>JALAZF010000154.1:12390000-12755896 GCA_022829125.1 Lathyrus tuberosus
CAAGTTGACATTCATTGCACGGATGTCGTGGTTCTGAATGATGTTGGAATTCGTATAGGTCATGTTGACCCACGAATTCGGTGCTCTTGGATCCATCCGAGATCCAATTGTTCCTGTAGAGCTGATTGCACCACAGAACATCCTTGATTGTTCTTAGAGCAGATATCACAGTGGTGATAATTATGAGGTGGTACATGGCCATATCCGCTCTGCCTACAATGCATCTTGACCAAGTTGGCCCTTAACAAGAGTACATCATGAATTTGATAGGTGTTGTTAGACTCTCCCTCTATCAAATTGACTGCAACTTTCTCATGTTGAGGCAGCGGGTTTGTGAGAACATTAGGATTCGTATCCTTGAAAGATAAGACCCCGCTCCTAACAAGCTTTTGTACGTCGGATTTAAAACTGAGACAGTTTTCTATGTTATGCCCTGGTCCTCCTTGATGGTAAGGACACATCTGATCCGTTTTGAACAAAAAAGGTGGATTTTTCGGTACTGTAAGAGGAGACTTAGTTTGGACATACCCCTTGACCAGTAATAATGGAAGCAGCTCTGCGTACAACATGGGTATAGGGTCAAACCCTGGTGGTCGCGTTGTACGATTGATGTTGTACTGAGGACGAGCCTGCTGAAGAGGCTATAGTGTCCTTTGTTGAAGTTGCTCTTGATTAAGTTGGCTCTGAGCAACCTGAGGTTGATACGTAGGAACAGGCGCGAGGTTGATAGCAGGAGTTACAGCTGCTACTGGTTGGTAACGTCGCCTTAGCTTTCCGAGAGAGATATTCCCAATATCTTGCTCTTTTTTCTTAGGGAGAGCACTACCGTATCGTTCTGTACTACTTGATGATCCAGCGTATTTAACCAAACGTCCTTCTCGGACTGCTTCCTCAAGACGAACTCCCATGCCCACCATCTCAGTGAAGTCACTGGGCGCACTGGCAACCATTCTGTCATAGTAAAATGAGCTCAAGGTCTTTAAGAAGATCTTTGTTATCTCTTTTTCCTCAAGAGGTGGACAAATCTGGGCGGCAATTTCACGCCATCTTTGAGCGTACTCCTTAAAGGTTTCCTTGTCCTTTTGTGACATCAATCTGAGCTGATCTCTGTCCGGTGCCATGTCCAAATTGTATTTATATTGTTGGACGAAGGCAGCACCAAGATCTCTGAACGTGTCGATCGTAGCGCGGTTTAAACCCATGTACCATTTTAATACGACACCGGTTAAACTATCCTGAAAATAGTGAATCAGTAACTCCTGGTTCTTTGTCTGAGCTGACATTCGCCGAGCGTACATCACTAAATGACTTTGAGGGCAAGAGTTACCCTTGTACTTTTCAAAGTCGGGTACCTGGAACTTATGTGGAACTTTCACATTGGGGACCAAGCAAAGGTCCGCGGCGTCCTTTCCAAATAGATCTTGACCGCAAAGGGCCTGCAGTTCTTTCTGCATCTCTATGAATTGTTCCTGGAATTCATTCATTCTGTCGAACATGCTGTCGTTTCCACCAGAAGGTATCTGGGGAATCTGTCCTTCTGGGATAGTGTGTACCACGGGCGGTGGTATAGTCATTATGGCCGAGACTCTCGGTGCCTCCCGAAGTTTGTAACCTTCAGGAGTTGTTGTCATGCCCCTGGTATCCTTGCTTTCCCGAAGTTTGTAACCTTCAGGCCCAGCGGTTCCTGCTGTATTTTCCGGATCTTCCATTATCGGCGGAATATATCCTTCCGGGATATAGTTAAGTGGCATGCCCCAGGGACGATCTTTCGACATTTTGTACCTAGGATCATACTTCTCCACTATGGGCGTCGATGTGATCTCTGAGATCACAGTCCTTTGTTGTTGCATTTGAGCTTCTGCTAGAGCTTGCATGTCTTTATGAAGCTTTCTCAGATCCTTTTTTAGAGTGTCGATCTCTTCTCTCAACTCTCTGTTCTCTTCCTAGAGATCATCCATCTTTTTCTGACGATTGGCCTGAGTATTATACGAATGAGACAGTTTGACTCTAGAATCGAGACGCAAACGTGAGATTCGTAGGTAAAAAGAATGCGTTAAGTGAGAATGATGAATGCAATGATTATTAATTATTTTTGTTTATTCAAAGTAAACTTCGACAATTAGATTGCAAATATCAAACAGTGGGGAAACCCTGTTTTATTGAATTCAAAGGATTGTGGAAATGGAAATACAGTAGATTTACAAAGTGCTGAAAAAGGAAACCTAAACTAATGGATCCTGAGTCCTCTCTGAGGAGAGCTCAAATGCTGGTTCTGGTACTTTCCTTTTCTTTGACCGGGGCTCTTGGGCCGTTGTCGGGTTGTCATTCCTTTTTCAAGTGAAAGGAGCGAGCAAATTCCTTTGGTCTTCTTGATTCTCTACAGCATATTGCTCTAAAATCTCAATCAGAGCATCCTTTTCTTTTAATAGCTGTTGTATTTTCTTACACTCCACATTGAGAATACGGTACTTGTTCCTCCAAGACCTCTTCTCCTGCTGAACTTTGCTGAGAGTAACTTGAAGTTTTTCTGTCTCAGACATGAAATAAAGGGCATAGTCCCTTAACAGAAGAACTTCCTGACGAGGGTATGGCATCCTCAGCTTGAGAGCTCTAGTTTATACCCAGTGGAGATAGGGCTCCACCGAGACACAGTCTGGTTTTCCTAGAGACTCTCGTCCTTTCCTGTGAACATGTTTCCAAGCATGCATTATTTCTGTCTTTAGTGCCCTGTCATTTTCTCCTTCCTTGAAGAAAATACCTTCCAGATGAGCATTGCGCGGAACATGCCTCATTGGGTATCCAAATTGACGACGAACTAACACTGGATGATAGTTGATTCCCCCCTTAGTTCCTATAAGGGGTACATTTGGGAAATTTCCACAACGGTCAATGATTCTGATCCCGTCGTAGATTCGATTGTACCAATCAATGTCAGAGTTGGTAAGAGACATGATTCTCTGTGACCAATGTAAAGTATTCTTTTGATCCCAAAATGCAGTAGACTTGGGCAAATGGGAAATGAACCATTTGTATAGCAGGGGTACACAGCACGCGATCATTCCTCTGCTGTATAAATTCCTTAAATATACCGAATGATACGTATCTGTGAGTAAGGTTGGTACAGGGTTTCCAATCAGGAAAATCTTAATGGCGTTGGTATTTACAAAGTTATCGATGTTGGGAAACAAAAATAACCCGTAGGTGAGCAAAACAAAGATGCTCTTGAAAGCGACCACGTTCCCTATACTAGCAAAGTACAAGGCTTTCTTTATCAAGAATTGGGCTGGCAAACCCTGGATGTCACCCTTAGTGGTCATGTGAGTCCTGACTTCTGACTCGTCCAAATAAATTGCTCTTACAATGGTCTGATCCTTTGGAATTTCTTCCAGTCCAGAAAAGGGAGCTTGATCAGTAATATGCAAACCAATCATGTGAGAATACTCCTCCAGCGTTGGTGCAAGCTGATAATCCAGGAATGTGAAACAGTGATAAACCGGATCGTAGAACTGGATTAGCGTGGATAGGATTCCTTCAATTACGTGAACCCTTAATAGAGACAGTAGTCCTCTATACTTGGCTCTGAAAGCCTCGTGGTTGGTGATCATTCACGCCAAACCTCTCAAATCCTCTAACTTTGGAACCTTGAAGGCGTACTTATGAGTTTTCCTTCTACCGAAATCCATTAGCGCAATCTCCTTTCTCTGATATTTGCAATCATTGTCTTAGTTTAATTTGAAAAAGAGAGATTAGAAGAGAAGATTTTTTTTTGTTTTAATGTTTTTTTAAATAAATGTATGAATGCAGCACACAAAAACATAGAAAAAACATGGGGTCAAAGGGTCGGTGTCATGAAGTCAAGGCTCTACCCCCCCCCCCCCCCCCAACGGTTTATACTGGTGATTTTTTGTACCTGTCCGCAAAATCATTGACCCCTCTGGGATAACAACAGCAAGCGGATCGCCAGCGAGCTGATGTATCCTGGAGTGATATCAGATGAGGATAGTATCGCGTGACAATTATTTCTGATAGCTTCCACGCTACAAAATGGCTTAAGTCTACTAAAAACCTCAGCTTCTCAGATAACCCAGTCGACCACACTACTTTCAACAACCGAAGTCCTATAGGCAATGTATCTGCAAAGGGAGTTGTCACTGAGTTTGATGGTCGATCAGGGGCTCTTAACTGGAATTCACTCCCAGTAAGATTACCCGCATTGCCATCACTTAGGTGTATACTCAATCTTACCACATGCGGCATCACACGCATTCCCATTAGCAGAAAAATAAACACAGATATCAATTAGGAAAAGCAATATATATATATATATTTGTCTTAATCATCCTGGACCTCTAGTCTTATGATCCTATACAGACAATGACTCCCCAGAAGAGTCGCCATTTCTGTGAAATTTTGAGAACGTAAGGTTTTCTACCTAAGAGATGGGAAGAGAACAAGATCTCGTGACTCCCACCGTGGTCGCCATTCTTCTGTAGCGCGAATTTTTGCGTGGTTTCGAATCACTATCGCTTTGGGATACTACAGTTCGATTCATTTTTTATCCTATTAAGCTGATTAAGGAAGGGAAATAGATGTCTCCAATTAACCCTGCTTGCATACTGAGTTTAAATAAATGACTGTTGGTTTACAGATGCTATTAAGATTGTGGGTCTCTCTTAGGTTATTTTGTTAAGAATGTCTGGATTATTTGTGAGGTTTTTAATACTGTGTTTAGATTTGATGCTTTTGGGTTGATTTGGTGGAGATACTGGGTTTTGGGTTTTTGATTAGTGTGCTCGCTAAGATTTTTTCAATTTTATGCCTACATATTCCCGTTTGATGAAACAGGGAAATCAGAGCGATCGTAGTTCCTCCTATTCCATGGGAGGAAAAAGGTTGTTTTGGTGTCTTGTTCAAAGCCCAAGACATGAAACTAAAGGTGTTTTGTAACTTGTTCAAAGCCCAAGATGTGAAGCTGAAGGGTCTATTTATATCTTGTTCGAAGCCCAAGATGTGACGCTAAAGGGTTCTGACTTTAGAGAGAATTTGTCATCTCTAAATGGGGTATTTGGTCTGTTTATCACAACTGTTGCGTGACCGGTTATAAAGGAGAATTACTTTAACTGGGATATGTGAATCCAACAATGCCATAATTTCCTTTATAGGGGATTTTTAACCTGAAGGAGAAGACTTTAACTCAGTGTAGAGTAATGCCATCTTTCCTTAGGAATTCCTCATGCTAAAAGAGGGACAGTGGCATGGATGTAAATAATCCAGAGACTTGCCGCTTACAACAATTAGATGGGGGGAAAAAGAGTTGTTAATGTTTGTATACTATGAGCAAGGCACAGATTTTGATGCTAAAAGGTTGATTGACTCAACCGGGTTTTCCTTATACAATGCCTAAGAGGAGGCTATTGACCCAGCAAGAGGGTGCTTTTATACTCAACAAGAGAGTGTTTTAGTATCTCGTACGAAGCCCGGGATTGAGGCTAAAAGGTTTTGACTCAACAAGAGAGTCTTTTATACTCAACAAGAGAGTGTTTTTGTATCTCGTACGAAGCCCGAGATGGAGGCTAAAAGGTGATTGACTCAACAAGAGAGTCTTTTATACTCAATAAGAGAGTGTTTTTGTATCTCGTACGAAGCCCGAGATGGAGGCTAAAAGGTGTGACTCAACAAGAGAGTCTTTTATACTCAACAAGAGAGTGATTTTGTATCTCGTACGAAGCCCGAGATGGAGGCTAAAAGGTTTGCTCCCTTGGGGAGAATCATTGTACAAAGCCCAAGAGGAGGCTATTGTGCTGGTGACTGTTTCAGTTTAGTGACAGGTCCAATATGTTGGATAAAAGAGAAAATCAGTTCTTATGAAGGGAAGGATTAAAGGTATTGTTGTACTTTGGGATTGATCAGAGGATCAGGGTTATTTCCTATTCTTTAAGGAAATTGAACATACGAAGGGTATTGAGACTGTCCCAGTCTACTGGTGTTTTGAGAAATCGATTCTCAGGTAGTGAATGATCTTTGTATGATGCCCAAGAGAAGGCTGGTATGTTAAGGGATGAAGGTCAACCCATTAACAGGTCTGATACTTGACTCAGAAAGACAGCTCTAACAAATTGATGACTAGGTTCTGTTCCTATACCTGTAGAGGTCTCTGGGTCCTTGTACTAAGAAGGGTCCTTGTACAACGCCCAAGAGGAGGCGGGGATGCTTTTAAGAAGCCTGTGGGTCCCCAAACCCCAAAAAGTTTTAGGAATGGGTCTTATAGCTCAAGGAGAGACCCATTTGGTTTGCTTGAAGACGGTGATTGTGCCGAGGTTTTTGAAAACGCAGTGGGTCTTATACAATGACTGAGGCCCAAAAATGTTTTGGTTTTCAAAGGGGATTGGGTCTTACACTATATTAGAGGCCCAAAGTATTTGAAAAAGTTTGATGAGGGTTGAATTAATCAAAACCCTAATTTGTTTTCAAAATATATTTTAATTGAATAAAAATTCAATTAAAATGATCAAAATTGTTAAACATGTGTGAAAACAAATTGTGATCTTGGATTAATGTTTCAAAAATCATGTTTCTAACCACAAAATGATTGGAAAGCAATTAAGTTTAGAAAATCATGGAGGAAAAAATATTTTAAATGTTAAAAACAAATAAAACATTAATTCTTTGCAAAAATATCAAATATATGAAATAAATAATATTTTTGTGATTTTTTGGTAAAAAAAAATATTTTAACATTTTTGTGAATTATTAAAAAAAGAATCAACTCAAAATCATTAAAACTCAGAGAGAAATTAATTTTTGAATCAATTAAATAAAATCACAAAATTCAAATATTCAAATGTTCAAAAATGGCGCCAAGAACATGGCAAGAACACGCGCCACCCTCTGTTTCTGCATATTTGCATTTTCTATCCAATCTCACTGAATACTTGATGATATCATGCAATCTACATATCAATCTACTCGCTTTCACTTCACGATCATGTCTATGGTCTTTAATTTTATTTATTTTAAACATGGAATAAGAAATCAAAGAGAAACCTCAAGAACCCTAAAATTTGCATGAAGGTTCAGAAATTCCATACACGATTCAAACAAAGCAATTGATTGAGGGAAAACACTCTATGCATGATTATGAACATATGGCCAAATTATTGTGCAGCAAAAAATGCATGGATCATAGAGTTAGAAAAGCTCATGCTTACCTCTTGCAGCTGGTGATCGTGTTTTGTGTTAGAGGTATTACAGCTTGGTTCCAAGGATATGGACAACTTCCCTAGGTGCTATGGAGTGTGTCTGGATGCTTGGAATGAATGGAAATGATCTGGAACTTGAGATGGTACCCCAACTGCAAATCTGTCAAGAACTTGAGCAATTGGCTAGTGATTTTGTGATTTTGGTGTTCCAGATGTTATGTGAGTGTTTGGATCACTTCTATATGATGATTATGAGGTGTGTGTGATTGGTTTGATTGGAATAGCTCTCAAACTCAAAACCCGATAGTGACTTGCTTTAGAAGGCAAATTTGGAAGTGAGAAGGTGATTTTGAGGAAAACATCTGTTTGATGGCTTTGGTGTACTCAAACTGATCACAAATGAGCTCTATTTATAGTAGAGCGAGTTTGTTTTGGGAGTAATAGTGATTGGCAACTGCTGCAGAGGTTTGGCCAATATTGATCAATGAGAATCCAAGTCTCCTCTAGCCATTGACTAGAGGTTAGGGCACATGCTGCTGGTTCCCTTGGTCTTGGATAATTCTTGACTGAATTCAGTTGGAAATGGCTCAGTCCATGCCACCTTGGTGCATCCATTAAATGCTCCAATCCAAAATTGGAGTCTTGTCCCGCTTTTAGGCATTTATAGGTTTGGCATGCTACTTTTAGTTCCAAAGACTTAGGAGGCTGATGGATCAGTGTTTATCCCTCCTTGGTCCCCCTTGAGGTGTTCAGATGGATATAGTTGCTTGCCCTTTGCAAAATTTGAGTAAATCGAGCAAAACTCCCAAATCTGTCTTGCCATGACAGTTTGCAGCAAGGCATATTGGCATTGTTATATCTCATGGCTCAAGTGGACTTTGATGGAGTTCTTGGCCATTTTGGAAAGCCCTCATATGATACAACAACTGTTTGATCATAGTTGGTTTTGATACTTTTTGGATCCAAGTGAAAAATTCCCATACATTTGGAAAAAAGTGAAGGCAGATTCTGACTTAGTGAAAATTTCACTAAGTGTTGGAAAAAAGTGACATTTTCACTTTTTGTGATTTTGATCATTCCATAACTTAAAATCCATAAGGAAATTGAATGGGTTGTTTTTGAAGCTTTTGTATAGGGCCATGAGAGCTACAAATCCAGCTTTGAATGAGAAAAATGGCCTTGTGGTTTAGGAGTTATGATCCTCCAAAGTTGGTACTCTAGCCACTTTGTTCCATAACTTAGAAAAATTTCTAAGTTTTTATGGTTACCCCTTTTACAAGTTATCCCACTTTTCTTGATTTTTCTTGATGAATGATGATTCCAATCACACATTAACATCATTTTAGGGTCAAAGAACCATAATTGTGAAAAATCTTAAAAAGTCAAAGTTGACTTTTGTGCACAGTTGACTTTTTGTCAGATGAATTCCAAACTGTGTGACCCTCTATTAAATCAAGTCCCTGACCTAAATTAAACTTGATGGATTGATTTCATAGGTGTTATAAGGTGTATTGAATCATGTCCTAGGGTTTGGGAGCATGTCCTGGTCAAAAGTCAAAGCTACAGTTGACTTTTTCATCAAAACCCTAATTGTGGTTCAGATGAAATTGAAACTTGTGAATCAAGCTTCTTGGATCAATCCATTGTTGCAAATGGATCAAAATGGTGTATTGGAGACCCTCAAATCATGTCTTGAGGTCTTGGCTCATGATTTGTCCCAAAAGTCAACTTAGGGGTGAATTAGGTCAAGAAACCCTAATTCCTGATTTTTGGTGAATGCATCCCCTGAGGCTAAATTGACTTGATGATTGGGTTCAGGATGTCCCATGGAGAATATTAGGTTATGCTTTGAAGCACTGGCTCATGCCCAGAGGAAAATTTCCATCTGGAGGCCCTGGTCGACCAAAACCCTAATTTGGTGACACTGGCGATCTTGAGGCTTGATCCACCTAGAAGGGAGCAGCCTTGTGCTTAATCCTTGAAGTGGGAGTCCTCTTGATCCTTTGTGGATGTTTGAGAGGTTATACAAGTTGAAGATCATGTCATTTCTTGATTGATCTTTTGTCTAAAAGCTCTAAGAGGGCTTAAAACCCTAATTATTGTTTGTAGTGAGTGCTCACCCATCTTTGGGGAGACTAATAAAGAATAATGATTCATCCATATTGCGATGATGATTTGCACAATGATGGGAAATCTTAGTGGTCAAAATTTGGGGTATGACACAAACATATAATTAATTTTTAATCCCCACTAATAATTGTCGATATGTAAATGAATTTCAGGAGACTCTATCTCAATCCTTAACTACAGGTGAGGATGAGGATTGCAGGAGCATACTTAGTCGAGTACTAAATATTCCTGAGTATTCCAGCCGTGTGAGGGGTAAGGCATTTGGTGTGACTCCATCATCCTTATATAAGCATTCAAAGAAAAAAAATCCTAGCAATCAACAAGTGATGCAATCGTTGGAGGAATTAAAAGCGCAAGTCCGTGAATTGCAAAAGGATAAAGAAAGATATATGGCGGAAAGGCGCGGTTCAGAGTTGAAAGATACTAGTGACAAAGCTAGTATCAATTGTCAAAAGAAATTTCCCGAGGTAATTATATATGTTATTATGAAATTAAATTAGTACATTTATTTTAATTGACATATATATACACATTAACAATAACATATTTATTAATGGTTTAGGGAAATTTAATCTTGTCAGCTATATTTATCGTCACCGACTTATCGCATAGTTGGCAAGGGAAAAGTGCATAACACTTTGGGAGATTTACTTCACCATAAACTGCTCCCTGATGGATATCTGAAAGTATTGGTTGATATTGCATTAGAGTTGGATGCGTTGCTGCCGATACCTGACGTTGTTTCAGAGACAACATTGCTGCGAGATGCAATATGACTGTTTGTTGCTTGGCCGTCAGACCTCATTTTCATAGATGAGGAGGTATGTTGAAAACCATTATGAATGTTTTAGTATTCAAATGTCAATTCTGAACCATTATGAAAAGCATTCTGAATCATTACGTACAATTTTTTTACATGGTAATGTTAGACTCCTACAAAACCCGCATCTAAGGATAAAGGGATTTTGCGGCACAACGAGTCTGTTGCATCACAAAAAGAGGTACATTGAAAGTGTTAATTCTGTGATCCGAATTCAAAAGCTGCATGATTTTATAATTTACCTAACTTATATGATTTTTAGGTTCCTGCTCAAGAGTCACAACGAGTCGGCAAGAAAATTAGTAACGTATCCAACAAAAAAAAGGATCTTCCAAGGACCGGATCAAAAAGAGCTTCTATACCTCGATTTAGGATGTGTCTTGAAACACTTGTGGGAACATCAGATTTGATGCATGGTGTTATTCGTCAAATAGATATGGAGGAAGGTATTTTTGGTTTTTCTAATTTCGAAACACTTGCAAAAGAGGACATGGATCAGATTTTTCGGCATCTTGAATTAGGCATCGGTGTTATGCATTTATACATCTGGTACGCTGATCAATCAATTATTTAATTAGTTGAACAATTTATTTACACATTTCAATGAAAATAGTCTAATGTTTATTATGTTTTTATTTAAGGTTCTTGTATGACAAATTTATGCGCGGGAATCAATTGTCAAACAGATTCTATTTAGTGTCTTACGCCCGTGTCAACGCACCGTTAATTGTTCAGGATCCAGATTCAGTAAGAGATCACTTAGTCGAGAGATTTATGGCCAGCAGTACAGAAAGTTTGTATCTTTTAGCGTATAATACTGGCAACGGGTTAGATTTTCATTCTAATTTCATTCTAATCTTTGTATTTTTTGCGTAGAAAATTTACATCTAAACTTTTGTTTTATTTTACAGTGGTCACTGGTTGTTGGTTGCTATTAATCCTACAAGAGAAGTAGTGTATTATCTGAATTCATTAGATGGTGATTGGACAACATATCCGGATATGAAGAATATGGTTAATACGTAAGTGAGATTGTTCTAAATATTCGTGTGTATTTGTATATTTAATTATTTCTGTGAGATTGTTCTAAATATATGTTTTTATTTTGTTAGAGCAATACAAGTATTCCGATCACAAAGAGAAGCTCGAGTATCACGGTCTAAAGCAAACAACATTACTTGGATCAGAGTGGAGGTATATTAATTTTCACAATTTTGCTTATAATAGTGATGGTACTTGATAAAACACGAGAACTATATATTCTTATTTGTTTTTCTGTGTAGTGTGCTCGTCAGCTAAATGGCATAGATTGCGGTTATTATGTTTTGAGGTTTATGAGAGAAATCCTTCATTTGGATCAAATAGAGATTCCAATAATGGTATGGATTTATAACTTAAGATTTATTTTAATATTTATCGAATATTTCATATAATTTATTACTTTTAACTAAATCAAGCATATTATGTTTTATTATGTAGTACTTTGATGAATACAAGTGTGTTCATTACTCGAAAGATAAATTGGAAGAAATCAAGAAGGAATTATGTGAATACTTTATTGAGAAAAGAATCATATAAGGTATGGAAGTTGTTGTGTAGTTATGGAATGTTGTATAGTTTTGGAAGTTGTTGTATATTAGGAATCTTTAGAAGTTAAAGGATTTCTAAGTGGACAAATTGTTATTAGAATTATGGATTGGTGTATATATGATGCATGTTTGTGTTGATTTATATCAAATGGTTTATGTGTTGAATTATAATGGTGTATATATTTTGGATTATAATGGTATATAATGCCTATGTTTAAATAAAGGCTTATTTGTTGAAATAAAGGCTCAATGGTTGAAATATAAGGCCTATGTGTTGAAATAAAGGCTTGTTGAATGTCATATAATGCCTATGTGTTTGAAACAAAGGCTTGAATTATATAGGTTTATGGTATTATTTCAAAAAATATGCTTTCTAAAAAAGAAAGAATAGGCAGCGCTTTTAAATAAAAAACGCTTCCTAAATTCTGATTTTTAAAAAAGTGCTTTTAAAAAGCACAATTTACGTGAAGAAAAGAAAGCGTTTTTTTAAAAAAGTGTTGCCTATAGTACACAATAGAAAGCGCTTTTCATTAAAAGTACTGCCTTAAAGTGAAATAAAAAATACATTAGACAGCGCTTTAGAAAGCGCTGTCTAAAGGGGGACGATAGAAAGCGCTTTTTCCTGAAAAAGCGCTGCCTAAAGATGCCAATAGAAAGCATAAAAGGCCTGAAAAAGCGCTGCTAAATGCCCACTTTAGAAAACGCTTTTCCAGGAAAAAACGCTGCTAAAGGCCTACTTTAGAAAGCGCTTTTCAAGGTAAAGTGCTGCCTAAAATATACATAAGGCAGCACTTTTGCATAAAAAAAACGATGTTTTTACCTACAGCAGCGCCACCTTAGGCAGCGCTTTAAGCGCTGTTAAAGGCCAAAAAAACGATGTCTTTATCCTTCCTTGGCATAGTGTCTCTAACTAGAACCCACCTGATTATCGAAGAGGAGGTTGAAGAAGATGATGAAAAATGATGATGATCCAACTTCTTCTTCTCTTTTCCCTTCTTCCTCTCTTCTTTCTCTCTTTCTCTTCTTCTTACCAACTTTCTTCTTCTTTTCTTTTTCTAACAAATATATATATATATATATATATATATATATATATATATATATATATATATATATATATATATATATATATAATACATATATTATATAATATAATCTAATAGGGTAAAACATCTCCAATTGATATTTTATCGTCTCACCCCAATTGATCAATTATTAGAGTTACCATAAAATCCTCTCTTGAACTAATAAATATTGATCTGTCTCTTTAGTTAAATAATTGATCTCTTCAGAGTTCATTAGTTGCTCTATCGATCCCAATTGACGATACTTAAAGCACTTAGAGGATTCTATTAATCCAATTAACTAAAGATATAGCACGTAGACACTCATCTAATCTCATCTGACATCCAATTGATCATTTAGATAATACGGGGTATTACAAATATGGTAAATGATACAACTTATACAAAAAGTAATTAACATGTTAGAAGTAATGAATGGATAAGCAAGAATATAGCAAGAAAATATGTCTGAATATAACAAGAATTTAGCCATAATATTGTAATCAAAGTTGAATATCTGATAATATTTATCATTTGAATGTAATATGGTTTGTGTAGCATGAAAAACCGAAGTATTTTCAAAGCAAGAATATATTGTGTATTCAAAATATGGAGGAGGTATGATTTCAATTTGAAGAAGTTGTTGTATGTTGAATAAATAATATATTTTCATATCAAAATGATGAAGCAAGAATTATTTATGTTTGAATAATTTATATTAATCTGCAATGAAGCGGTATTGTTAATGATGTGGTGCAGTAGATAGAAGATCCTTATATCTAACTATCATTTTATTTCATATTTCAAAAAATGGAATTATATTTCACAAAAAACTCAACATTGCTTGACAGAGCAGCTTGAAATATACACACATGCTTCATAATTTGTCTTAGATCATGAGCAGGCATACCAACCTATGGTATACATTCCTTGTCCCAAAAGATCAAACATTCAATTTTATTTTCATGTTAAACCTTTATTTCAATTTTAAACCTATTAGAATAGATATGAAATGATAGTTAGATATAAGGAATTGTAATGAATGCATAAAATTAGATTTCATAGCTAAGAAATTCATGGTTACTTGGTGACTGGCAGGAGATTATTATCAGAGCAATTTCATTCAAAAGGGGTGCTAGGACATTTGTTTGTCTTGTAATAGTTTGGGAAAAGTTCATAGTACCAACCAAATATATTTACCTTGAACCTCTTAGTCGTTCCAATCGTATTACAAAATGTTTCCTATTAAAACAATGAAGATAAGAAATCTAAAATTCAGTGTCATTCAATTTAGAAAATATACGATGGTATAAAAGAAAGATAGAACTGACATGCTGAAGAGAATTTATCTCCCCGATGGTTTTAACATCCTTAATAAAGTAGGAATATTTGTCTTCAAATTCCCCCCTGTGAGTTAGAAGGCTGCGAAAATGGTTGCAAAACAACTAGGGATGGAATTGCTTCTCCTAATTTGAGGGGGAAAGAATGTGATCAAAGTCAACAAGACATATTACGGTATGGAAAAAGTACAGAATTGTCACAAAAGAAAGTTTGATTGAGCAATATACTTTGACTAAATGATGGTCAAAATTGAGAAATAGTTTTGATCCATACCAAGCATTTGAAAGGTTGAGCTTTCTAGTGGTTGCAATAATGAAAATAGGACATGTCATTGAACTAATAAAATGACTATAACAACATGTGAGTAGTAGGTGTAATAGAGGAATTTATATGAATTTTGACGACACCAAGCATGATTTAGTATGATAATCGTTAGTCCATTTGATCCTATGTCGGGTGTGTAGGCCATAAATTGATTAGCGTAGGATTTCCAAAGTGTAAGATCTATTTTAGTTTCACAAATGAAAAAAATACAAGAATAATTAACATGGTGTAAGTTGTTAAAGTAACAAAATTAGAGCTTTAAGAAGTGCAAATAAAGTTGTATAAAGCATTTATCCGATAACGTAAGATTGTCGCACGACCTGCAATGTGGGTCTTGATAACTTGTTGGAGAGCACCAATGACATTGGCATAATAAGAGAAATAAAGGTGAAATGTTGTTTGAAAAAAACATGATGTTTGGGGAAAATGATTTAGATAAATGACCGTATAAGCGATCAAGCTGGAAATCTCCATGTAAAAAATGTTCAAAGGGCTTGATATTGAACTTTTTATGTGGAATATCTGGGATGTCTATGGTGGGGATAGTGGTTCCACCATTAAAATGGAGTTTCAACTGGTTGTCATAGACCTTTATGGTAGTTCATTGTTCAAATGATCCCTATTATAAACCATATAGGTGTGGTGTTCTTGTAAGGTCTGCTTCCAGACATCAAATTCTCGATTCCAGGTAATGACATGGATTTGGTCATTCTAGACATAAAATAAATAGTTATCATTACTTTGAACTTGTTTAAAATATAGGCAACATAACAATAGAACATCAAAACCTTGGTATTCTATATAATAACTTTAACATGTTGTTGTCCATTGTGTTCTTTAAAGATCCATGGATCCTCTACATGAATAGCAATCTTCCAAACATTTTGATATGACTTTAAGTCACTTATCACAATTGGTGACCGTGACATGATTTTGTCCTGAACTAAAATGTTGTACAAATAATGAAACAATCAATATGGAGAAATGATCGATACGAAGACAATGTTTGATAACTAAAACATAGAAGATCGTTAAAAGTCAAAGGCATATAAAACAACATTAATAAATTTGTAACACACATAAATAAATAAGACTTAGTTTTTAAATTACATATTAATCAGCTGGTATAGTTATCAAACAACTGGTTAATGTTGTTACCAACTCTCTTCATACATATTAATCAGTTGGTAACATATATAAGTTTGTTAGTATTATTTTAAGTGGTATAATTCATTTACTTATGTGTTGTTAAGTTTTGTAACATTAATCATTTTCTTAATGTATGTTTCAAAGGAAAAGATACAATATGTATGAAGGAAAACTCAATTTGTATAACTGTTGGTAACTTACATAAAGAAAAAACAACACTAAACAAATCTATTTGAAATAATAAAATGCACAGAAAAAAATCTATTTTCTACAACTTAAGAAAAAGATAAACTTAAGAGAAAAAACAAATCTATTTTAAAAGCTTAAAAACAGAAGTTGTTAATACTATAAAACACATAACAAAGATAAACAACAGTCCGTTTGAAACACTACAAAGTACAGGAAAAAAACACAAATCATTTTCCCAACACATGAGAGAAAGTTGAAACAAAATATTGTTTTCATGGTTATGTGATAAAATATTTGAGAGGAAGATGAACATTCAATGAACTTATTAAATGTGTAGAAAAATAGTATTAAAAAGCATAATGACGAACACCATATAAATCAGGTTTAGAGGACAACTTACCTTATATGAAATGGGAAAAAATTAAAACTAATGATAGGAAATGAGTTTCTCTTCAAGTTGAAACTATGAGACAATAGGAGAGAGAATTTTTGGTCTGTAATGGAAGAAATGGAAATCAAATGTTTGGTTAAACAAGTTTAATTGAAAATTGGGATATATGCAGCCGTATGAAGCTGTCACTTGGATGAAAAGGTTGTTAATTGGCTTGTAAGGTTAATTAGTTGATTTCCAAAAAAGGCATGGTGAGAGTAAATTTAAAATGTGTAAAAGTGTAATTAAGGGATAAGAGAGGCATGCTTCAATCTTAATTAGGTAATTAATTTATAAAGGATAAATGTGTAAGAGCTTCAAAAAATCCTTTGTGTTATTAAATATACATTTATATTATTTAGGTTCATATCATTTAGCAGTGCTATATTTTAATAAAAAAAACTTATTGACAATACTCAAAATTTTATTTAAAATATTAATAAAGAAGTTTAAAAGAGTGTAAATATAAGTGCTAGATGGATAATTTAAAAATACAGAAGAATCAATAATGACGTAAGTTCCAGACCAAATAAAATTTTTGAAAGCCTTTTCAATGTATTTAAGAAGAGTTGTGGGCTAATTATAGCAAGTGATGGTATGTGTAAACATGCTTTAGATGATTGTTTTGACTAGCATAATCCTACCAGCCATAAATTAAGAGGACCCTTTCCAAACAGTCATCTTTGATATTATCTTGTTAACAATAAGTTTTACATATGTAGCCTTGACCTTACCCTTGAAGATTAAAACTCCTAAGTACGTGAAAGGGAGTGTACCTCTAGTGAAACAAAGCATGTTTAAAGAACTTTAAGCGTGTTGTGGGAATAGAGCCTGAGAATATGTAAGATTTAGAAGTGTTGACATGTTGTTCAGAAGCTAAGGAGTATCTTGTAAATTGATTGGTCAAATTTTGTATGATGGATGTGTGTCCCTTGTAAAAATTTAAAATGTCGTCAGCCTACATAACAAAGAGAGAAAAAGTCAATCTTTTGCACTTTTTATGAGTTTCAAAGAATCAACCTCAACCAAATTATTAAGTAAATCATGGAAATTTGTAACGGTTATTCTAGATGGTAAAATTGCAATGGTTATTCAAAATGACATATTCATTAATTCCTTTTCTTAGAGCATGTAGTATGACACACTAAAATGATAATGTCGCCACATCACCAAAATTAAATTTCATATAAATTTATATAATAAAGTGAAATTTAGTTGACGACGCCTTTGAACATAAATGTTGTGAAAAACGATGTCTTTGTGCAAAGTATAAACGGTTTCTTTATGATCAAGAAACACACAAGGGTTAGGGTTAACGGATAAACAAGAAAGAAAGAAGAAGGATTAGGGCAAAAATTTATGTTTACTATTTACTTTCTCATTTAAGGTTACAAATGATTACAAATGAATATCACAATTTGCCACACTCAACAAACTGAGTGTACTAGCCTATTTATAGACTAACTAGATAACTTGCAGCCCAAGCTACCTAAACAATTGGATCCTTAACACAAGGCCCAATTAGACAATCATTTCGACAATACATATTAGAACAGACTTTGACTACAATATGTACCCTTTGACTACAGCATGTGACCCAGCTTCGACTTCATGCTTGTCTCCTGTCTAAATTCATGAAAGCTTTCCCTCGACACAACATGAGCTCGACCTAATAGTCTCACAAATCTCCACCTTGGATCTAACTCAGCAACCAGGGAATCAACTAGCTTTCATCATGCAGCTTTATCAACTGCATACAGTGGAAAAACTTGCAACTCGGCAACGTCTTGGTGATCATATCAGCAGCATTGTCTTCAGTCGAAACCTTCAGCACCTGGACTTCACCACGCTCGATTATCTCTCTGGCGAAGTGCAGCCTCACATCGATGTACTTAGTTCGCTCATGATAGGCTGAATTCTTCGACAGGTGTATTGCACTTTGACTATCACATTTAACAGTGATACTTCGACCTTGAAGTTTCAGCTCATTTACAAAACCTTCAAGCCACAATGCTTCCTTCACAGCTTCAGTAAGGGCAATATATTCAGCTTCCGTGGTTGATAAGGCAACAACCTTCTGAAGTGTCGCTTTCCAGCTGATTGTTGTGCCAAACATTGTGAACACATATCCAGAAATATACTTTATGGAATCCATACAACCTGCATAATCAGAGTCGACAAATCCTTCGATTTCGACTATGCTATCACCATCACAGGCTCCACCATAAATCAAGACTCTTTTCAGAGACCCATTTATGTACCTGAGAATCCACTTTACAGCTTACCAGTGTGCCTTTCCAGGATTGGCCATATACCTGCTCACAAGGCTCACTCCATACGCTATGTCTGGCCTCGTACAAACCATAGCATACATCAAAGAACCCACTACACTAGCATATGGAATGCTACTCATATAGATTCTTTCAGCTTCAGTACTCGGACTTTAAGTAGTACTAAGCTTAAACTGAGGATTTGTAGGTGTCACAACAGGCTTTGAATTCGACATACCAAACTTGTCGAGAAGCTTCCGTAGGCATGTCTCTTGAGATAAGCACAACTTCGACTGCTTTCTATCTCTCCGGATGTTAATCCCAAGAATCCTGGAGGCAGCTCCCAGATCCTTCATTTTGAACTCCTTACTGAGTTTAGCCTTCACCTCTATTACATCCTCAACACTGTTGCTAGCTATGAGGATATCATCCACATAAAGCAACAAAATAACAAGTGAGTTTCCAGCTCAAAATCTGAAGTAAACGCAGTGATCGAACTGACTCCTAGTGAAACCAATGTGTGCCATGAACTTGTCGAATCTCCTGTTCCACTGTCGAGGAGATTTTTTCAGGCCATACAAAGACCTATTCAGATTGCACACATAATCTTCTTTACCCTTTTCTGCATACCCTTCAGGTTGACGCATCAGGATCGTTTCATCTAGGTCACCATACAGAAATGTTGTCTTCACATCCATTTGCTCAAGTTCCAAATCCAACTTTTCCACCATGGCCAACAACATTCGAATGGATCTATGCTTTACAACAGGTGAGAACACATCATTGAATTCGACTCCTTCTTTCTGAGTGAACCCCCTAGCAACCAGCCTCGCCTTAAAGCGCTTCGACATCATCCTTTGATTCCTTCCTTGACCTTGAAAATCCACTTACAACAGACTAACCTTGCTCCTGCAGGTTTCTCAATTAGCTCCCAAGTGTTATTATCATGAAGAGATTTCATCTCGTCATCCATGGATTTTCGCCATTCAGTCTCGTTTTGACTCCTTATAGCTTCCTTATAATCTCTAGGTTCTTCCTCAAGTACCTCACTTGCAGAGATTAAGGCAAAAGCTATAAGATCTGCATAACCAAGTCTCTGAGGTGACTTGATGAATCTTCTCGACCTATCTCTTGCCAATAGGTAGTCATTGACAGTTTCCTCAGCCTCTTCAGTATCTTGCTCTTCTTCTTCGACTTCATCTGGGCCATGTACTTCAGCATTACTATGCTCCACCTCAACATGCATCTCTACCTGTTCCAGCTCCTCTTCAAAGATTTCTGCACTTCGACCAACATCACCAGTTTCCTTGAACGCCATTTCGACCTCATTGAAAACTACATCACGACTTATGATACATCTTCTGTGGCCTGATTCTAGGCACCACAGCCTATAACCCTTGACTCCCTCAGGATATCCAAGGAACATGCATCTCAGAGCTCTAGGTTCGACCTTGTCTTGTCTAATGTGAGCATAGGCTAAACAGCCAAATACTCTCAGTTTGTCGAGATCTGGTGGATGACCCGACCAAACTTCTTCAGGTGTCTTCATTCCCAAGGCAGTCGAGGGACATCTATTTATCAGATAAGCCGCTGTCGAAATAGCCTCCACCCAAAACACCTTCTTCAATCCAGCACTAACCAACATGCATTTAACCCTTTCAAGGATTTTTTGATTGAATCTCTCATCTAAGCCATTTTGTTGAGAAGTACCTGCTACAGTCTTATGCCTTGCAATCCCAGACTCAACACAGTAACTGTCGAACGCTTCATTGCAGAACTCAAGGCCATTGTTGATTCTCAACCTCTTAACCTTTATGCCAGTTTGAGTTTCGACCAGAACCTTCCAACTTTTGAAGTTATCAAAAGTTTCATCATTCGTCTTCTGAATGAATACCCATAACTTCCTGGAATAGTCATCAACGATGGATAGAAAATACCTTGCACCTGAGTGTGAAGGATTCCTTGCAGGGCCCCAAAGATCAGCATGAATGTAATCCAGGGATCCATGTGTCCTTTGCTTGCCTTTGTTAAACTTCCCCCTACAAGATTTTCCAAGTACACAAGATTCACAAAACTCCAACTTTTCGACTTTGTCACCACCTAGCAGGTTCTGCTTCCCCAATTCGACCAGGCCTTTTTCGCTGACATTGCCCAATCTCATGTGCCATAATTCTATCTTCGACACAGGTTTCGTGGATACAACATTTGTCAAACCACTTACAACCTCAGCCTCAAGGGTATACAAACCTTGTTTCTTCACACCTCTAAAGACTTTCTTCGACCCCTTCATGACTTTCAGGATACCCTGCTCTCCTTTGAAGACATATCCTTTCTTGTCGAATTCACCAAGAGAAATTAAATTCCTCTTAAGTTCAGGTACATACCTAACCCTAGTCAATAACCTTATTGACTCATCATGGAGCTTGAATCTAACAGATCTAATACCTGCAATCTTTCAAGCTTTATTGTTCCTCAGCAGCACTGATCCACCATCTTGATCACATAATTCTTCAAACACATTCTTGTTTAGAGTCATATGCCAAGTACATCCAGAATCCATAATCCACTCTTCGCAAGAGTTGCTGCTGGAAACTACAAGGACATCAGATGATTCATAACCATCTTGCATAATAGCTGCATTGCCATTGTCCTTACCTCCATGATTATTCAGGCGCTCATGGCACACCTTTCTTGTGTGACCCTCCTTCTTACAGTGATAACATTTAATACCAGACATATCACCACTACAAGACTTCTGCTAAGCCTTACCTTTCTTCTTATCAAACCTAACATCTTTCTTTGACGATCTCCCCTTCACGGACAACCCTTCGCCAACTGATGATGATGGTTTCTGCTCCTTTCTTTCGTTCAAATCCTTCGAATACAAGGCTACTTAAACTTCTTCAAAGGTCAGGGACTCTCTTCCATACAAGAGGGTTTCTTTGAAGTGAGCATGCGTTCTGGGCAAAGCACACAACAGCAACAGTGCTTGATCTTCGTCATCGATCTTCACATCAATATTTTCAAGATCAAGAATCAGCTTGTTGAACGTATCCAGATGCTCCGTCAATGCTTTATCTTCATTCATCTTGAATGAATACAAAGCCTGCTTCAGGTACAAACGATTTACCAAAGATTTGGTCATGTACAGGCTTTCAAGCTTCACCCATAACCCCGATGTCGTCGTCTCTTTTGATACCTGTCGCAGAACCTTATCACCAAGGCTCAACAATATTGCGCTGTGTGTTTTCTCTATCATGGTAGTCTTTCCTTTTTCCATTAACGCAACGTCCATGGCTGCCATTCCCTTTAACGCTTCCAAACAACCCTGCTGAACCAGTAGGGCTTTCATCTTCAAGCGCCACAGACCGAAGTCCTTCACTCTGGTGAACTTTTCAATCTCATACTTTGTTGAAGACATCTTCTCCACGCTCACCGCACCAATTTGTTGTGAAAAACGATGCCTTTGTGCAAAGTATAAACGGTTTCTTTATGAACAAGAAACACACAAGGGTTAGGGTTAACGGATAAACAAGAAAAAAAGAAGAAGGATTAGGGAAAAAATTTATGTTTACTATTCACTTTCTCATTTAGGGTTACAAATGATTACAAATGAATATCACAATTTGCCACACTCAACAAACTGAGTGTACTAGCCTATTTATAGACTAACTAGATAACTTGCAGCCCAAGCTACCTAAACAATTGGATCCTTAACACAAGACCCAATTAGACAAACATTTTAACAATACATATTAGAACAGACTTCGACTACAATATGTACTCTTCGACTACAGCATGTGACCCAGCTTCGACTTCATGCTTGTCTCCTGTCGAAATACATGAAAGTTTTCCCTCGACACAGCATGAGTTCGACCCAATAGTCTCACAATAAATTTAGAGTTACTATTTTCACTTATACGCTACAATTTTTTCCTTTTATTCAATTACTAGCATGCAAATAGGCATTTGTTTGCTTTTTTAATGAACGCATGTCAAAAATGTAAACAAGTATTTTTTAATAATTTTAATTTTAATATTTGTTTTATAAACTTGGTGAGTAAACTTTATAAATGGGGAAAGAAAAAATATTGTTTACACTGTGAGAAGTTATCACTATTTCAGTTTTTTATTTGAAATGTTGAGAAGTTATTTATTTATGGGGTACTTTTGGTAGAAAAAGTTAAGAAGTTATTTAAGAGGCGGTTTTGAAGGAAAAAAAAGGTTAGCCTAAACTCTTATATCTCTTTATATATAGTTATAGATTTTAGTTTTTTTATTTGAAATGTTGAGAAGTTATTTATTTATGGGGTAATTTTGGTAGACAAAATTAAGAAGTTATTTAAGGGTTAATTTTGGAGGAAAAAAAAAGGGTCAGCCCAAACTCTCATATCTCCTTTATACATAGTTAGATATAAGGAATCATTGTCACATTTAAAAAAAGGACAAACGGGTATAGGAGTGCACATTTGGACTAGGGCTGGACAATTAGTCGGTTTCGGGTCTAAAACTTAAATCCAACGCAAACCACAGTTTCATTTTTATGACCCAATTTAAACCGATAAAATTTCGATTTTTGTCGAATTCAGTTAAATCGATTTGACGGTAAATCAGATCGATTTAATCGGTTTAATATTTATTAGAGTAAACCTTCAAAAAATGAATATTTTTTTTATAAAATTCACAAACATTTACTTTTTTATTTAAAAAAAATATATAAAAATTTAGAATAGTTTAAAGAACTATTCTTTTATTATTGAAAAAAAATTATTATTACGTGATAATATTTTTAATATCATTTGACATTAATTTGATCACTATCATACTTTAAATCATAAACTAAATAATACTCAAAATTTTATATCACATATCTTGTATTTTTGAAAATACACCATGCCACCAACAAATTATAAAAATGATAATATCCTAACAACTTTTGAATCTCATTTTTATAATGAGTCAACTATATAGTAATAAAAATAAATAAAATATATATTAATTAAGTTCGGTGATTTAGATTTCGGTTTTTGATAGGTCTAAAATAATTATTTAAGTCTGACCAAAATAATCATATATTATACAAATTAAGAAATCAACTCGACACCTGACCCGATCCATTTAAACAAAAATGACAATAGATCAATCGATTTTAATCAAACGTTTCAAATATGTTCATGTCCAATTTGAGCACTAGTATAAATAAAGAAATTTAAAATAGTGTAAATATAAATGTTAAAAAATTCAGAAGAATCAATAATGACATATAAGTGGATCCACCGACCAAAAGATGTGTAACTTATAAAATTCTCAAAATAAATCTGCTTTCGATTTCTATAATCATTTTTCTTAGAAAATAATTAATATAATCACGTCGATCTCAGAGTTTACTGGGCCTGGATTATATATTCGTTAAAGTTCAGTTTGATATGTTTTTTCTATAATTTAATTTAATTAGTAACTATAAAATGACCTAATTGAAAGAACGCATGTTTGAATATAATATCTCACTTATTAATTTTTGAAGTAGTGAAATTTTGGCCATTAAATTTATTGACAAAAATATTACGTTATAATTAATAGTTTTTTTAAACAAATTAGAAGAAGTTATATTTTATATTGTATGTGATTTTCAAGGTAGTAATGCTTTTTTTTTTTTTACAATATTCACATATACTGGGCATCAAAAAATCAATCTAATAGATTTTAAGATAAGGTAATTTTTGTTTGATGTTAACCTTTAGAAGGATCTAGGTATACTAGAATTAGTTAAGGAGGTAAGTAGAGTTTAAGTAATAACTATCCTATTTAAAATTTAAATTGTAGTTCTTCAAAAATATTACTTGTTTTTAAGCAGAATTTAACAAGAAAATAAACACTTAAGTTTCTAAGAACAAATCTAATTGTTTATTCAAGTGGTATTGAATCTCTCCAACACTAGATATATTAGTCACACAAGTTAAATGTGTTTAAAACTTTGAGAATTTCTTATCACACCACTCAGGTTTCTTAGACATCATCTGAACTTTCAATTTTGCCCATTGATTCCGGATGTGGACATCCGGATGCACCAATTTTTTAAAAAACACTGATGCGTTCCGGAAGTACACATCCGGAAACTTTCCTGATCTGCAGATCCGGAAAATAGCAGAAGTTAATTTTTAAAAAAAAAATCGATTTTGTTGCTTGGTCGCATATGTTAATATATCGTCGCAACTTAATATACATTTGACAACATCAATATATAAAATAAAATGATTGATATATATATATATATATATATATATATATATATGTATAATAAACATCTGTCAAAATACAGTGCATACATCTAATATAAATAGAATACATCAAACAAAAAACTACTGCGTATGGTGAAGAATCTCTCCTGGCTCCCCTGCTCCTCTGCCCCTACCCGCCATCCTGGATCGATGTCTGCGGTACTGAAGTGTCCCCCGAGCAATCGCAATAATCCTGTCCACGGCAAGTCTGGCACCAGAGCCCCCAGGGAGGTGACCGGCCTCAATGGCCTGCTGTGCTATCTGCTCTATCTGACGACAGCGTGGTAGGACATCCTGAGTATGGTCCAGCTGAGATTACTGCTCCTCTAATATCTCTTGATGAGTAGGTCTGGGTGGCGATCCCTCAGCAGTGGGCACCATGCATGGGTGTGAGACGGTGTAGAACCACACGATGTACCCGGCAGCAACGCTCCAGTCTCTCTCTGCTCTGGTCGCCCGAGCCTCTTTCGGTACCAAGTAGGACTGGTAGTCAGCATATAGCTCATCTATCTGCCTGCGGGTCAAGCCTAGAGGAGCAGACTCATGAGGCATCCTAGGGATCGTCTGCATGTAACCGAACTGACGCAAGACGCGCTCTGGCAGGTATCGGGCAGTAACGGTCGAACTGCATGCCAACCATCCTGAGAACAAACAAACGTCATCGAACGGGCGCGTCACACGGTGAGCGGCATAGGTGTCATACAAAACATCCTCAGCAGCCATCCGATCAAGATACACTCTGAAGGGGTCCGGCAACTGGTTCCCTCTGAGCAGGACAAATGCAGCAGCACGTGGCATATCCTCAGTGTACTCGGCGACACTCCCCCAACCAGTAATGTTGGGAAAGTGTTGTAAAATCCACGCCGGAAATAGAAAACATAGCATGGGTGTCAAACATTATAATGAATATAAAAAGAAAAGAAATGAAAAAATCACTTAGAATATTAGATTGTTACCACGTATAGCGTACAGCTGCCTGCCACAATCTTGGCTGCCCAGCGGCAACCGTTAAAGAGCCTGGAATAGGTGTATGCCAGCGCAGCCGCCCCCCAGTTGTACTCGTGGATCTCTGTTTGATCCGAAAGGTACCCGAGGTAGACGACGTCAACATAACAGGAACTGGTGTCCACAAACACCTGCGTGCCTAGCAAAAATAAGTAGTGGCATCTCAGGGTACGGTGCCTGTGGATCGCCATCTCAGCTGAATCACCTGCTGCCTGTCCTGCCTCTGCAAGCGCCGCAGTAAATCTGCGTGTCAGAAAGGAGAACCGGACGTGTGCGCCTCTTAACTGTGTCACCTCTGCAAGTGCCTCCTCTGGGGTAACCCCAAGCTCCTCAATCAGCATCTCCACCGCGTCCCCCTTCGACATCCTACCGTGACGGAGAAGGGTACCCGCGATCGGTAGATGTAAAAGGCACGAGATGTCGTCGAGTGTGATCGTGATCTCGCCGTACGGTAGATGAAATGAGGATGTCTCAGGGTGCCATCTCTCAACAAAGGCCATCAGCATACCGTACATGATCTGGGGATACCCAATCCTAGACAGACCTCCAAGACCAGATGTACCAAGTACAGACGTGAACCACTCATCCCCTGGCAACACCGCAAGCATGTCCATAACCTTGCCCCCATGGTTATAGAACTTCTGTGAATCCTTCTCTTGAAAATTTCCAAATAAAACAATGTTACAAATAAACTTATTTTCAACGAATACAATTCTATAAATAAACCGAGAAAGGTTACCTGTCCTAGCCAGACATATCTGGCAGTATGCTCAGAGTACCCCACGAGTAGGGACATATCAGACGGTCCCTCAAGGTAACCGCCTAGCTCATTGAAATCGTCATCAGCGTCAACACCCTCATGTGCTGGGTGATCACCCTCTGGAACAGGAACAGGAACAGGGGAACGAGGAGGAGTAGCTGATGGAGCTGGAGTCTTCTGACGATGCCTGCGTGTGGGCTGGGACCCTGATTAACTAGCAGTAGAATCCCGACGCCTCTGAGATGTAGAATCGGCGGCTGACGGGGGAGTGGCCTGAACCTGTGATGTGGAAGTGGCCTGAACCTGTGATGTGGATGGTTGTGGTGTAGGATGTCCCTCAGCTGTAGGGGCTACCCCACCTCCTTCTGTGCCGGAAGCCTCGACTGTAGACTACATCCGCTCACGTCGGACAGATGCGTGCTGAGCTGTCCGTCCATGTATGGTACGATCGTCTCTGCCAGTCATCTAATCTACAAAGGATAATAAATAAAAGATTTTTTTAAAATTAATTAAACAAAAACAAACAAACAAAATAAAAAAAATCTTCTGGATGTGCACATCCGGAAGGACAGAGAATTTTTAACGTTAGGTATTTTCGAATGTGCACATCTGAAAACACTCAGAATACTTAACGTTAAAATCTTTCCGGATCTGCACACCCGGTACGTTTTTTGAAGTTTAAAAATGGCAGCCATGGCCACTGTAACATGCAATAGGGCATTTTAATGCCCTGATCGTCCGTTTGAAGCAGTAAAAATGACCTACATTGTCTCTAACCTATGTTATTCATACAACCTAACAATTTCTACACCTAAATATCTACTCTAAATCGATTACTCGAAAATTACTCCGAAACTCTAAAATTTGAAAACTTACCGATTAAAATGAGATACGGAGGATTTGGAGTCTCTTGATCGTTGTATATGTTGCTTTGTGCCGAACTCAAGAGGAAAAAATCGAGATTTGAGGTGATTGAAAATTTGAGAGTTTGAGAGTTTGAGGGAGTTTGGAAATGAAAAAGTGAAGAATGAGGGGGAGGAAAAAGGTCTGGCGTGAATTAATAAGAAATCCTTCCGGAAGTGCACATCAGAAATATTTCCGGATATGCATATCCGAAACACATCAACGTTTTTTAAAAAATTGGTGCGTCCGGATGTGCACATCCAGAAACTGGAGGCAAAAAAATAATTTTACGTGATACTTAAAAAACTTGAGTGGTGTATTAAGAAATGCTCCAAACTTTTTCAATCATTTTAAATACCTTCAAAAATTTCCGAAATTTCAAAACCACAATCATATGAGTTGATATCTTTCCATATATAAGTTTCCTCAGGATTACCACCTTTCTCTTTTGTCTTAAATTTATTTAAATTTAGAAAGAATGATAAATACATATAATATTTATAATTGGTAAAATCTATCATATCCATAATAAGTCAAAATAATGATGTTAAAACATTATAAACATTATAATATCTTTTATATTAATTTAGAGTCAATTAAATCTGTTGAGAGGCATAAAATTTCTTTTAAAATATTTAAAAATATTAATTTTTGTGATTTGCAAGAGTTAAACGAAAGGACAAAAATTTAAGGAACTTTTCATATATATATATATATATATATATTAATGTCATTTTATATATTTATAATTAAATTTAATTGTATTAAGATCTTTTTATCTTAGAATTTTGAGGCTTAAAGTTTTCTTTAACTACTTAATCTTTTAACCGACTCAATTTAAAATATTTTAGAGTATCTTTTAGTATCATATTGGATATTTATTATTATTATTATTATTATTATAATATTCTGATATATGATTCATCAACTATCAGATGCACAAACCTAAGCAATCAAACTTGATTCTTGTAAAGTGTTGTAATCATGACTCCAATTAGCTATCACCACACCGTAGACAATTGACTCACCACCGACTTTCGTATCCGCCTCCGCCTCCTTTTTGGGACCAATTGACAATTGTTGAAATTGTAATTCCTTGTGCTGAAGCAAGTGTAACTCGACAAAAATAAGGATGTGTCGAAATTAGCCTAGTGTGCATCGTGTTGTGTTAGATATCGAAGTATCGAAGCAGGTTGCTTGACACAGGATTTTGACTTAGAACAAAATAGAAATTTTGGGCTTTTGTAATTTTAGGCTTTACCTTAGGGAGCAAGGTAGCTTAATTATAAATAGAGGAGTAACCCCTATTTTGAGTAAGAAGAATCGAGAATAATATTGTAACACACAACAGAAAGTGCAGTTGCACAATTGAATAATATTTTTTTTTCAGTTTGAGAGCAGAGAGTTACTCTGCAGAATTGTTTCACTTTAGTGAAGAGTGAAGAATAAGGGATTTCGATCGGTTGATTAAATCTTGTTACTCAAGATTAATTCGAAAATTTCAAAGTTTTGGGTTAATTCCAACATCTGGTATCTAAAGCACCGGCTGAGCGATTCGTGGGAAGAAAATCACAATGGTAATGAATCATCCAAACGAGCATTTTCCAGAGAGTCTTCCGATTCTCAAGAATAATAATTATGAGAATTAGTGTAAGCAGATGAATGTGTTTTTCTGTTATCAAGATCTTTGGGATCTTGTGAAGGAAAGAGTAACACCGCTTGCCGAAAATGCGATGGAACAAGAAAAGGATGCATACAAAGAATTGAAGAAGAAAGATTATAAAGCTCTCTTTATAATTCATTAATGCGTTGATCCGGATAATTTTGAAAAGGTTAGTGATGTAGAATCAGCGAAAGAAGCATGAGAAATTTTGGAGAAATCGTTTGGAGGCGCAAAGAAGGTGAAAAAGGTGAGGTTACAAACTCATAAAAGAACCTATGAATTGCTTAAGATGGAGGACAATGAAAGCATAAGTGATTTCTTCACTAGGGTTACTAAATTGGTGAATCAAATCAAGGTATAAGGAGAAGTGTTGACATCAAGACCAGTTGTTGCAAAGATCTTGAGGACATTGACTCCAAAGTTCGACCACGTGGTAGTAGCCATAGAAGAGTCGAAAGATTTGTCAACATTGACAAAAGGAAAAGCTTCAAGAGACGCTTGAATATCATGAACAAATAATGGCTGAAAGAGCTGCAGGAAAGTCAAAGAGTGATATGGCGTTACAGGAGCAATCGGTAAAAGAAAAGAAAGGAAAATGAAGTTGGAATGGCAATAAAGGCAGAGGAGGCTACAACAATTCGACTGGTCGAAATCAGCAAGAAGGAAACTGGTCGAGTAAGAGAAAACCCTGGAACCAAGGCAACCAAATGGTGGTGGTGCAGATAGAGGAAGAGGTGGTGGTCGAAAACCTAACAAAAGTCACATTCAGTGTTACAATTGTCAGAAGTATGGTCATTATTTTGTGATTGTCCTGAAAAGCAGAAGAATCAAGAAACTGATGCAAAGCCGGCGAAACGTAAAGAAGAAGAGATGTTGTTGATGGTTACAACAAGATATGAAGAAAGATTCCAGGGCCAATGGTACTTGGACTCATGATGCTCATCACACATGACTGGTAGGAAAGATTGGTTTGTCAACATATATACCTCAATGGAGAACATGGTGAAATTTAAAAATGACAATACTCTAGCAACTAAAGGTATTGGTGATGTTCTGATTATGAGGAAAGATGGCAATAGGTCAGTAATTTCCAATGTATTGTACATACCAGGCATGAAGAGTAATTTTCTCAGCATATGGCAGTTGGTCGAAAAAAACTATAAGGTGTCGAATGAAGACTAGATGATGAGAGTTCTCAACTCAAATGAAAGGTTGATCTTGAAGGTTCCAATGTCTCAGAATAGAACCTTCAAGATTGAACTAAATGTGATGGAGCATAAGTTTCTTGCAACTGCAGCCAGCAGAGATGAATAGATATGGCATTATAGACTTAACCATCTCAATTTCAAAGACATCAGAGATTTGAAGAGAAGAAATATGGTTTCAGGATTACTAGAAATTGACATTCCAAGTGAAATATGTGAAAAACGTGTTCAGGCGACACAACACAATAATAGCTTCAGCAAGGATGCAGGAAGCAAGTCGAAGGCAATTCTTGAAGTCATATACTCTGATGTATGTCGTCTTATCCATGTGGATTCGATTGGAGGTAACATATACTTTGTCACGTTCATAGATGATTTTAGTCAAAAACTATGGACCTACCCGATGAAGAAGAAAAGTGAAGTGATCGAGGTATTTACCAAATTTAAATCTATGGTCGAAAGACAAAGTGGTCAAAAGCTAAAGATTCTGAGGATTGATGGTGGTGGAGAGTATTGTCAAAAGATTTCGATGCATTATGTGACAAAGAAGGGATTGTGCATGAGGTGGTGACACCCTACACTCCACAACATAATGGAACTGCAGAAAGGAAGAATAGAACCATCATGAATATGGTGAGAAGCATGTTGAAAGGCGAGCATCTACCCAAAGAGTTATAGGGAGAAGTTGTGTCGAATGCAACATACATCTTGAATATATGTTCGACAAAGAAGCTAGAAGGAATCACGCCAGAAGAATGTTGGTCTGGTGTCAAGCCTAGCCTAAGTTATTTGAAGGTGTTTGAATCTATAGCACATAGACATGTGCCAGATCAGTTGAGAAGAAAGCTTGATGACAAGCCAAGTCAAATGATCCTAATAGGATATCATTCGACTAGAGGATACAAGTTGTTTGACCCAGTGAATAAGCAAGTTTGATCAACAGGGATGTGATCATAGATGAGCTTAAGGAATGGGATGGTACTGAGAATGTTAAGAAGGATTCAGTGAGAATCTTATGTGAAAAACCAGCTAGTGAAGTTGAAAGAGAAGTTCAACAAGAAGAATTCAGAGGTGAAGCAGGCCCAAGCAGGCCTCAACGAACAAGACACATGCCTGCAAGGTTGCAAGAATGTGTGATTACATCAGATGACCTGGTCGATGATGAAGATGAGTTGGTACACTATGCTTTCTACGCATATATCGAACTAGTCAATGCAGCTGAGGCATTGAAAGATTTGAAGTGGGTGAAAGCAATGAATGAGGAACTAAAGTTCATTGAAGTCAACAAAACTTGGTCACTTGTCGAATTGCCTCAAGGAAAGAAGGCAATCAATGTGAAGTGGCTATACAAGGTGAAGCTGAATCCTAAAGGAGAAGTCACTCGACACAAGGCGAGACTTGTGGAGAAAGGATTTCTTCAGAAAGAAGAAATCGACTTCGACGAAGTTTTTGCACCCGTTGCTAGGATCAAAAAAATTAGGTTGGTTGTTGGTTTAGCAAACATAAATAATTGTCACATATGTCAGATGGATGTGAAATGTGCATTCCTGAATGGTCCCTTAGATTAAGAAGTTTATGTTGCACTTCAGCTGGGTTTATGAAACAAGGCGAAGAAAGAAAGATGTATATGAAGATATATAATGAATTGCTTGGAATAAGAAGATAGATAGCTTTCTAAGGGAGAAGGAATTTGTGAAGAGCACAACTGAGCATTGAGTATATGTAAGGAGAAACAATAGTGAATTGCTTATATTATGTCTCTATGTCGATGACCGGTTGATAACAGGAAGTTGCAAGAAGGAGATCGAAGATTTCAAACATGGCCTAAGTGAGGAGTTTGAAATGTTAGACTTGAGAAATCTCTTAAAATTCCTTGGTATCGAGTTCTACAAGATTGGTAGAGGTTTGATGATGCACCAAAGAAGATATGCAGGCGAAATACTCAAGAGATTTGAGATGCAAGATTGCAACCCAACTTCGATTCCAGCTGAGCCCAAAATACAATTGTCGAAGGACACAGATGAATATGACATCGATCCAACACAGTACAGTAGACTCATTGGACCACTTTGATACCTTTGTCACACAAGGCATGATATAGCATACAGTGTAGGTATGGTAAGTAGATTCATACAGAAGCTAAAGGTATCACACCTAGCATCGGCGAAGAGGATACTAAGGTATCTGAAAGGAACCCTTGACTACAGAATTTTGTTTCCTGCAGCTGATGAAGGAAAAGAATACAAGTTAGTGGGATACTGTTTACCGCGAAAATTGGTAAATAACCCCTGGTCTCCAAATAATAGTTAACGTGCAGGATCGGCCAGTGAATCCTAGGACATGTGCTTAGTGTTTTTAATTTAATGTTTGAGAAATAACGGATGCTTCGACAACATTCATGTTTAGAAACTAGCTTGCTTAAAGAGAATAAAGGGAATTGTGATAAATGAATAGTTTAAAGCGCATTAAAATGTGTAGAAAATCACTTGCATAAAAAATAAAGACAAATTTATGGGTAAAAGCATAAACTGATTTTATTAAAGTGCAAACAAATAAACTGGTGTTTATCAAACATACATTTTCTCAACAAACTCGTTTCTCTACACGTGGGTACTTTGAGTATTTGAGTGATTTTGTACAAACTTGAATACACACGCTATCTTAATACTAAGACTTCCTATTTATATTGAATCAAAATAACTGCCTATAATGGTTGTTCTCCTAAATGAAAACAAATGGCACTCGGCATGCCTTCGACTTCCCAGCGTACTCCACGTGTCCTTCTTTTGAAAATTGGATAAGGACAACATTACCTCCTTGGTTTAAATTCAAAACTCAAATAAAAAATACCATCCATGACCTTTCGTCGAAATATCACTTTAATACTTAGGAAATTTTCCTAAGTCCACATGGTCATCTTTCCTTTCGTAAAGAATGACTTTGACTGATCTTCCAACATCGAACTTACCTAGTCGAAATACATCATAACTTGGCAAAATATTCCCCTTTTCCTTGTTTGTTATGTGTGTAAAACCAGGCGTCGAAATTAGGAGCCAACAAATTGCCCCCCAAAAATGTCTTTTCCGATATCTAATGGAGAAAAGGGCATTTTTTTATAACATGATTCGACGCTGTAGACAATTCGACATCATAAACTGTTCATATGACTCTGCATAATTGTGACATCAGGGTCATTATGATACCTTTTTTGAAACGTCTCTTCACTCCCACACCTAAATTTTTTCAATCATCACGTTTCTAGCCCCTAGGAGATTGTGAGTCAGAAACTTAACTGCCACAGTCTTATCACGCCATCTCCAAGCAACACGTGTCCCACGATCTTGTCACCATAAATGAGGTAGAGTAGTTGTGCATAGTAACCGTTTCACCTCAATTCATCTATAAAAGAGTGAGAAAGTTACCATTTTTACTTTTTCTTTTCACTTTCTGGCTTTCTTGATATGCATCATCTTCAAACTTCATCTCCCTCCCATTTTTATTCACACTCATTGCAACAATTGCTTCTACTTTAGCAACTTCCAAAGAAACCAGTAAGAAAACGAAAGGCTCCCAAAAGTCCAAAGAACTCGCCCCAATTCACAGGATGCTAGGTCCAAATGTGGTGGGAAACCAGCAAAATTATTCTGGCTAACCTGTATGAATCCCTTGGGGAAGGCGTCACGACGTTGAAGACACTCAAGATGAAAGGAAGCTTGCTCCTCTCAGGACCTTTCTGGCTACTATAGTTGTGGCTGAATGCCACCTTCGAAGCATCGCTTCCTGGTTGAAACCCTGTCAATGAAGCTTCTGTGAAAGATAGAAGAGTCGAAGGAACAAGACTTGTGCTGTTGACTCCTAATGATGAAGGAATGAGTCCCCAGCAGACATTCACCAGCTACGTAATGATGTTTGCGAAACGTCATAATTTCACCTCCAATATGGCCCCTTTTGCAAATAGGAAAGTAAGTCCTGAATGGTTTACACGAAGATTTCCTCCTGAGTTGAAGGAACAGGAAGGAGAATCTCTCGACATCTGGGAATCTTTCCTGACGCCAATATTATTGGCTTCGAGGCTTAATCCTTCCAAACTCCAAATTGCTCTTGTCAATTATCAACCAAACCTTGTCTCTCGACTGTCTGGTTTGATTCAGATTAAACCAAAACCTCTCTTCCCTAAGAAAAGCTCATTGATCCATTACAATATGTGGCATAACGAAGCAGAATATACCAAGCTGCTTACGAAGTTTTCTAACCTCACCGAGTTTGATGTTGTGGCCTTCAAACTGTGTTTCTTCTGCACCAAGGAGTTCGATGAATGGTGGAGAGAATATTACAATACATAATTTTTTGATGTATCTTCCTTCAATATTTAGCTAACTAGAGCTTTTGCCCTTGTACAAGACAAAGTGAAGAAAGGTACCTCAAGACATATCAAGGATATCCAAGCATTCCAGAAATACTTTGAAACTGCCTATAGGTCAAATGATCTTAGTTGAACCATTAGCGAATCTGCAGTAACCTTAAAAGAAAAAATCACGAAGAAATTGGATTATTTAAAACTTCCTTCGTACATTCGACCTGATCAACATTACGAGTTTGCTTTTAATCTTCATCCTCCAAAATTCCCTCGACTGCCGACTGCTGACTTTGGTGTGGCTTTCAGCCCTCCATTCCCATACTGGTTCGTGTGTGGGAATTTTATGAAAAATCTTCGCCAAGGTTACCAAAAACGCGCTCAGTGAGTGGTTCCAACTAAGTATACCTTATACAATTTCAAAGGCCACCTTCATACTGGCACAGAAGACGTTCACGTGGAGTCTCAAATATATGAAGGTGTGGAATGGAAGGTTCTTCGACACTACTTCTTTTTTATTATTTATATTTTTCTTTTTTGCTCATATTAACTGCACTGTTTTCCCTTACAGATGTGAAGATTCCAGCCAAGAAACCCACTCCCGTCGAGAAAGAAACCGTCGAAGAAGATGAAAAGGATAACACTAAAAAACCCATAACAAAGGTGAATCATGTGCTTCCCATTTCTTTCTTTTATTATTATTGCCTTATCATTTCGTTATCTAAAATATGATAATATTTATTTTACAGGGAAGTCAGAGACCTCCTCCGAAACTTAAAAAGGGAAAGCAACAAGAACCTGAGGTTCACACCATTGACTCCGATGATGGGGACGTTTCACCAGATCAAACCAAACACCTCAAGAAGAAAAAGAGGCAAAAGAAGATCACTGATGCAAACTTTCAACCGAAGCCAGCCAGATCATTTGTGACGAAACTTCCCGCCCCAAAGACATTAGAAATTGACGATACACTTGCTAGTAAAGAACCATCCAACAAGCAGAATCTTGATCAGGTAGAGAGTGATAACTCTAGCCCTGGGACTGAAAATCCTAAGGTACAAAATCTTGTTCCATTTCAAACTTTATGGCTTTCTTCGACTAACATATTTCTAACCTGTTTTGATTTCTTCTTCTTAGGGTACCAAAGACAATCGAGGGCATCCCAATGTGCATCAAATCATTCCTACCACCAGCAGTGATCCTACCTATCATCCGACAACCCCTTCCAGACCTTCTCCCAAGGACTTCACAAAAGGGTCTGCTGACGAAGTGAGCCAACTTGTTGATGCTCTCGAGAAATCTCCACCTAAGGCCACTACTGAATTTTCGCACACCAACGTGGTTGAACAAAAGAAAAACCCGGTCGAGGAAGAAATCGTAGTTGACATCTGTTAACCCTCAATTTCGACGCCAGACAAAATCAAAGTTATATTAATGTTAAAAAATTATTTTTAAGAAGGCTTCGACCTAACTTTTGAGAGGCCTGAGTCGAATAAATCTGGAGAAACCTTAAAAAATGGCTAAGTACGGAAAAGGTTCTTCGACCATGAGAATGTAGCGCTGCAGTGGTTATATTAAGATTTGAGGGAGTTTCCAATATTTGAAATTTAAATAAGAGCAGTTGTGGACGTGGGAACAGTTGAGATCGAGGAGAAGGCGCCAAAATCCACACGTTCGAAGCAGTAACCACCACTGAGTAGTTATTTCTTAGCACTATAAATAGGAGTTGGTTCTATGTAAATGGGGTGTTCATATTTTTGTACAAGTTACTCTAAGAAACTCAAAGTACCCGCGTGTAGAGAAACGAGTTCGTGAGAATGTACGTAATGTAACACCATTGTCTTCATTAATCTAATTTATCTTCAGCATGTTTACTTTCCATGCCTTTACAGTTTCTTGAAATTTATCTTCCATGCCAAATTTATGTTCAAAGCCATTTAGACTTTCTGCGTTTTACTTTCGACTGCATTTTACTTTCAAGCATTTAATCTTCAAACCTTTACTTTTCAAAGTCTTTCATTTTCAAGAATGTGAAGTTCTCCTTTAAATCAATTGCATTTATTTTCAAAGTCTTTTACTTTCCAGCACCTTACCTTCGACAACACTTTTACTATCCCAGCCTTTACTTTCCAAGAACGTGGAGTTCGTTGCATTTTACTTTCCAAGCTTTTACTCATTCGACGCCTTTAATTTTTGCACCCTTTACTTGCATCACTTTAAATTTCAAGTTTTCACTTTACTTTATTGCCTGTAGTTGGACGTGGAGTTCAGTTAGATTTTATTTTCAGCATTGTCGAACGTGGAGTTCAGTTTACATTTTCTTTAAGTTACACTTGTCTCTCGAACTTAGCACATGTCCTAGGATTTGTGTGATCGATCCTGCAAGTTAATCAATTTGCGTTTAGATTGATAGATCAGAGGTTGTTTACCAAAATTCACAGTAAACAAATTGGCACACCCGGTGGGACCCAGTGCTAAGTCAAACCTTTTTGTCAGCCTCATCTCTCTTGGTGAAGAAGTATTTTCGTTGCATGTTATTGAGAAGTGGGAAGTTAGCCACAGCAAACGAAGGGATACCAAAGAGAAGATATACTAAGAAGATGACAACTAATGCTAATCAACAAGTTGATCCTCAAGGGAGTATTTCAAACACTCAGTCCAGTAGCAGTATTGGGACTCAAAGCACTCCATCACCAGTGTCTTCGACAGGAGGGCCGGCGTCACTTCCATTAGTGGTGTCTGAGCCAGGATCAACGTATACAAAATCATATACTCAACCTGTGTTGGAATACATAGGACCACAAAGTTCTAATTCGCCAACACCCCCAGGAGGAAATACAATGTACAGGCACATTCCTCCACCAGGTTTTCCACATCCAGGGTCAAGGAGTCAACCCTATGGTATGCCTACATCAATGATGCAAAGCCTGCAGAATGCTCCGCCTGTATTTTCAGAAACTGTTGTGTCTTCGCCACTACAAGGGTCAGGATCAGGAGGACGAAACAACCAGAGTATAGGCGTTGGTTACTCTGTTCAAACACCTAGTCTTACAAATACATCCATAAATTGTTTGAGACAGCAGATGGATGAAAGTAACATGCAAATGGTACATACGTTGTCTCAGACAATGGGAGAAGTTTTTCAACCTTTGATCCAAAATACAACCCAAACTAACCAACAACTGGCTGCACAGGTGGCACGCATGGCTGATTTCATGGGAGTACCAGCAGTGGATCGAAGAGCGACGGTGGTCGAAGATATCCCAAGACGTCATCAACGTCAGATACCTGATGCTAACCTGGAGGATCAAGAGATGGTTGACCATTTCAGAGTCGAACCACCAAGAAACCAGATGCCATACCAGATGGAGGAAGAACCAGTAGTGATGGTGAACAGGAACCAAAACGCAGATCAACTACTTAGGCAGGTTCGACACCAGAATCAAGCAAAAGAAAATAATCTTGCAGCCATGGTCGAAAGGATAATGACTAGGAATGGGATGAATTTTGGCTTCACCAGGCCAAATTATACATCACCTATAGTGGACTACATTCTCCAAGCAAAACTTCCCCCTAGGATGAAGGTTCCAAAGTTCAGCAAATTTTCAGGAGACACTACTGAGTCTACTGTCGAACATGTGGCTAGATATTTGATCAAAGCGGGCGAGATTGCAGCTGACGAAAGCCTTAGGATCAAATACTTCCCAAGTTCCCTTACCAAGAATGCCTTCACATGGTTTACTACGTTGCCTCCAAATTCCATATACAATTGGACCCAATTAGAATGTTTGTTTCATGAACAGTTCTACATGGGGCAAACTAAGATTAGTTTGAAAGAATTGGCTAGCATCAAGCGCAAGGTCACTGAGCCAATTGATGATTACCTGAATAGGTTTCGACTTCTTAAAGCCAGTGTTTTACACAAGTGCCAGAACATGAGTTGGTCGAAATGGCTGCTGGGGTTCTTGATTATTCCATTAGGAAGAAATTAGATACCCAATATCTTAGAGATATGGCCCAGCTGGTTGATAGGGTTCGACAGCTAGAACGGCTAAAAGAAGAAAAAGCCAAATTCAGTAGGGATAAAAAAGTAGCGTTTGTCGAATGCGAGAAAGATGTGGAGAGTCCGTATGGTGAGCCATCTTGTTTCGACGAGAATGAGGTTGACGTTGCCGCGTTAAAGCAAGGTCCACCTTACGCTTGGAAATTATTAGCTCCTTCAGAAGGAAAAAATCCTGTCGAATCTAACGACAAATTCCTTAAGAAAACATATACTTTCGACGTCACTAAATGTGATGAAATTTTTTATTTGTTAGTTAAAGATGGGCAAATGATAGTGCCTGGTGGTGCTAAAACGCCACCTTTAGAACAAAGAAAGAAAAGAGATTTTTGTAAGTACCATAATTTTTTGGGTCATAAAACTTCTCAATGTTTTCTTTTCAGGGATTTGGTGCAAAACGCTATCCAGGAAGGAAGGCTGAAGTTTGGGGAAAAAGGAAAAGCCCAGATGAAGATTGACTCTGACCCGTTGCAAGTTGCAGAGGCCAACTATACAGAGCCTCATGAGGTTCAGATGGTGGAAGCCACAGGGGGATTCGACGAGTCAGTCAACATGGTAGAAGTTACTGAAGACTTCGCCATCAGTGCTGTGATGATTGAAGGTTCTAGTAAGGCTACAAGTGGCCTAAACGTTGATGGTACCAGTCTGATGTTGGTGACCAAAGAAACTGCTGATAAGTTTGTGGAAATGGATAATGCTGCTAAGGTTTTTGATGTAACCGTGAGTGGGTGGAAGATAGCTGTCAATGAAGGCATTAATATGGTCGAGTTGGCTGAGGAGTCTGATTCTAGTTTAGATAGTATCAACACCAATGAGGCTATGGGTAGAAATGCCCCTAAAGTTCAAGTTGTTAAAGAATTGGAAGATGACATGCTCTTGGTTGGAGAGATGCTGGACATGGATGGTTGTCTGGTAGAAAATTGGATCTGTATGGTTGCTGAAACTTTTTTCAAGACATCTTCTGATGTCGAGAGAGTCAATGCTGAGGAGATGGTGGAGGCTGAGAGAGTTGCTTGGGAAAAAGCCTCCCAAAGAGCTGCAAAAGCAGCAGTAGGTGGTGGCTGCTTGGCAAAGACCACTGAAAGTCTGGAAGCTAGCTTCTCCAAGATGCGCCTGAAGGACAGAATGGATGTCAACATGGTCGAAATTACGGATCGAAAGGATGAACAATTGAGTAAAGTAGATGAGCAAGAGAAACTCAACAAACTGGCTTATCCTAAGCCAGAAGAGACAATTGTGGACTTCTTGCGTCGTTGCCAGAAAAAAGACTCTGGAGTAATGCTGTGTCCCAGGTGCAGCGCCATTTTTGATGAAAAGGCTGCCCACAAGCTTGAAGGTGTTAAGAAGGCTGACAAAAGCTGGGGGCAGAAGGTGAGCAAGGGGCACCGAGGTTTTGACCATAGGCGACTTTCGACAGGGCTAAAAAACCAAGCACCAGGAATTAGGCCAGGTACGTTCAAGCTAGCGGCGAACGCACCAACAGGTAGTTGGATCAAACCTGTCGAAGGGAGAGGACAGAAGAAAAAGTGGGAGAAGTTCGATGTGGAAAGAGGTGCGTCATTTGAGTACAGAAAAGAGAATCGCACCACAAACAAATCAGCATACATTTCACAGAATTACAAGGGTAACAACCCAATGTCTAGATCGCAATGGCGAAGAGAGCAGCGCAGGCGAAAAGCTGTTAGGGAGGCTCAGGTGCAAGGGGAGTCAAGCACCAATGTGGTTGAGGCAACGGAGAAGATGCCCATATGACGAAAGTTGTTTACTATTTAGCCAGAAAAGAAGGTCGAAGAGGATGATGATATGACTGATAACTTCGACAATGAGTCAGCAGCTTCCCTAGACATTTTGGTAAATGTGGTGTCAGTGATGCCAAGAGAATTTGGTCAAGTCTCAGAAGTCGAAGACTTAGACCAAACTGCTGAATTGGAAATGATGGCACACAAGCCTGTGTGCTATTACATCATGAACAATGGGTGCGTCGAAGAACATAATGCTTTCTTTGAGCGTCCCACGGAGGCGATGAAGGGTCACTTGAAGCCTCTTTATATTACTGGAAAAGTGGAGAATGTTCCTGTCAACAAGATTTTGGTAGACTGTGGTGCGACGATTAATTTGATGCCAAGATTTCTGTTGAGCAAAATTGGAAAGTTTGAAACTGATACTAGACCCCACAACATGGTTCTGTCGAACTATGAAGGAAAAGTTGGTTCTACTCTGGGAGTGATTCAGGTAGATCTCACTGTGGGAACTATTACAAGACCAACAGTGTTCATGGTCATCGAAACAAAGGCTAACTATAATCTACTTTTAGGAAGGGAGTGGATTCATGGGATAAGAGCAGTACCCTCATCTATGCACCAGAGAATCACAATCTGGAGACCAGATGGGATAGTGGAAAACATTGAAGCTGATCAAGGGTATTTCAAGGTGCCTATTAATCATGTGGACAATAGGCAATTTGAGAAACATCTGGCGAACATTGCTCCATGTCCTCCAGCTGATTTTGAGTTTACACCTGACGAGGAAACATTTTATTCGTTGTACTTACACCCTGTAGAAGGTTTTAGATGTGATAGAGAGGTACCAGGAGGAAGATTGCCATGCTTAGGCACACCTCCAATAGAGTCCACAGGGTGGGGAGATGAATTCAGTGATCATGACTGAGTTCGACGCTATGAAAAGAATTTTGGCCTACGTGGCCGAAACAAGACTACAAGCGGCTTTGGAAGCCGCCGATGATTATATGGCGGGTGAAGCCATTCCTGAAGTGTATCAAGAAGGTCCTGGTAAGGACTTCGACCCAAAACCTCCAGATAAGGTTGAAACTGGAGGGCAAAGCCAGAGGCTCGACACCATCTATGAAGACGAGCCTTTGGGATTTGAAAAGGATCCGTTGGCAAATAATATAAAAATGCTAGCACAAGATCCTTTGGAAGAAGTGGACCTCAGTGAGGGGGCAACCAAAAGGCCTACCTACATCAGTGTCAATCTTGATCCCCAGTTGAAAGTCGAAGTAGTCCAACTGTTGAAAGAATTCAAAGACTGCTTCGCTTGGGATTATGATGAGATGCCTGGTCTGAGCAGGGAGTTAGTCGAACACAAGTTGCCTATAACGCCTGGGAAAAAACCAGTCAAGCAAAATCCAAGACGGTTTGCACCAGAGATACTGTCAAAGATCAAAGAGGAAGTCGAAAGACTGCTTCGTTGCAAATTCATTCGCACTGCAAGGTATGTCGAATGGTTGGCTAATATAGTACCAGTTATTAAAAAGAATGGGTCTTTGAGAGTGTGCATCGATTTTAGAGATTTAAACTCTGCAACTCCCAAAGATGAATATTCAATGCCAGTAGCAGAAATGTTAATAGATTCTGCAGCAGGGCATGAATATCTTAGTATGCTGGATGGATATTCTGGCTATAACCAAATATTCATTGCTGAGGAAGATGTTCATAAAACTGCTTTTAGATGCCCTGGAGCCTTAGGCACCTATGAGTGAGTAGTGATGCCTTTTGGTCTCAAGAATGCTGGTGCTACTTATCAAAGAGCAATGAATTCACTTTTCCACGATTTTATAGACACATTCATGCAAATTTACATTGATGATATTGTTATAAAATCTATTTCTGGGAATAATCACATTGACCATCTTCGACAATCCTTTGAAAGGATGAGAAAATATGGTCTTAAAATGAATCCTCTTAAATGTGCTTTTTGCGTGCAGGCAGGGGATTTCTTAGGCTTTGTGGTCCACGAGAAAGGGATTGAAATAAATCAGAATAAAACCAAAGCCATAATGGAGGCGAAAGCGCCATCAACCAAAAAGGAGTTGCAGTCGTTGTTGGGCAAAATCAACTTCTTAAGAAGGTTTATATCTAACCTGAGTGGCAAAACACAAGCTTTTTCGCCATCGCTTCGTTTTAACAAAGATGGTTTCGAGTGGGGGCAATTGCAGCAGGAAGCCTTTGACGAGATCAAGGAGTACCTAAGCCACCCTCCAATTCTTTCACCACCTTGTAGAAACAAAAGTATGAGATTGTACATAGCTGCAGGAGATAAAACTCTAGGGAGCATGTTAGCTCAAGAGGATGAAAATGGAGTCGAAAGAGCCATTTATTACCTTAGTCGAGTTTTAAATGATGCAGAAACTAGGTATAGCATGATTGAAAAGTTATGTTTATGTTTGTATTTCTCTTGTACTAAACTGAAGCAATATATAAAACCTGTTGATGTGTATGTTTCGTCTCACTTTGATGTTGTAAAACATATGTTATCTAAACCCATTTTGCATAGTCGAATTGGCAAATGGGCATTAGCATTGACAGAATTTTCCTTAACATATCAACCTTTAAAAGCTGTGAAAGGGCAAATAGTTGCAGACTTCATAGTTGACCATTCCATAAATGAAAATGATTTGAATTACGTCGAATTAAGATCTTGGAAATTATACTTTGACGGATCAAGTCATAAAAATGGAACAGGAGTAGGAATATACATTATTTCTCCTGAAAAAATTCCAACAAAATTCAAGTACAAGGTCGAAGGTCCTTGTTCTAACAATGAGGCTGAATATGAAGTATTAATTGCTGGCCTTGAAATTTTGTTAGAATTGGGGGCAACTAGAGTCGAAATAATGGGAGATTCAGAATTGGTTATAAAACAAATCACAAAGGAGTATAAATGTGTTAAAGAAAATCTCATTATGTACTCTGTGATAGCCAATAGATTATTAAAGAAATTTGAGGTAGTGGCCATTCAACACATACCTAGAATAGAGAATCAAGTCGCTAACGACTTGGCCCAAATTGCTTCTGGATACAAGGTGTTGAAAGAGAACCTTCAAGAAGTAATTGAGGCAAGAGGTAAGGTGGTGGCTGTTGGATTATGTCCATCAGACTTAGAAACAACTAAGCTTGGGTGTATAGATGGCGAAAATTTTGAAATTTTTTCCATAGATAATTTAACAGATGAAGATTGGAGAAATCCCATAGTTGAGTATTTGCGAAACCCAACGGCTTCGACAGAACGGAAAGTCAGGTATCAAGCTTTGAGCTATGTACTGATGGGTAATGAATTGTTTAAAAAGACCCCTGAGGGAGTCTTGTTGAAATGCCTTAGTGAGGCAGAGGCGTATTTGGAACTTTCGACAGTACATAGTGGGTCATGTGGAGCACACCAAGTTGGCCAGAAGATGAAATGGTTGTTGTTTCGACAAGGCATGTATTGGCCCACTATGCTGAAGGATTGCATAGAATTTGCTAAAGGATGCCAAGAATGTCAAATTCATGCTGGCATACAGCACATCCCTGCAAGTGAATTACATTCTATAGTGAAACCATGGCCTTTCAGAGGATGAGCTTTGGATATAGTGGGAGAGATTCGACCAGCATCTTCAAAGAACCAGAAATATATTTTGGTGGAAATTGATTATTTCACCAAGTGGATTGAGGAAATACCGCTGGTGAATATAGGTCAGGAGGATGTTATCGAGTTCATCCAAAACCACATTATTTATAGATTTGGTATTCCTGAAACAATTACTACAGATCAGGGATCCGTGTTCACTGGTCGAAAGATGCAGGAATTTGCCAAAGAAATAGGTTTTAAGTTGTTAACTTCTACACCTTATTATGCTCAGGCCAATGGGCAAGTCGAAGCGGCCAATAAGATAGTGATTGGACTAATCAAGAAACATGTGGGAAAAAGGCCTAGAAATTGGCACAAGACGTTAGACCAAGTTCTTTGGGCGTGTCGAACATCCCCCAAAGAGGCTACCAACACTACCCCATTTCGACTCACTTTTGGTCATGATGCAGTATTACCTGTTGAGATTTATCTACAGTCTGTAAGAGTTCAAAGACATCATGAAATTCCCTCTAAGAATTATTGGGAAATGATGATGAATGAATTAGTGGATTTGGATGAAGAAAGGCTTAGAGCCTTGGAGTTGCTGAGAGACAAAAGAAGAGGGTCGAAGAATCCTACAACAAAAAGGTTAAATCTAAATCTTTTGCATGTGGGGAATTGGTTTGGAAGGTGATTTTGCCCATGGATCGAAAAGATAGAACATTGGGCAAGTGGTCCCCTAAGTGGGAAGGACCATTCCAAGTTATACAAGTGTTCTCTAATGGAGCTTATGAAGTGGAAGAGTTAGACAGAGATAAAAGAATCTTGAAAGTAAATGGCAAGTATTTGAAAAAATATAAGCCTATGCTGCAGGAGATTCATATAAAAACATAAGCTTTATTTGATAAAAGAAAGCCAAAATAGGCCAAGTCAGGCTAATATGGCATACAAAGCGAAGAGAAAATAGTACAACATTTTTCTTTCTCAGGGAAAGGTTATTCATAATCTCTCCAATCTATGGATTTGAGGAATTCCATGTAATCTTGGAGATCTTCATTTTGGTTTCCTTCTTCTTGGCTAAAGAGGCTGCTCCAATGGAGGCATTGGGTTGTTGGGGCGCCTCTACTTTCTTTGTTTCCTCAGTTGCCTTGGCCTTTCCAGCCATCTTCTTGGTTGGAGGTTTCTCTGAATTATTCATGGTTACTTCTACGCAAAACATGGTCAGATGGAAGAGATTTATAGAGGCTAAGGGCTGATTGGATTGGCCAGCCAAACGGTGGAAATAGGTGAGTGATTCTTGGAAATAGGCCTGAGGGTATGCTATAAGTGTCACTTTAAAGCTAGAGGCTTATGCCTTGGAATTTAAAGTTGGGAGGGTGACTTTCCAAGAAAAAGATAGAACGCTTTAATTGCGAATTTGACTGGTAAAAATAATAATAGAGAGCATCATCATGCAATATAGGTCGAAAGCAGTTAAAGGCAGAATAATAATTAAATCAGTGCCAACATGCGTAAAATTGTCATTACATAAAAAGCCTGAAAAGGCCAAGAAACAAGTGATGATTAGACAAATGAAATAAAGGTGTCGAAGGTATCAGAAGGGAAGCCTCGACGCCAACTGAGAAAAAGATTCTATGTGATGTTTGAGTCGAGCATTGCACAAAGATTCGTCAAGTTTTGCTTCTGCGAGCTCTTTCTCATATCTTTGGGCCGCCTCAATACGATCAATAGCATGCTTCGTCTCTTCAGTTATCTCAGTGTCGTCGAGTTGGCGCAGATCACGGTTGCAGTTTTCAGCATTTGCAATTTTAGCTTGTAGCTATGTGATCTGTTGCTTCCATGCTTCGATGTCCTTCGTGTTGGAGGCTATCTCGTCTTGCTTTTTCTTTTGATCAGCCTCCATACGTTGGATATCTTCGTACGCCTCTTGTGCACTACACCAGGCTGCACTCTCACAGCCAGATGTTCTCTCGATGGTATCCTTGATTGAGGGAAGCAATTTTATTTCTGCAGCTATTTGGTTTGCCACGGCAGTTAGCTCTATCAGAAAACCAGATACATCTGGATTGAGGGCAGTGAGCTCAATCTTTGCAAGGGTGTCCTTCAGGTAAGCAGTTGCAGTTGGATCTGAGGCCAGAATTTTGTAAATATCCCCTTTGAGGAATTTTTTCTTGATGGCTTGGAGAATTGATTGGGCGAAGTCATCTGGTGCTGAGGTCGAAGAAACAGAGGAAGAACCATGCCTTTGCTCAAGAATTAATTTGGCAAACTCACGTGGGTTCGACCACTTGAGCGCTATCAGCGAGTCCCCAGATAGTGGAGCGACCATAGGCGAAGGAGTATGGTGGGGGCGAGGCTCAGCTTGTTCTTCTTCCTCCTCTGATGATTCCTCTTCCTCTTCATCTTCTTCTCCTCCCATTTCCTCATCAGTTTCATCAGCAACTGGTTGCACATTCTCCTGCTGATCAGCCGGTGTGGTTTGATCAAGAGTGGCGTCGTGTGTTTGGATTTCAGGTTCACGCCTTTCGTCTTCAACCATCTGGCCCTTATCCATGGAGGTACCTGGATTGATAAGTGGTGGGCTTGAAGCGTCATCCTCATCAGAGTTAGCTCCCTCTGCTTGTGCGTGCTGAGTTGGGGTTTGAACTGGTGTTGCAGTAGCCGCTTTAACATGTGGAATAGGTTGATTAATCTCACTCAAACCAGAGCCAATATCAGAAGATGGGTGATAAGTTGGCTCACCTTGGCTGTTGAGAAGCGTGGTGGTGAGGCTTTCTGAAGTTGGGTGAGGGACGGATTCGTCAAGTATGGCGGCGACGAAGTTGCTTGGAGTTGGTCGAGGATCCAGATTGTTGATGATGGATGCCTGAAGAACACAAGTAGAGATAATGAGAATGAAATAATAGGTGGAGGATGTCAAGCATAATAGAAAAGATAATGGTGTGCATACCTGAGTTTGTTCAACAGCAGGACTTTATTCTTCAACCCCATGGTCACCAAGAGGGGTTCTCGAGGCTACCTTGGAGGGTTCCTTCTCGACACCACTTGTGGTGGATGCCTTTTCGATTATTTTGGCCACCTTCGAATGAGGTGGGCCAGCAGGTCCAGAGGCCTTTGTGGGTTTTTTCCTTTTCCTCGTGAGAACCTCTTCAGGAGATTCATCTGAGGCCTCTGAAACTGTAACCACAGCTGGGGCATCCATCTTACCTTTCTTGGAAGGTGTTGGAGGCTTTCGACCAGTCTGAAGAGGCGGTGAAAATAAGGAAGGAATTCATAGAGTACAAGTAAAACAAAAGGTGCAAAGTATACCTGTGTACTCCCTTGGTCTTTGCCACTTTGCAAGGTGGCAGCTCTAGTCGAAGCAGCTTTCCTAGGCACAGCTGAAAGATAGCACACAATTGTTACAAGTTAATGATTACATGACTAGTCATAAAGCCATGGAGTAAGGATCTCAAACCTTCATATATTTCAGATTCGACATGAACGTCCTGAATTCCTATATGAAGGTGCCCTTTAAAACTGTCTAACATATGCTTAGTCGAAACCACTCGTTGGTGAGACTGCTGTCGAAGAAGCTTTAAATGCTCCCCACAGACAAACCAATCTGGAAATGGAGGGGCAAACGCCACTCCAAAATCAGCATTAGGCAGTCGAGGGAACTTTGGGGAAAAAAGTGTAAAAGCTACCTCATAACGTTTCTCACGAGGGACGTTGGGAGAAATTTTTAGTTGATCCAGCTTTTCTAGAAATTTTCTCTTTAGAGTAACAGCAGCCTCATGAATGGTTCGACTAAGATCATCTGGGCGATAGATAGTTTCAAAGTATTTTTGAAAAGCCTGTATTTCTTCGATGTGAGTGAACTTACTTTTTTTCGTCTTGTCCTGCACATGGAGGAAAGCTTGGTCAAGTAATGAAGAAAACGTAGTCGCATCAAGAAAGTACTCATTATAATGCTTCAACCACCATTGGTGGAAGGATGAAGTGCATAAAAAGGAAGGTTCGAAAAACACAGGGGAGAGGATGCTTCTTTTTTCGTTCCTGATGTTGAGTGCTTCAGAGACGTTCTCCTCGTCGAGGTAGGCGGTGTGAAGAATCACTTGACCCTTTTTCTCATATAAGCACTGAGGGAAACTCTGGGCCAGCCCAAATTGTCGAGAAACCAAGTTGGGTTGGTAGGCAATCAACGCTGATAAACCTCTCCCTAGGTTCAGCCTGTGGACAATAAATCTAGGAATCAAAAGGCTTCCCAGATGACAACAGACTCTGGATCAAGGGGTTGGAGAGGATTTGGAAATGGCCTTTGAAACCACTCAGGGCCATGGCTTCGTCGAACAAAGGGTGCCATGCTAGGAGTAAACTCATAGCATTTGGCGAACATCATTATATAACTGGTGAAAGCCCTTTGAAGGTTTTCACCATCATCATTAGGAGTGAGCTTAGCCAGACGTGTCCCTTCGACGCTCCTCTCCCTGATCTCAGCAGAAGCTTCATCGACTATGCCTTTTCTGGGGAGGCTAGCCTCAAATGTAGCATTGACCCACGGTTGAAGTAGCCAAAGAGGACCGCTCAAATGCATAGGACCTTGGGCGTCCACATTCTTTAGTCGAGAAGCCCCTTCACTGATAGATTCATAAAGGTTCGCCAGAATGAGTTCACTCAGGCAGGTCCTTCTGTTGTGGTGGAGTTGGTTCGCCAGGGACAGGTACTTCTTAGCCACCTGCAAAGACTTGGTACAAAAAACATACCTCGACATCCAGACTGTGAGGAAAGCAATGTGTTCTTCATCAGATGCCTCATCATCTTCTTGTTTGAAGTGGTGCTTGATAAAGAGGGTGTAGGTCAGTTTTGAGCCTGCAATGTTGATGGTATCATCAGCATCAACCTCAGGATTGTAGACAAGACCATCTGGTTGAAGCCCCGTGATGGCAGCTACGTCAAAAAGGGTTGGAGTGACCATTCCACATGGCAGGTGGAATGTATAATGGGTGCTGTCCCAAAAGTACAAAGATGCTGCCAACATGTTCAAGCAATAGGGTATGTTGATCTTCGACAGCATCAGAAGGTCATAGATCCCTATCTCCTTCCAATGGTCAGCTTTAACTTTCTCCATCTTTGCCATCCATTGGTCAAATTCCTTTAAAGGTTTGACGGCTCTCATCAGTCTAGTGCCATCAGTGAGATAGCCAACATTGAGCTTGGGTAAAGGGATCTCTTCAGGAGAAGCCCCAGCAGCAGAATTAATTTTAGGGAAACTCTTTTGCCCTAATGGTTTGGATTTCCGGTACGATGGGAAAAACTCACTCAGCTTCTCGTTGGAAATATCCACCTCAGCCAAAGGACCAGATAATGCATAAGTTTTGTTAGACATAACAAGGGGAATCATTACCTGAGATTGGTAGATGGCTCTTGCTTCCGTAGAGGTAGGTTCCGGCATACAACGACGGTTATCTACCAGTTGAGGGCCTGGGATGTTAGCGAACGGTGGGATGGTTTTCCTGAATGGAGTGACTTTGCCCTTTTGGGTCTTCTTTGCTTGAGGATTAATGTGGGAGGATGCCATTGTGGAAGAAGATGGAAAGATGGTGTCTTTACTGGGTTTGCGCAAAAAACTGAAGAGAATAAGAGTTGCTTGAGAGTACTAAAGGAGTGGAAAGATCACAAAGTGGCGGAAATGGGTATATATAGATATTTGAAAACCTTCAAGGACTTGGATCCACCGTTGAAGCTGAAGGGTTAGTGGGACACGTGGCTTCCTCCTGAAGGCGTGATGGAAAGGAGCAGTTATGTGCAGACTGTTAACGTCTGTTTTCAAGAAAGGGGTTATGATGAATACGGCTGAAAAGACGTTTTAAGGATTTGTCATGATGGCGTGACGTCAGAGGCATGGGTTAAAGAAACTGAATAGTCTAGCTATTAGGGAATTAGTGGGATGTTCAGTTAAGGCCATGCAAATAGGCGTCGAAATAAGCATTATGTCAAGAAATGGCCTTCCTACCAAGTCTGGCGAAAGGACATTCCTTGGGGGCAATTTGTTAACCCTCAATTTCGACGCCAGACAAAATCAAAGTTATATTAATGTTAAAAAATTATTTTTAAGAAGGCTTCGACCTAAATTTTGAGAGGCCTGAGTCGAATAAATGTGGAGAAACCTCAAAAAATGGCTAAGTACGGAAAAGGTTCTTCGACCATGAGAATGTAGCGCTGCAGTGGTTATATTAAGATTGGAGGGAGTTTTCGATATTTGAAATTTAAATAAGAGCAGTTGTGGACGTGGGAACAGTTGAGATCGAGGAGAAGGCGCCAAAATCCACACGTTCGAAGCAGTAACCACCACTGAGTAGTTATTTCTTAGCACTATAAATAGGAGTTGGTTCTATGTAAATGGGGTGTTCATATTTTTGTACAAGTTACTCTAAGAAACTCAAAGTACCCGCGTGTAGAGAAACGAGTTCGTGAGAATGTACGTAATGTAACACCATTGTCTTCATTAATCTAATTTATCTTCAGCATGTTTACTTTCCATGCCTTTACAGTTTCTTGAAATTTATCTTCCATGCCAAATTTATGTTCAAAGCCATTTAGACTTTCTGCGTTTTACTTTCGACTGCATTTTACTTTCAAGCATTTAATCTTCAAACCTTTACTTTTCAAAGTCTTTCATTTTCAAGAACGTGAAGTTCTCCTTTAAATCAATTGCATTTATTTTCAAAGTCTTTTACTTTCCAGCACCTTACCTTCGACAACACTTTTACTATCCCAGCCTTTACTTTCCAAGAACGTGGAGTTCGTTTCATTTTACTTTCCAAGCTTTTACTCATTCAACGCCTTTAATTTTTGCACACTTTACTTGCATCACTTTAAATTTCCAGTTTTCACTTTACTTTATTGCCTGTAGTTGAACGTGGAGTTCAGTTAGATTTTATTTTCAGCATTGTCGAACGTGGAGTTCAGTTTACATTTTCTTTAAGTTACACTTGTCTCTCGAACTTAGCACATGTCCTAGGATTTGTGTGATCGATCATGCAAGTTAATCAATTTGCGTTTAGATTGATAGATCAGAGGTTGTTTACCAAAATTCACAGTAAACAACATCGCAGGAGATACTGAGATGCCTACTGCATAACAGATTCTAGAAGACAACTCTGAAGATAAGTCCCCAATTAACGAACAAGATGATGGTGACGAAAGGGATAAGGATGATGAAGGTGAGGATGAAAAAGAGGAAGAAGAAGAGGATGAAAACCAATCAAAATTCGAGGCTGAAATCGTAGTGGAAGAAAAAGAAGAAGAAAAAGAGGAACGAGAAAATCTATCAAAGACCAATCCTCAAACAAATACTTTAACTGGCACGAATTCCACCAGTCTTTCACGCGAAGAGCTAGAATCATTGAAGGTACAAAGGCCGCTGGAGTACTTAAAAGCCATGATTAGCTCCCAATATAGCTTTGGTGACAAGAGCACCAGCACTTCGACTACATCAGGGAACCAATCAATTGGTGAGCCTGAGGATGACTTGCTTCCTTAAATTAAAGAGAGAATTTTCAACATGGATCTATTCCAGCTCTTGGAAAAAGATTTTTCTTCCCATTTTGGGCTCAAAAAACTCTTGAAGCAAGTCAATGTCTTGGAAGTTTCTCCTAAAGTTGCTGACGCCATCATGGAACTGGGCACAATGGTTGACCTTGTCGTTGCTAATCTGAACCGTCTTCGAGATTTCTCAAGCAAAATTAACAACAAGTCGAAAACCCAGCTGGCTGAATGGGACGCAGCCTCTGAATCTGCCACTAAAGTTTCAAATTTGGAAAAGATCTCTGAGCATAATAGGAAGGAAATCGAGAGTTGTGACAAAAACGTCAAAGAATGGGAAAGTCAAATCAAAGTTCTACAAAGAAAAATCTCTTAGGCTAAACAACATAAAGATGGCCTTCTTAAGTTCGACCAAGAAGAAGTGTCCAAAGAGCTCCAAGTTGGAATGTACCATGTCGACAGAGCCCAGCAGTTTTGAAATGAAATCGAAGATCTTTCGACTAACAAAGCCCTCTGCGAACGTCGCTTGATGCTTCAAAAATCCAAATATGAGAGGCTGAAAAACTCTTTCCCAATTTGAATTTAATTACTTAACTTAATTTCTTTCGATTGTAATTTTCTTTAGCCCTTTGTGGCATGACTTGTAATGATTTAAGCCATCTTGGCAATATTTATTTTACCATGTTGGCTTTGACCGTTTTGTATGTGGTTACTCCCTTGCTATTTTTACCTCTTGGAGTGCAGGTTTGTATTTTTTCAAATACTTCCCATTCACTCTTAACATCCTTTTATCTTCGTTTAATTCTTCGATTTCGTATGCACCTTTCGAGAAAATTTGTATAATCTAGAAAGGACCTTCCCACTTAGGGGACCATTTCCCCATAATTCTATCCTTTCGATCCATGGGAAGAATCACTTTCCACACCAAATCCCCAGGCGGAAATGTTTCAATTTTAACCCTTTTGTTGTATGATTTTTCCACCCTCTCTTTCTGCCTTTTCAATAGTTCTAAGGCACTTAACCTTTCTTCACCTAAATCAACCAACTCATCCAACATCATGCTCTAATATGATTCAGATGAAATCTCGTGGTGTTTTTGGATTCTTGTTGACTGTAAGTAGATCTCGACTGGTAGGACTGCGTCATGACCGTATGTCAATCGAAAAGAAGTAGTATTAACAGCTTCCTTAGGGGATGTTCGACATGCTCAAAGAATATGGTCCAAAGTTTTATAAAAATTCTTTGGCTTCTTACGCACATGTTTCTTGATCAAAACGATCACAACTTTGTTTGCTGCTTTGATCTGTCCATTGGCTTGAGCATAGTAAGGTATGAGTGTCAAAAGTTTGAAACCCGTTTCCTTTGCAAACTCTTGTACCTTTCGACCAGTAAAGACACATCCTTGATATGTCGTAATGGTCTCTGGGATTCCAAACCTATAAATAATATGCTTCTGGACAAATTCAATCACAGCATCCTGATCCACATTTGCTAATGGTATGGCTTCAATCCATTTTGTAAAATAATCAATGCCTACCAAAATATATCTCTGATTTTTGGATGATGTTGGTCGAATCTCTCCAATAAAATATAAATCTTAACCCCTAAAGGGTCAAGGTTTTACTATGGAATGTAGTTCGCTTGCAGGAATATGTTATATTCCTGCATGCACCTGGCACTCATGACATCCCTTCGCGAACTCGATACAATCCTTTAACATGGTTGGCTAATACATTACTTGTCAAAATAATAACCACTTCATTTTATGGCCTACCTGATGTGCCCCACATGCCCCACCATGGACATTCGAAAGGGCTAAATATGCCTCAGATTCACTAATACATTTAAGCAAAACTCCCTCGGGAGTCTTTTTAAACAATTCATTTCCCAAAAGAACGTAACTTAAAGCTCGATACCTGGTTTTCGCTCAGCGGATGTTATCGGATTCTGTAGGTATTCCACTATTGGCTTTCTCCAATCTTCATCTGTCAAGCTATTTATAGTTAGTATCTCGAAATTTTCTTCGTAAGTGTATCCTAGCTTTGTCATTTCCAAGTCTGATGGGGATAATCTGGCTGACACAACCCTTCTTCTAACTTCAATGGCTTTCTGCAATTTTTCTTTTGAAATTTTATACCCAGATCCGATCTGTGCTAAGTCGTTGGCCTCTTGATTTTCTAATCGAGGGATGTGTCGAATACTCACCATCTCGAATCTTTTTAAGAGTCGATTGGCTATCACGAAATACATGATCAAATTCTCCTTGACGCACTTGTATTCTTTTGTAATTTTTTTTATGACCAACTCTGAGTCACCCATTATTTCGACTCGAGTTGCCCCCAATTCCAACAATATTTCAAGTCTGGCTATTAAAGCCTCATATTCAGCCTCATTGTTCGAACACAGACCTTGAACTTTATGCTTGAATTTTGTTGGAATTTTATTAGGAGAAATAATAAGAAATCCTATACCTGTTCCATTCCTATGACTAGATCCGTCGAAGTACAACTTCCAAGGTTCCAGTTCAAGGTAGTTTAATGAATTCTCATTTATAGAGTGGTCGACTATGAAATCGGCTACCACTTGTCCATTAACATCCTTCAAAGGCATGTACATTAAGGAATATTCAGTTAATGCTAATGCCCATTTACCAATTCGACTATGCAGGATTGGCTTAGACAACATATGTTTTATAACATCAAAATGAGATGAAATGAAAACATCCACTGGTTTTATATAATGCTTCAGTTTCATATATGAGAAATACAAACGTAAGCATAACTTTTTGACTATGCTATACCTAGTTTCCGCATCGTTTAAGACCCTACTAAGGTAGTAAATGGCTCTTTCAACGCCATTTTCATCCTCTTGTGCCAACATGCTCCCTAAAGTCTTGTCCGACGCAGATATATACAACCTCATACTTCTATTCCTACAAGGTGACATCAGAATTGGAGGGTGTGTTAGGTATTCCTTGATCTTGTCGAAGGCTTCTTGCTGAGCTTGCCCCCATTCGAAATCCTCCTTCTTGAGTCGAAGCAGAGGTGAGAAGGCCTGGGTCTTGCCACTAAGGTTCGAAATAAACCTCCTCAAGAAATTAATCTTGCCAAGTAGTGACTGTAGTTCCTTCTTGGTTGATGGCGTTTTCGCTTCCATTATGGCTTTGGCCTTGTTCTGATTTATTTCTATCCCCTTCTTGTGGACCACAAAGCCTAAGAAATCTCCCGCCTGCACACAAAAAGCACATTTGAGAGGGTTCATTTTTAGACCGTACCTTCTCATCCTTTCAAAGGACTGTCGAAGATGGTCAATGTGATTCTTCCCTGAAATAGATTTAACAACAATATCGTCAATATAGATTTGCATAAAAGTCTCAATAAAATTATGGAAGATTGAATTCATCGCTCTTTGATATGTCACCCCAGCATTTTTTTAACAAAAAGGCATTACGATCCATTCGTAAGTGCCTAAGGCTCCAGGGCATCGAAACTCCATTTTTGGGATGTCTTCCTCAGCAATGAAGATTTGATTATAACCTAAATACCCGTCGAGCATACTAAGGTATTCGTTTCCTGCGGCAGAATCGACTAACATTTCCGCCACAAGCATATGATATTCATCCTTCGGGGTTGTAGAATTTAAATCTCTAAAATCTATGCATACCCTTAACTTGCCATTTTTCTTTATAACTGGAACAATATTGGCAAGCCATTCGACATACCTGGTTGCGCGGATGAATTTACATTTAAGAAGTCTTTCGACCTCCTCTTTAATCTTTGAGATAACTTCCAGTGCGAATCGCCTTGGAGTCTGCTTGACAGGCTTCTTCCCAGGCTTTATCGATAGCTTCAATTCGATAAGCTCTCTGTTCAAACCAGGCATTTCGTCATAGTCCCATGCAAAGTAGTCTTTAAACTCTTTTAGCAATTAGACTACTTCGACCTTGAGCTGCGGGCTGACGTTGGCGCTGATATATGTCGGCCTCTTTTCTGCCCCTTCTCCTAGGTCGATTTCTTCAAGTGGATCCTGTGCCAGCATCTTAATGTTGGTTGCTAGTAGATCTTTCTCGAAGCACAAAGGCTCAACATCATAAATTGCGTCGAGCCTCTGGTTTTGCAACTCATCCTGAACCTTATCGGGTGGTTCTGGATCGAAGTCCTTTCCAGGACCTGCTTGATCTGCTTCGATCTTCTTGGCTTCAACAACCATAAATTTTACTTCGGCCTCCAAGGCCGCTTTGAGTTTGTTCTCGGCTATATAAGCCAGAATCTTTTCAAGCGTCAGTGATTCACTCATCATCACCGAATTTGTTTCCCCAGCCAGTTGGCCGGATGTGTGTTGTTCCGAAGATGTAATCTTCTTCGCTAACAACCTCCCTATCCCACTGGAACCCGTGGGTTGGGTGCAGATAGAGAAAGCAAAAGGCATTGTCTTTCGGCGTCATATCAAATTCTGCAGGACTGCATGGGCCAATATGAGCTAAATTCTGATTGAAACTTCTTCTATCAACCTGGTTAACTTGGGCCAGAAAGTAACTCTGGCTCGCTTCGATGTTCTAAATGATTCCATCATCGCGCCATATTGTAATTCTCTGGTGCATTGAAGAAGGGGCGACACCGATGCCGTGAATCCATTCTATGCCAAGCAACAGGTTGTAATTAGCCTTAGGGGCTATCACCATAAACATCGTCGGTCTAGTTATCGTACCGACGGTCAAATCTACATGTATCACCCCCATTGTAGTTCCTATTTTTCCTTCATAATTTGACTACACCATATTATGGGGTTTCGTATCAGTGTCATCTTTCCCAATCTTTTTAAGCATATAATGCGAAATTAAATTAACTGTCGTGTCATACCCCAAATTTTGACCACAAGATTTCCCATCATTGTGAGGATCGTTACCACAATATGGATGTGCCATCATACCTCATCAATCTCCTCAATGATTGTTGAGCATTCACTACAATTAAGAATTAGGGTTTCGACCCCTCTCAGAACACTTATACAAAAGATTAATCAAGAATTGACATAATCTTCAACTTGTCTAACCTCTCAAAACATCCATGAAGGATCAAGAGGCTTCCCATATCAAGAATCAAGCACAAGAGTGCAACATCTCAAGCTGATCAAGCCTCAAGATTGCCAGTGTCACCAAATTAGGGTTTTGGTCGACCAAGGCCTCCAGATGAAAATTTTCATCCAGGCATGACCCAATACCTCAAAACATTATCCAAAATGCTCCAAGGTACCTCATGGATCTAATCATCAAGTCAAATTAGCATCATGGGAAGCATTCACCAAAAATCAGGAATTAGTTCTTGACCTAATTCACCCCTAAGTTGACTTTTGAGACAAGACATGAACCAAGACCTCAAGACATGATTTAAAGGCCTTAAATACACCACATTGATCCATTTACAACCATGGATTGATCCAAGAAGCTTGATTCACAAGTTTCAATTTCATCTGGACCACAATTAGGGTTTTGAAGAAAAAGTCAACTATATCTTTGACTTTTGACCAAGACATATTCCCAAACCTTGGGACATGATTCAAGACACACTAAAACACCTATGGAATCCATCCATTAGGTTTGAATTAGGTCAAGAACTTGATTGCATAGAGGATCACACAGTTTGAAATTCATCTGACAAAAAGTCAATAGTGCCTAAAATCAAGTTTGACTTTTAGGATTTTTTCACAAATGTGGTTTCCCTAAGTCAAAAACAATGTTAATGTATGGTTTTGATCATCATTCATTAAGAAAAATCAAGAAAAGTGAGGTTTCTTGCAAAAGGGGCAACCATAAGAAAGTTAAATTTTTCTAAGTTATGGAACAAAATGGATTTGGTACCAACTTTGCAAGGTCATAACTCCCAAACCCTAAGTCCTTTTTCTTCCATACAAAGCTCAAATGAAAGTTCACATGACATACTTCAAAAGTGTCAACTACATCATATTCCAAATCCTCATGGATTTAGAGTTATGGATTGATCAAAATCACAAAAAATGAAAATGACCACTTTTTCCAACACTCAGTGAAATTTTCAAGTCAAAATCTGTTTCATTTTTTGCCAACTTTGGGGCCTTTTTTCACCTTGATCCAAGCTAAACCAGGTCCATTGGTGGACATCAAAGTTAAAGTATGTCATGAGAGCTTTCCAAAGAGTACAAGAACTCCCATTAATTCAACTTGATCAAGGAGTTATGGATCTCACAACATGCCTTGCTCAAACTGGTTATCAAGGCAGATTTGGTGCATTTCTTGTGCCACACGATTTCCATTTCTAATTCTGTCATCTTACAAGCTTTGTCCTCTTCCAAGATCAGAGGGAATCTTGATGACACACTTGATATTTTCAAGCTTGGACCATTGAGTCAAGAATCCTATCCTTTGGCATGTGATCATTCAAAGTTTCAAATTCAAAACTCCAAGTTTGTCATTTGGCATTGATGTGGAACATAGAGCTTTCATGAACCAAGACTTATCACTCCAATTGATTTAAGGTTGTTGCAAAGATCAGAAGACCTAGAGCTACCAAGACCAGCTCAAGTCAATGGCCAAGTGAAGACTTGGTACCTTGGCATTTAAGGAAGTGATACATGGGCATATCCATTGGATAATAGAGTGACCCCTCATCCAACACTATTCCTTCAAAAACAAAACTCCTCTACTATAAATAGAGGTCATTTCTGATGTTTCAAACGACACCAAAACAATACCAAAGCCTTGTTTTCTCACTCTCCCTCTCTTACTTCAATTTCAAGTCACATTGGAGGAATTTGAGAATTCTTGAAACCAGAGCAAAAACCATTCAAATAACCATCTAAACACATCATAAATCATCCATTGGAGGTGTTCAAACCTTCATCCTCATTGTACAACATCAAAATCAGAAAGTCAGCCTCAAAAACCTCAAATTTTGACTTCTCTGCATTTTTCAAGCCATGTCTTGATCCAATCACTTTCAATACTAGCCAACCCTTCAAATACTCTCCAAATATCATCCTCAAACTGTCCAAACAGGTTTCCCTCAACTGTAACACCATTTGAGTGAGTTACCATTTTGGTCATTTTTGCCACTTTAGCAAGAAAGAGCCAATTCTTGTTCCTGAGGTTTCCAGCTGATTTTGATCATCCTAAAAGCTTCTAAGGGATCAATCAAGAATGTCTAAAGCATTGGATTACTTCTGGTACAAGCATCTTGATAGTTAGCACAAGGAGCTTCAAGAGGTAAGTGCATCATAACTTGAACTCTTAAAATATGCATTGCTTTGATGTCCATTGATCATAAACATGTCATATATATCAAATGTGTTGTGTTTGAAACAATTTACCATGCTATTGTTGCTTGTATGATAAGATAGTATAGAACTTGCAAATCTTGGCCTATTTTGAAACCACTATCGGGTTTTAAAATAGAAGCATCTTTAGAAAATTCTAAAAGCACCATTGGATTCCTCATGAAATTCTAGGCAGGATTCATCTAAATTTCATCCAATTCCATGAAGAATTGAGGAAGCTATGACCTTCATGCAAATCCACCAAAACTTGGTTTTTGCCTTGGCCTGACCTGAAATTCAGGTCACCCTTATGTATTCATGGGGTGGTTTTGATACACGGATGTATCACCACCCCAATGGTAGCAGTGCGAGTGTGTTTGGTTGGAGGTCATGGGTTCAAGACCCACCCAGACCATTTTTGCTATTTCTCTCTTTTTGCTATTTTTTTCATTTTTCATGATTTTTATTAATTAATCTCAAAATTAATTTCTCTCTCAATTTTAGTTATTTTTTATTGATTCTTTTTTTGAAAATTCACAAAAAACTGAATTTATATTATTTATTTAATATAGTTTGAATTTTTGTAATTTATTTCATTTCTTTATTTTAAAACATTTAAAAAATGAAATTTCCACCTTGATCTTTCAAAACCAATTGATTTTCAAGCCTTCATGTGATCAAACGTGATTTTTAAAAATATTTTTCAAAGCTTACCACTTGTTTTTAAATATATTTGGTATTTTATATTTAATTTCCTTTAAAAATAATATTATATTAATTAAAATTAGGGTTTCTCTCAATTTTAATTTTTCAAACTTCATTTCAAACACTATTGGGCCTCTAATATAGTGTAAGACCCATCTCTTGTCACACACAAACTTTTTGGGCCTCAGTCATTGTATAAGACCCAATATGATTTTCAAAACGACGGTGCGATCACTGTCTTTCATATGGGTATCTCCCTGAGTTATAAGTCTCATTATCTCTTCTTTTTAAAGTACTTTTAGGCCTCTTGATAGAGTGTAAGTCTCATCCCAATGTAAATAAACCTTTTTTGACCTCAGTCATTATATAAGTCCCGATACGTTTTAAAAAATCTCGGCACGATCGCCGTTTTCAAAACAATTTTCATCTGGGCCTTCCTTTGGTTGTAAGTCCCATTTTTCTTCTTTTTCAAAAACTTTTGGGCCTCTAATAGAGTGTAAGACACATAAATACTTTGGGCCTCAGTTATTGTATAAGTCCTGGTACAATTTTCAAAATAACGGTGCGATCACTGTTTTTCATCTGGGCCTCTCCTTGAGTATAAGCCTCAAACTTCCATTTTTAAATAACTTTCTTTTTTATTTAGATTCAAATTCAAAGTTATATCAAAACTTTCTTCAATTTCTTGAATAACTAACTATACAGCTGTGGTTACAATGTTGGAGCTTGCACAACTGTAAGTTCCACTATCCTTCTCAATATATGCTTGTTTATATATTTTATCTGTATATACTTGTACATATTTGCTTAGAGTTTTACCCAGCAATTAGGTCTAGGTCTAGATCAAACCAGTGGTTACTCTTTCAATACAGTCAAAACTAGTTCCCCATAGGAAATTCCATATACAGTCTTGCCTCCTCTTGGGCTTATAAAATATGTAACAGAGAAAGGCATTATTCCCGATGAAACTTTTCTCAAGAATGTCACAACTTAGAAATATTTGTATAAGAAATTCATTTCCCCCAGAAAGGATTAATTCCCGGTGAAACCTCTCTTGAATTTCTTCAAACCCTAGAACTGTTCACTAAGGAAAGGATTATTCCCGGTGAAACCTTTCTTGAACTTTTCTTAGGTTTGGACCCACAGGCTTCTTAAAAGCATCCCCACCCTCCTCTTGGGCTTTGTACAAGGATCCTCATGCTTCTTAGAAGTTCTCAGTCTCCTCTTGGGCTTAGTACAAGGACCCGAAGACCTCCTACAAGTATAGGATAAAACCTTGTCATCTTTTGCTAGTTCAATCCTCCAGAGAGTCAGAATTCCAAAATATCATACCAGTTTAGGGTTGATTCTCATCCCTTAAAATATCAACCTCCTCTTGGGCATCATACAACGATCATCCTCTAACTAAGAGTTAACCTTTTCATACTAGTAGACTTGGAAAGTCTCATCTCCTCTTGGATCTCAAAGAAACCCTCAAGTTTCCTAAAAGCACATGAAAAATCTTGATCATCTGATCAATCTCCAGCAGAGTTAGAACCTCCATAGATTTTAAAACTCAATCTTTAAGCCTTCAGTTTAAATTCCCCAGCTAAGGTCAAATCACCACCAATAAACCCTCAGAAAAATCAGAACCTCAAGGCATCTGATATTTTCAACTCTTCTTCACTCCTCAGCAATAGTTGATTCCCCAATTTGGACCTGTCTCTAGATCTCAATAATCCTCAGCAGAAGTTAGCCTCTTCTTAGGCTTTTTATAAAAAACTCCCCAGCCAGTCTCCTCCTAGGCTTTGTATAATGATTTTCCCTCAGCAGTTTTAGCCACAATCTTGGGCTTTTTACAAGACAGACAAAATATTTTCCAGCTGAGTCAATAACTTTTTGCCTCAATTTTGGGCTTTGTACAAGACACATATAAAAACTCCCCAGTGGAGTCAATTCTTTTAGCCTCATTCTTGGGCTTTGTACAAGACAGACCAAACTTTCCCCAGAAGAGTCAATTCTCTTCAGCCTCATTCTTGGGCTTTGTACAAGACAGAAATAAAACTCCCTATATAGAGTAAACCTTTTAGCTTCAACCTTGGGCTTTGATCAAGGCACACAAAAATCAATACCCTTCAGAGGAAATCAAAATTTCTCTGTAGGAAGACATTTCTCTGTACATCACACGTCAAAACAGACAATAAAAAAACCCTAATTCCAGATAATTGTTGTAAGTGGCACACTTGTTGATTCAAAAATCTAAGCTGTAGTCCCTATTTATCCTGGTAAATCCCTTCTTTCATCTAACTTCTATAAGTGGCAAGCCTCTGGATTATTTATATCCAAGCCAATGTCCTTCTCTTAGCATGGAAGACTCCTAAGGAAAAATGGCATTGCTCTACACTGAGTTAAAGTTTCTTCCTTCAGGATATTTCCATTATAAAGAAAATTATGGCATTGCTAGATTCCATACATTCCAATTAAATTAATTCCCCTTTATAACCAATTACCCAACATTTGTGATGAATAGGTGAGATATCTCCCTTTAGAGATGACAAATTCTTTCTCAATCAAACTTTTAGCTTCAACCTTGGGCTTTGAACAAGACACAAATACTCATCTAGCTTCAATCTTGGGCTTTAAACAAGACACCAAACATTTTTCCTCCCATAGAATAGGAGGAACTACGATTGCTCTAATTTCCCTATTATCTTTACGGGAATACGTAGGCATAAGATTGTGAAATCTTAGCGAGCACACAAATCAAAACTTTTAGGTCCAGTACCTTACCAAAAACATCGAAAAAACCAAAAACAACTAAAACACTCTCTCAAAATTCCCAAAGGAGAAACTTTCCCAACCCATAACAGTAAACACCAGAAAGTATAGAAAAACATGCCAAAGAAAATCTATGGATAACCATATATACACTGGATAATTGACAACTTCCCTTTGTATAATCTGACCCCGAACCCCTAATCTCTTAGCATTTGTTAAAGAAAACATTTGCGTGCAAGGTTAGTTTTAGATATCTTCCCTTTCCTTTTCAGCTTCATAGGATAAATAAGAAATCAGAAAGTAGCACCCAATTCCAAACATTGCAGTAAGGTGGTCGCGTCACCGACAAAAATCGCATGCTACAGAAAAATGGCGACTCTGTTGGGGAGTCTTTAGGATTAGAGTTTCTAAGAGATCTAGGTTGTTTGACATTTTCTATACTATATATATATATATATATACACATACATATCTTTTACGGTTATACTACTTGATACCCGTGTTTAATTTTCTGTCAAATGGGAATGCGATTAATACGCATGTGGAAAGTTTGAGAGAACATTAAGATAAGTGGTGGCATATCCAGGAAACGCTTATAGGGAGTGAATCCCGACCAAGCTAACTTGGCAGTCCTCCGAATCAGTCGAGGTACCCGTGCGGAAGTATCGATGTTGAACGACCGATTGTCGTGAAAGCATTGTCTTTCCCAGCGCGGTACCCATGACCCTGAGGATTTAGTAGACATTAACCATATGACCATTTGGTAGTGCGGTGACTATTGGGAATAGTTGATACGCGATACTACACTCAAATGAGATTCATCCTAGGATATTACAGCTCACTCGAGTGAATCAGCTTGCTGTTTATATCCCTAGGAGGGGTCAATGACTTTGGGAACCTTATAACCCGTTTTACGGGTACAAAAATTGACCAAAATAGTATCCCCTGAGGCTAAATTGACTTGATGATTGGGTCCAAGAGGCCCCTTGGAGTATCTTGGGCTGTGCTTTGAAGCATTGGCTCATGCCCAGATGAAAATTTCCATCTGGAGGCCCTGGTCGACCAAAACCCTAATTTGGAGACACTGGCGATATTGAGGCTTAATCCCCTTGGAATGCTGCAACCTTGTGCTTGATTCTTGATGTGGGAGTCCTCTTGATCCTTTATGAATGTTTGAGAGGTTAGAAAAGTTGAAGATCATGTCATTCCATGATTGATCCTTTGTCTAAGAGCTCTGAGAGGGCTTGAAACCCTAAGTTTGATTGTAGTGGATGCTCACACATCTTTGGGGAGATTAATGAGGTATGATGGTCCATCCATATTGTGAAGATGATTTGCACAATGATGGGAAATCTTAGTGGTCAAAATTTGGGGTATGACCCAAAGACCCACCAACAGGGGCAAGTTTGTTCCCCAGTTGTTTCTACCGTAGTCTGAGTACTTTGTATCGCGAATACAGTTGAACTAGGGGTAGTTATGTTGAGGTTCATTTCTCTTCAAAAGTTTGAAGATATTGAAGCATCTGGTATGCCAATTCTTTTGTAAAATCCTTTTGATGACTTATTTTCCCAGATCAGTTAATCAGAAGCAGTCAAGTCGAGATTCAGTAAATCTCTAAAAAGTCAACGACATCTCCTTCATAGATCAACCAAGCTGACGGGGGAAAGTTTATTCCCCAGTTGTCAACTACCATTCTAAAGAACAAGTTCAAAGACCTTGTTGTGTAAATGCAGTTAATCTGGACAGTTATGTCGAAATTTATGAATCTCCCCAAGAGTTTGAAAATATTGAAACACCTTGTGTGCCAATTATACTGTAAAATCCTCTTGATATTTTCTTCTGACAGACCATGTACTCTGGGGCTAGGGATGGCAGGCAGACCCAAACCCGCGGGGCCCACCCGCACCCGAACCCGAGTCAACGGGCGAAAACCCGAGTTGACTGGGTTCGGGTTCGGGTTCGGGTGCCACCCGATATTTCGGGTGCGGGTTTGGGTAGTATAAAACCCACACCCGAAACCCTAAATCACACCCGTTTAACCTTAAAATTACTTAACTGCCCCTGTATATATATAATTGTAAAACATATTAAATTAGGGTTTCATTTTCACATTGTTTCCTTCTCCCCCACCGTTTTTCATTTCAGTCTCCCTCCGTGACGGTAGCTGCGCCCATTCATCGACCATCCTCCCACCGATTCCTTTGGTCCAATCCAAGGTTTTCCCTTAATCCATTATTTTAATCTTCCTTTCTGCTTTTTCGACTCGATCCCTCCTCCCACCGATTTTGTTTATTACTTGAGGTTTGGCATAGTGTTGATATATGACGATTTTGTTCATTTTCTGACTTTCTGTAGAATTTCTGTAGAATTTCTGGCGATTTTGTTCATTTTCTGATTTTGTTCATTTTCTGACGATTTTGTTCATTTTCTGACTTTCTGTAGAATTTCTGGTGTTTAGGACAAATACCTAAAATGAAGCTTCTTTGTAAATAAATTTGTGCTTGAAAGAGCAGTATTTGAACAAATAATATTGGTTGAATTTTTAATATGAAGGTGTTATTTTAATAGGTGATCGCAGGGACCAGAAAACTCTTGATAGGCTGAGAGCTGAAAGGAAGGAAAAAATTGACGACCTCAAAGAGAAGACAAACTATTACATTACTCAACAACTCATTCAGGTGTTTGTATGGTTTGATACTTGTTACATGGCTTTCAATATTATATCATCTCTAATTTGTGCTGCCATAAGCCGACATTGTGGTAACGATGTAGTTTGAATTCGCATTTTGAGTTGTGTCTGCTGTCCTTTGTACATATCTAATTCTCGATTCGATTTCGTTGAATAACTGCTGTTGTTGAGAAAATGAGATTTTGTTGAATTCACATTTTGAGTTGTGTCTGCTGTCATGTGTCTGCTGTACTTAATGCATTTTGAATTATGTAAATACACTTAGCTAAACATTTCATTTATAACGATATCTACTGTAAGAATATCATGGACATAGTTTCTAATGATAGCTACTGTACGAAAATTAGACATTTCATTCATGATCATAGCTAATTTCTTATTTAATAGGTACATTATACATAATTTAAGGCTAACTTATTTAATATGCTACTGTAATTGCTAATTCCTTCATTCAAGATGATAGATACATACAAAACCTTAAAATATGTGTTACTAATGAGCATGCTAATTAAAAGTATGTTACTAAGCCTATAATGATATTATGTAGCAGTGAATTTATTGTGCTATGAGTTCACATTGGAGAAATCCGCATTACTAATGACAAATATTTGTAACTGCACTAGATTTTCAACAAATGCTACTATTATGTAATGTACTATTATCTAATACATCACTTAGTTTTTCATTCAAAGCATCATCATTCATCAATCACTTTTATTTTAGTTAAGATAACAAAATTGTATCTCATCACATTAAACATAATAGCAGTAGAAATATTTATCTGTCAATTTGCTGCTGGTGTTGTTCTTTTTAGTATCTCATCACATTAAACATAATAGCAGTAGAAATATTTATCTGTCAATTTGCTGCTGCTGTTGTTCTTTTTAGTATCTCATCACATTAAACATAATAGCAGTAGAAATATTTATCTGTCAATTTGCTGCTGCTGTTGTTCTTTTTAGTATCTCATCACATTAAACATAATAGCAGTAGATAACAATATGTTTTAATGATTAATTTTCTGTTTAATAGGTCAAATGGATCAAGCGAACATAACCCCGGTTACCCCGGAACCGGAAGGAACATCTAATCCTACACAAGAAAGTACATGTCCACCAACACATCAGGAGGTATCTTCTAATCCGAGTCCGACACCTAATGTTGGGCAACAAGAAGAAATTGACACAAGCTTAGAACCTGCATCAAAGAAGCTAAGAAGTAATGTGTGGCAAGAATTTAAAAAGATGAAAGTGAATGGGAAAGAAAAGGTTGAATGCATCTGGTGTAAAAAACAACTTAGTGGCACTTCAAAGAATGGAACAAATCACTTGAAAGGACATCTCTTGAGTTGTATTCAAAAAAAGATTAAGAATAAAAACCATGACAAAGGACAACCATTTCTCATGCCTACTATCTCAGAAGGAAAGGAAGAGTTGGGAATTGGAACTTATAATCCAGATAATGTGAAGAAGTTGATTGCTGAAGCTATTATTATGCACGATTATCCATTATCAATTGTGGATCACGTTGGTCTTAGAAGAGTCTTTGTCTCTCTTCAACCATTGTTTAAAGTTCCTACTCGAAACACAATAAAGAAGGAGGTATTGAAAGTTTATGATTTTGAGAAAAAATGTGCTATGAAGATGTTAGATAGCCATGAAGGAAGAGTGGCGATTACCACAGATATTTGGACTTCAAGCAACCAAAAAAAAGGGTATATGGCGGTTACGGCTCACTATATTGATGGCTCGTGGACTTTACAGAGTCGAATTTTGAGGTAACAAAGTTTATATTTTATAACGTAATTGTATTATTTATGTATATATTATGTCGTTTGAGTGTAATTGATTGTATCATTATATTAGGTTCATTTATGTTCCAGCCCCTCACACTAGTGAAAGACTTGCTGAAGCACTTGTTAATTGTTTAATGGACTGGAACATTGATTCAAAGCTTTGTACTGTTACTTTAGATAATTGTAGCACAAATGACTCCATGATTAGGAAAATTAAGGATAAGTTGCCGTTGGAAAGTTTGATAAGAGATGGGTCTTTGTTACATATGCGTTGCTGCGCGCACATCCTAAATTTAATTGTTCAGGAGGGGCTACAAGTACTTAAGGATGGGGTAGAAAATATCCGGGATAGTGTTGGCTTTTGGAGCGCTACACCTAAAAGGCATGAAAAATTCGAAGATACCGCTAGACAATTGAGAATTGTTTGTACTAGAAAGTTAGCTCTAGATTGTCCAACAAGATGGAATAGCACATATAAGATGCTTGATATTGCCATAGAGTACAAGGATGTATTTATTCGGTTGAAGCAACGTGAGTCTTTATACACTTGTTTGCCAACTAATTCACAGTGGCAATTTGCTAAAGATGTTTGCGGGTGCTTGAAGTTGTTTAATGAAGTAACTGAGTTGATTTCTGGTACAAAATATCCAACTGCCAACTTGTACTTTCCTAAGATTTGTAAGATTAAGTTGGCAATAGAGGAATGGAAGAAGTCCTCCAATTCAATTATTGAGATGATGGCCACAAAAATGATGGAAAAATTTCAAAATTATTGGAGTGGTGTTCATGATATGATGGGAGTTGCTGCAGTTTTGGACCCTAGGAAGAAGATGGCTGTACTTGATTTCTGGTTTCCTAAGTTGTATGGCCAAGATTCAAGTGCACAAGTTAGTAGAATCAAGGAGATGTGTTATGAATTGCTCAATGATTATCAACAGATTAGACTTAGAGATGCACAACCTACCACTCCATCCATTGGTACAACTGTTGTTGTTGATGACGAGGCTGAATTTGATGCATACATTGAGACGATTGCCGAAAACTCAAGTTCAAGTGTTAAGTATGAGTTGGATCATTATTTGAAGGAGCCAGTTATAAAAAAAACTCCAGATTTTGACATTTTGAATTGGTGGAAGGTAAATGGAGTTGTGTATCCAACACTTCAAGCAATTGCAAGAGATGTCTTGGCTATTCCTATCTCTACTGTAGCTTCTGAATCGGCCTTTAGCAATAGTGGTCGAATATTGAGTCCTCATCGTAGCCGACTTAATTGGAGTACTGTAGAGGCTTTGATGTGTGCTAGGAGTTGGCTATGGGCTGCTGAGAATAATGGTAACATTTTAAACTATTAATTCAATATTGTAATGTATGTCAAATAATCTTTACATATTGTGAACTAATTATGCTTTGTTATTCTACTTGTGATGTATAGGAACTTCTAGAGTTGCAGAAGAATTTGCCACTGTGTTGAACGAAATGGAGTCGGACGATGAAGGTATTTCGTACTTCATTTAGTGTAAAAGTGTTGAATAAAATGGTGTTTTATTTAACTTCAGTTTACTTCTTAATACAGCTGAGTTGATGGAAAGTTGTTTGGGTTACCATTTTGAAGATTAGAAGTTGTAGTTTCTATGCTATAACATGGTGAGTATATTTTCTGTTTATAGTTGCTAGTATTTTATGAGCTATAGGTTTGTAAACCATTGTTATTTGTTTATTGTTTCTTCAAAATGAACCAATGTTATTTTCATACATATAATATATATTGAGAAAATACTTTTAAATATAACACATATAGTTATTTTCATACATACATTATACAAAATTAAGTTCTCAGTACATAACAAAATCTTAGGAAAGTAGGAAGAGAATATGAAGCATATAGTTCTCAGTATATAGAATGAGATGTGTCTGCTGTACTTAATGCATTTTGAATTATGTAAATACACTTAGCTAAACATTTCATTTATAACGATATCTACTGTAAGAATATCATGGACATAGTTTCTAATGATAGCTACTGTACGAAAATTTCTAATGGCTTCATTCATTATAGCTATAATTAGGAATAATTATTTGTACATTTCATTTATATGTGTTGGTTACTTTACGAAATCTTCTAATGTCTTCATTCATGATCATAGCTAATTTCTTATTTAATAGGTACATTATACATAATTTAAGGCTAACTTATTTAATATGCTACTGTAATTGCTAATTCCTTCATTCAAGATGATAGATACATACAAAACCTTAAAATATGTGTTACTAATGAGCATGCTAACTTATTTAATAGCAGTAGAAATATTTATCTGTCAATTTACTACTGCTGTTGTTCTTTTTAGTATCTCATCACATTAAACATAATAGCAGTAGAAATATTTATCTGTCAATTTGCTGCTGCTGTTGTTCTTTTTAGTATCTCATCACATTAAGCATAATAGCAGTAGATAACAATATGTTTTAATGATTAATTTTCTGTGCTGGTTTTATAGTGTTTTTATGTGCTGGTTTTATAGTGTTTTTATAGTCTATGTTGATGGCATTATAGTGTTTTGGTATAATTGTTTTATAGTCTGTGCTGGTTTTATGTTGATGGTTGTTTTTATAGTCTATGTTGGTTTTTATGTCAGATGGCAGTGACTCAAATGATGAGAACATGTATAGGAACTTCTGAGCCATTTTGCTGTCTGTTGGAGAATGGAGAATTCGCTGTCTCTTTTGGAATGTTGATGTTGCTGTCTGTTTTGGAATTAACTTGCATGTTGCTGGAATTTGGAATTTGCTAGCATTACCATGTTGTTGGAATTTTCTTGGCAAACAGATAATCTATGTTAATGTTGTATTTTAATTGTAATATTAACTTAAGATTTTGAAAGTTGAAACTTAATTCAAATATCAATTTAATGTTGTATTTTAATTTTATGTTTATTTGCAATTTATCTTATGCCAAGTTAATAAAAATCTTTTAGCTGATTAAAAAAAAAAACTTAAGATCTTGAAACTTAATTCAAATTTCAATTTAATGTTGAATTTTTGTGTTTTTGCTATGGGTTCGGGTTTGGGTGAAAAAACCCGAACCCAACGGGTGTGGGCGCGGGTGTCATTTTGCCACCCGAAAAGCATTTGGGTTCGGGTTCGGGTGCGGGTGGTAATTTCGGGTGTGGGTTTGGGTAGTGCAAAACCCGCACCCGACCCTACCCGTTGCCATCCCTATCTGGGGCAGATGAGTTATGCAGAACTACTCATCTTTTGTGATATCTTTTGCTAGCTCCCCAGTAAGCTGTTACTTCAGCTAATCTTGGCAATTTTCCAAGGAGTCCCCTCCAGTAAAGAAATCAAGCTCATGATGGCAATCCTGGTGAAGTCATGATGCTATACCAAGTGGAGTACTCTTCTCACCAGAGAAGGTTGTAATCTTGAATTATAACTACTGATTCTGCAAGTTCATCCCCAATAATGGTTCAATCTGATGAGTTTGGTTGGGTATCCTTGTCGAGATGTTTATTTCATCTCCATTCTCGCTTCCTTTTGTCTGTTTTGTCAGCATAAGCATAAACATGGCATACATGCATTCTCATATGAATACCAGCTTAGCATTCTACGACCCTTTTTGGTGTTAACCTGCTTTGTTCACTTTGGTGTTCATCTCCGTAAGTGACTGGGTTTGTCTATTCTCTCCAATAGAGTTGTCAGCCCTAGGCATAAAGTGTCCATCCTTTCTTTATAGAATGTCATCTAGTCACGTTTAGACTTGATGATCAATCATTCTAGATACCTTTATTGGAGCCCATCTTTTGGTTCTATCTCCAATAAGGTTCTAATTCCTTCTAAAGTGTCAATCGGTCATACTTGAACCTGTTGTTCTATCACTTTGGATGTCTTAGATGTTTTGCTTTCCCCAGTGGAGACTGTCTTTTCGGTTCAACCTTCATTGAGGATCCTTTCTTTCTAGAATTTCATCTAGTCACGTTTAGACTTGATGATCGATCATTCTAGATACCTTTATTGGGGCCCATCTTTTGGTTCTATCTCCAATAAGGTTCTTTTTCCTTCTAAAGTGCCAATCGGTCATACTTGAACATGTTGTTCCATCACTTTGGATGTCTTAGATGTTTTGCTTTTCCCAGTGAAGACCGTCTTTTCGGTTCAACCTTCATTGAGGATCCTTTCTTTCTAGAATGTCATCTAGTCACATTTAGACTTGATGATCGATCATTCTAGATACCTTTATTGGAGCCCATATTTTGGTTCTATCTCCAATAAGGTTCTTTTTCCTTCTAAAGTGCCAATCGGTCATACTTGAACTTGTTTTTCCATCACTTTGAATGTCTTAGATGTTTTGCTTTTCCCAGTGAATACCGTCTTTTCGGTTCAACCTTCATTGAGGATTCTTTCTTTCTAGAATGTCATCTAGTCACGTATAGACTTGATGATCGATCATTCTAGATACCTTTATTGGAGCCCATCTTTTGGTTCTATCTCCAATAAGGTTCTTTTTCCTTCTAAAGTGCCAATCGGTCATACTTGAACCTGTTGTTCCATCACTTTGGATGTCTTAGATGTTTTACTTTTCCCAGTGAAGACCGTCTTTTCGGTTCAACCTTCATTGAGGATCCTTTCTTTCTAGAATGTCATCTAGTCACATTTAGACTTGATGATCGATTATTCTAGATACCTTTATTGGAGCCCATCTTTTGGTTTTATCTCCAATAAGGTTCTTTTTCCTTCTAAAGTGCCAATCGGTCATACTTGAACCTGTTGTTCCATCACTTTGGATGTCTTAGATGTTTTGCTTTTCCCAGTGAAGACTATCTTTTCGGTTTAACCTTCATTGAGGATCCTTTCTTTCTAGAATTTTATCTAGTCACGTTTAGACTTGATGATCAATCATTCTAGATACCTTTATTGGAGCCCATCTTTTGGTTCTATCTCCAATAAGGTTCTTTTTCCTTCTAAAGTGCCAATCGGTCATACTTGAACCTGTTGTTCCATCACTTTGGATGTCTTAGATGTTTTGCTTTCCCCAGTGGAGACCGTCTTTTCGGTTCAACCTTCATTAAAGATCCTTTCTTTCTAGAATGTCATCTAGTCACGTTTAGACTTGATGATCAATCATTCTAGATACATTTATTGGAGCCCATCTTTTTGTTCTACTTCCAATAAGGTTGCTTTTCGGTCCCAGAGTGTTGGCCAGTTATACGTGGACTTGTTGATCCACTACTCTGGATATTCCCCAGTAGAGACCATCTCTTGATTTTACCACCAGAGAGGATCTTTCCCTTCTAAAACATCACCCAGGTCAAATGTGAACTTAAACCCAAAGTCCAACTCATATTGTTATTCAAAGTCTAACTCATATTGGCAGTCAAAATCCGACTTATACTGGCATTTCAAATCCAGCTCATACTTGTACCCAAAGTTTATCTCTGTCTTTTCTGGTTTTTTTCTTGAAGATCCAGTTTGAACTCTTCAATATAAGAAATTCCCAGAAAATCTTTGTAGGATGTCTATCCTTTTATTTTGATCCCCAGTAGAGATCATGTCTTCTTTCTAGTTTCATTCCCAGTAAGGAGTGTGTTTTTATTTCCCCAGTGTCGTCCGGTCACCTTTGAACCTGTCGTCTATCTCCCTGGATCTTTCCCCAGTGGAGAATACCTCTCTGGCTCCTATCTCCAGTGAGGATCTGTAGGGTTTCCCCTTTTATTTTTCTATCCCCAGTGTTTCCTTGAGGTCTCCCCAGTGAGTCACTTTTATTAGTTAGTCTGCATCCCCAGTGAGTCTTCCTTATGGATGTTAACCTTCATCTTTCCCCAATGATGCTCACCTGTGGTTGTTTGCTCTTTATCTTCGGAGTCTTGTTTGTCTGCATTTTTGCACTATCATGGCACCATATCATCATACTAGAAGTTCATGGCATGTAAGCATTTGCATGGTTGCTGCTTGTCCTTAGCATTTGCATTCCATCTAAGGGCAAAATTTTCAATTTGCTATATTTAAATACCTTTCACCTTAATGTCCCGAGGATTTCCATTCCTCGTGCCACCCGATAAAGCTATTCAAATAGGGGCAACTGTTGTACCCCAAATTTTACCCCTCAGATGTCATAACATCTTGCATTTACATTTAGATTAAATCATCTATGCATTGTCAACTAACCACTTCACCTTGCAAGTTTGTTTGCACAGGAAAAAGAGGCAAGATCATCAGGATTCATCCAGTTGTATTCTGAGGAAGATTGGGGCTTTGACTGGGGCCCTGACTTTTGAGATTTGGATCCAAGATGAAGCATTAAAATCCTTAATCATCATGACATGTCTAATTATTGAGTTAGGGCATGAGAAATCAAGTTTTGAGAGGTTTCTTACAAAGAGGGCAATGATTGGTCCTTGAAACTTTCTAAGTGTGGAAAAGTCACTTCTTGTACAAAATTGGGAAGGTCATAACTTTCAAACCACACGTCCAAATCGAGTGACTCCAAGCTCAAATGGAAGCTCTTTCCATGAACTTCAAAGTGTATTAGAAGACCTCTCTTAAAAAAAAGCATGGTTTTTAAGTTATGAGACTTGGAAGATAAGTTGCCTTTGGGACTTAATGAAATTTTCAGCATTTTGCCTTAAGTTTCATCCATCTTTAACTCAATTTTTCACCTAGTTCCAAGCTTCAAATAAAATATATTTGGACATGAAAGTTGTTCGTTGTTCTTCAAGATTTCCAAGCATGTGTGGAACTCCCCATTTGTATAAGTCAATCTCAAGTTATGATGTTTTAAAGTTAGGTGTTTCAAGTTGTGAAAATTTCATAACTTAGAATTTTTTTTCTAAGTTTCTTGGACAGCCCTTTGTGCATAACTTCATGAATGATTTTCTAATGATTCCAAACCTCATTTCAAGAACTCTTCCACATAAAACTTATTCTATCAAATGCCTATTTTGCAAAGGATCAAAAACCTCATAAATTGGAGCATTGATCATCAAGTTGTTACATGCTAAAGTTGGGATGTTGAGATTTTTGTCACACTTAGAAAATTCAGATTTTTATACACCAAACTTTGCCTTGACTTGTCATGAATTTTAAGCACCGTTTCAACTTATCAATGACACTTCCCCACACCATTTACTCCGAAGGACATCATTTGGTCCATTCTTGAAGTTATGTCGTGTACCAAAAGAGAGAATCATGCCCTAGTTTCATTACACCAACCAAGTCCTCCAAGTACAAACAACATGATTCTTTTCTTGCCAACAGCTCATAATATATTTTCACCAAGCCCTAACTTGGCGTGTTGTCTCCCCATGGGAATCCCAAACATTTCCTTTTTGAGCTTTCACTCTTATGACACAACAAAAAGAGGTTTTAATGCACATATTGGATGGTGAAACATGACATATATGCACCCTATTCTCTGAGGCCTTTGTGCAGCAAATAAGGTGTTACATTCTCCAATGTTGACCAAGTTTCAAGGCTGAAAAGAGGTCCAGGAAAACCCTAATTTTTTATCCTATGGACAAAAGATTAGTCCACTGTATCCCCAAGATTCGGACCAAGTTTCTTTTGGCTATAAAAGGAGAACCTTGCTCCTTTGTTTAGGACACCAACAATCAAACTTCTCAGCATAACTCTTAGAGAAACTCCAGTCAAGTAAGAAGGTCTTGTGAGAGTTCAAGCATAGCTGTCCCAAGGAAGAGGAAGTGCAGTCTTCATTGTTTTTTAAGTTCTCAAAGTAAGAGGGTGCAGTGGACATATTCCACTAGGTAACTCTCTTTCCCACAATCTATATTCAAGATCATGCTCACATAAAATACCATTGTCATCATTTTTTGGTTCTGAATGTTTATGTGACATGTTTTAACACCATTATCTTTTCATGACTTGGAACATATTGTGTTTATGTTTGTGTATGAATCTGTTTTTGAACTGTCTATCCATATCCTATTAATATGAGTTAAAGCAACATGAAGTTCATGTGAGGTTTTGTTGGCAATGATAGGTGGACATTTTCACTCATAGTCCCAGGCTGTGTCATGCCATGTATTTGTTGTTATCATGCTAGTTATATACTTAACTTATCTTGGTGCCATGAATATTGATGTGCCTTTGAAATGTTCTTTTTGCATTGCCAGTGTTACCAAGCTTTTGGTCTTCGTACTTTTCGTTTGAGTGGTGGAAATCACTCCCTGCACTATGTCTTAGGGTTAGCTTAAACCATGTAGAAAACTAAGTTGGTCTCATGATGTTAAGATTAGGGGTGTTCGCGGTGCGGTTTGGTTCGGTTTTGAGCATAAAAATCATCCTAACCGCGAGATAAAAATGCATGTGGTTCGGTTTGGTTCGGTTGATTTTTAAAAATTCATCCAAACCAAACCAAACCAAACCAATGCGGTTAGAATCGATTCGGTGGTTGCGGTTTATAGATTTCTTGATTATGGAATATAAAACTAAGAAACTAATCATATAATTTCCTATCAATTAAATTGAGGCAACAAACCCAAACAATATAGTGTACTTGATATTTCCTATCAATTAAATTGAGGCAACAAAATCATATAATTTCCTATCATATATTTTGAATACACTGCCAGGAACACTATTGAATAATATTGAGGCAACAAAAACAATATTGAATACACTGCCACCAGGAATACTACTAATTCAAATGCACACACAGGAAAAACAATTGAACTGCTATGTAACTGCAGCAATGCCACTTAACCTACAGTTTCAATCATTCATCATACATATATAACCCAATACCATGATCATCGACACAATCACCATAGACAATAAACCATCACCATATTGCAGCAGCATACAATTTCTTACAGTAACAAATAACATCACAATTCAATTTTTATTCAAACATTTGCATTACAGTAGGAGATTCATTAACACATAAACTCCAAACTGACTTAAAAAACATAACAAATGCAATACATGACTGGACTTCATATCACATACAGTTAGCATACAACATAACATGCGGCCTAAAAACAGTCTGCAACCTAAAATAATTATCCTAAAAACAGTCTGCAACCTGAAATAATTATCCATACTACATATCATGTTAAGATTGAACTGCTAAGATTGAACTGCTAAAAACAGTTGAACTGCACACATAATTCTACATATCATATTACATATCATGTTCTGCAACTCCCTTGAATTAATTATCATGTTCTGCATTCCCTTGAATTAATTATCATGTTCTGCAACTCCATCTCCATCTATATTCCCAAAATCGTGTCATAATTGCTCTTGTTCATGTTCATGTTCTACAACTCCATCTATATATCATAATTGAGAAAATTGTGTCAGATTAATTGATTTATGAATAAAAAGATTTAAAAACTTGAAAAATCAAACATACCATTTGAGGTGGAGTTTCCAAGCACATCTACTAATCGGATTCAATATCAGAAAACCCCTCATTCGATTGTGGAATCGGAGCTAATTCTAAGCATGTATCAAATATAACAAATGTATCAAATATAACAAAATTGAAATTGAAAACAGAAAAGCAATATTACCACACGTATCTTGAAATTGAAAACAAGTATCTTGAAAGTGGAAACAATATTACCACACGTATCTTGAAATTGAAAACAGAAAAGCAAAGTTTCTATAACATGCTCCAAATATATCGAACCGAAACGACAAAAATCACAATTCATAAACTTGTTTCCAAAACCAATTTCCCCAAAAGTTAAAGCCCGTTCTGGCTGAAGCTTATATAAAAAGGGACCAATTTCACAAGAAGGGGGGAGCAAACAAAAGAAAACACAAAATTCAAAGAGAGCTCCATCGAACCAATACTTACACCAAAAAAAATAAGCAATCACACACAGAGAAAATTTTCACACCAGTAACATACACCAGTACCTATATGCAGAACTGATACAGACTTGTATAATGTGGATCTCAAAATTGGAAAGAACATTACAAAAACCTCTACTGATACATATCCAGTGCCTAATTTTCGTTCATCGATATGGTTCGATTTGTATGAGAGCCAACGGCAGAACTCACTTCTTCCATATCTAAAAAAAATTCCAGAAATGAAATTAGATAACCCACAAGAACTTGCAAAAAAGAAATTGCAGAAATTGAAATTAGATAACCCACAACAATTGAAATTGCAGAAACGATAAAACTTCACCTTTGTTGATTGACATTTGAGAGAGTGAGAGTCTGAAACGGCGAGAGTGAGAGAGGCGACGACGAGTGAGAGAGACGATGAGACGGTGAGAGGTGAGACGGTGAGACGGTGATTGAGATGGCAAGGTGAGAGATTGAAAGGGTGAGACAACGAGAGAGAGAGTAAAACTTGAAGAATGAAGACGGTGAGAGAGAGAGTGAAACTTGAAGAATGAAGATGGCGAGAGAGAGAGAGTGAAAGGGTCTGAAATGAAACCCTAGATTCATCCAAATGAAATTAATATGATTGGAAATATAATATTAGAAATATAATATTAGAAATTAGGAATTTAGGTTAATATGCGGTTTGGTTCGGTTCGGTTGTGTGGAACAAAAACCGCAAACCGAACCGAACCGCGCGGTTCATTAAAAAAATCATCCAAAATCATCCAAACCAAATGCGGTTTTTTGCGGTTTTCAGTTTGGATTGGTTCGATTTGCGGTTTTGCTTTTGGATTGGTTCGGATACGATCACCCCTAGTTAAGATGAGCGTGTAGTGTTACCATGCAATTCCATACCTTAAGCCATATGCACAACTGATATCTTTCTTTCTTTACTTTGAAACTGCATTACTATGATCTAGAAATGTTCATGTTATTCATAGCCACGATGTTAGAGTTTACATGTCTAACTGAAACTATGTTGCTAAGTGTGCATTTGAGTAGCTTTAAATAACAGAATGAACGAATGTTTGAGTTTGCATGATATATTCTTGTTCTATTAGTTTATGTCAGCTTGAACATACGAGGTTCATGTCCATTTTCACCCAAGTTCTAGGTGTTATATTGAGTTGCTTAGGGTTTATTACTATCCTACGGAGTGAGCCCTGCAGATTGGTATGTTATTTCATGGTTTTTGATTGAGAAATAAGCTGGAAGATGAATGAGCAAGTAAACGAGTCTGCCTTGGTTGTGTCTTTTTGTTTCACGATAGTTTAGGAGTTTATTATGCATGTTTACATGAAGGAGATGGGTGAGTGGCAGTTGTAGAGTGGTGGTTTCATAATTTTGCCTGTTAGTCACTTAAAGAGTGTGTGACCGGTTGATACATAGTCATTAGCGTCTCCTTGTAACATTTCCATGTGTTTTTCAGCTGGCCCATTGTGAAACAGACCTTGGTTCATATGTTTATGGGGTGGGCATATACATTGGATGTATAGCCACCCCAGTGGTAAATAACACGCGCTGCACCAAAGGGGTCTGGGGTTCGAATCCCCCTCGCCCCAGACACCCTTTTGGTATTTTATTTCTTTTCCTGCTCCCACAAATTAGACTCGGGCCTAGAGAAATTTGTTATTAACACCCCCTCTGCCAATGCCCATGCGCTTAACACTTAACCTCAGTTCATGCCCAATTGCTAATACACCCTCCTTTAGGTTGTTTAGTGTTTTTTTATTTCTTGGGTTAATAGACATTTACCCCCCTGCAATATAGGCGAGTGTTGATTTACTCCCCTTTAAAAAAATAATTTTGGATTACCCCCCAGAAATTTTGGGGTGCCCCCCTAAGCGAGTAAAAACCAGGGGGGTAAATAAAAAAAAAATTACAGGAGGGTAATTTTTCTACCTGGGGGGCAAAAGACTTAGAATTTTAAAATTTCAGGGGGGTAATCCAAAATTATTTTTTTAAAGTGGGGTAAATCAAAACTCGCCTATATTGCAGGGGGATAAATGTCTATTAACCCTTATTTCTTTTATTTTCTTTTCAATTTTAATTGATTAAAAATAGTTTCTTTTATTTAAAAATTCTAAAAAAAATCATGAACACTCTTTAGTGCTTAATTTAATTTTACATAGTTTTAATTTTCACTTTTACTTTATTTTCACATTAATTTCTAAATTCACAAAAACATGTGTATTCTTTTCCATTCTAGTCTTGAAATTATTTTGAAAATTCACTAAGTTCTTGAGATTTTTGTGGGACTCTTAGATTTGTTCTTGATTCTTGAGAGGTATATTGTGAGAGAGTTCATTAGCCTTGGATAAGTTCACCCTATTAAGGTTTTTGTTTGGCTTTATTACTAAGTCACTTGCCTTGAATGCTTTGCCTTTGATTTCAAGCTTGAAAATGATATGTGGTGTTCTCATGTGCTTAATTGTTGTGTATTATATAACTATCTCTTGCCATACATGAATGTTTAAATCATACTTTTGAGTTAAATCATGCTTAATTATTGTACATCCCCTTTGAGTTCTTACACTCATTTTATTCATGTAATTTCAATCCCCCTTCAACTCTTGTTTACAAGAAGTTGCCTTCCCCTCCTTCCAAAGGAAAGCCTCTCTATTGACCTCAAAGTCATAGATATCTTATCATCCTCCTTGACCTCATAGTCATAGGATTCCCTCTTGACCTCATAGTCATAGAGCCACCCCCAACCTAGACCTCATAGTCATAGGTAACCCTCACTCTCTATTCACCTCATAGTCATAGAAAGTCTCTCTATTGGCCTCATAGTCATAGATAACTCATAACATCTTGGCCTCATAGCCATCTTTCTTACCCATCACGACTTATAATTAAGTTAGAGTTCTTGAACTCTATGTGGGACTCATCACTTTGAGTATTCACTTCCCCTATCATGACTTCGACTTAGAGAGTTTCTTAAACTCTATATGAGCTCATACTCATTCCCCTTGGAACTTTGGCCATAGTCAATGGTTTCTCACACTTAGTTAGGTGAACTATGGTTGCTCTGATTCTTTAGTCAGATACGTAGGCACAAGATGCGACGTCTTGGCGAGCAAACTTAGTGTATATACCTTAGGTCTTTACCTTTACTTTAGCAGATATTCCTTAGCAAGCATGTGAGAGCAAGAGTTGTCTCTATAAGTCATCTCTATGTTTTGATGATAACAATGGTATTTGTGAAAGAACCATTTTATGTTCTAACGTGTGTTGTGTGCAGATCATAATCATAGAAGATATCAGATCCAACAAGCACCATCCAGAAGTGCGTAATTGATTATATGCGAAGTTACTATGTGTGACAAAAGTCGCAAGAAGCAAGTATACTTCTGTATCTGATCATGATCAGTCAGATCCAAGGATGCCGATATTACTGTTGCAATGCTCTTGTGGATGCTCTCTGAAAGTGGTTGTGATTCTGAAGATTGCGAAGCTTCTGAAAAAGATAATGTTTTAGAGAACCGAAGTGCTGAAGATTCCAATGACTTGAAGTTCAGAAGGTTGAAGGCTCTGAAGACGAAGTGCAGAAAGACTCTGAAGACTTATGCGTTCTGAGGATCATGGTTCCAAAGGTTAAGTGCTGAAGACTCTGAAGACGGATTCCTAATGGACAGTTCTGAAGTTTCGGAAAGCTTGAAGCAATGAAGAATAACGGGTTTCAAGACAAATGCTGAAGTTGTGAAGGCTGGTTCCTAATGGACGACTTCGAAAGACTGGAGACTTGGAGTTTCAGATATCCTATTAAGAAGTCTCTTATAATGCTTCAATTAATTACTATCAGAAGCCTCTGACGTTTTGAAGACAAATGTTACCGTTGTGAAAGACTGTACACAGCGCCCAAGAAGATATATCATGTCACTTCCTCCACTGTAAAAAGGAGATGTGTCAGTACAGCTTTATCATTACACAACTTCTCTTTTCCAACAGCCAACGGTAACTCAAATGGCTATATTTTACTGGGATATTTAAAGAAAGGAGTATTCGCTTATGAAGGTATCGATTCAGTCCATCTAAGGAGAATCGATCAAGTCATTGTGTGAAGATAGCAACAACGATGAGTTCTCGTTGTAACACTTAAACATCCAAAGCTATCACCATTTACACATGGCCATTGTTGTTGAAGCTCAAGATCAAAAATCAACACAACAACAATTAATTGGTACAGAAGCTGTTGATGAAGAAGACAACATTACAAATCAGTCAAGTCATCAACCACCTTCTCGTCTGAGCTACATTGAAGATATGAAGCAATAAGTTGTTGCTCAAAGCTTGCTCAACCAAGAAGACGAAGAAGAAGAAGATCTACAAGATATCAACAACTGTCAAATCAACATACATCTTTGTAGTTTCTTAAAATAGCAAGGAGCTGTTGCTCACATCTTGCTTGAACACTTGTGTGTTCTTATGTACTTAAACTTAGGAGTAATCTGCTTGTTAAGAAGCATCTTTCTAATCTCCTGTATAACTAATTCTTGGTGAATTAGGATTCCTTGAGTGGTCAGTGTGACCGGAGACTCGAGAAGACAATGGCTGGGTGTCATTGTGGTAAATCCTGAAATAGGGTCAGTAGGCGTTATATTCATTGCGATGAATCCATGAATGTCTAGCTGTGAAATCCTAGCAGTAGATCTTGCGAGATTGGAACCTGCAGGTCAATGTTCATTATATTCATTAAGTTGAATCCCTGAATGGTTCATTGTGTGTTAGTCACCGGCGTTAGCCCGTGCATCTGTAATCAGTTGGATTATAGTGGATTAAGTCCTTGTGTTCAAGGCGAAATCATCTGAGGAGGGTGGACTGGATTAGCTTGAGAGTTGCTCAGGTGAACCAGGATATATCGTGTGTTATTTACTCTTATTATGGTTTATGTTATTGTTTATGTTTCTGTATTAAGTATCAGAACCTTACATAAGCAAGTCAGAACCTTGCAGCTTAACTCTGATAAGCTTCCGCTCTGCAAGTTCTGAATGTTGCATATAGCGTTCAGACTCTTATTGGTTCTCATTCTTTATGCATTGCCAAGTCTGAATGTTTCTTCGCAAGTCACAGTCTCTCAATGAACTATGATGTTATCTCAGTGCCTTAACAATAAGAACCGAAAAGAATTTAAAAGAGTGAATACACAATTCAAACCCCCATTTCTTGTGTCTTTCTCGCACCTTCAATTGGTATCAGAGCTCCGGTTCTGTTATTGATGGATATCAAAACACTTAACAGTGTCAGAAAAAGATCCAGATGCGGTGCGTAGAAATACTCTGGGTGAGATCTCAATCCACTTACAATTTCTGTAACAGCTAAGAAGTTGACTGTGTACAAAATTGTAATCAATCAGATTACTTGAGCAAGTCACTGATTCTGGAAGCTTGGCAGTTGTGAACAACTGAATCTTCCTCACTAAAACCTTGATTGAAGAATCAGCTGATATGATAATACTCATCAGATAAGAAGTAGTATATGTTGAATGATTATCTTAGAAGATACGTGTGGATGAACCACGTATTTTTCTCAAGGTTGAATCATCAGAAAACAAGAAGTCTTGTTTGCTGAAGATTATTTCTTTATGAGTTTTTGAGATGTTTTCAAGAAACGGATTAGGTCCACCCTTGACTTTCTCATTTAAAACTCATTCAGAACTTCTTCATGTAAAGAAGAAAGATTGTTGTTCTATGATGTTGAACTACAGAATGAAGTATGCAGAATTCAGAAAAGTGAAGAATTCAAAATAATTCAACATCTGAATCTTGACTGATCAAGAAGTTAAAAGATTCAATGAAGAACTGAATATTGTTTCCTTGGAAAGTATAAACTGAAAGAATATTCAGGAAGAAGAAATTAAATGATTCATCAAGTACTTGATCAGAATGAATTCTAAGTCTTGATTGAATAAACTCAGATGATTAAATTCAGTTAAACTTGAGATTCTATCTCAGAAGGACAAAAGAATCTCTGAATGAAGAAATCAGTTGACATTCTTTTAGAAGAAGATATGTTGTTGATCCTTGATGGACTAATTCTATAAACAAGCTAAATCAGTATTGTGAGATCAAGAAGTATTATGTGAACTATATGTTGTGTTACACACATGTTTGATGATACTTGTTTCTGAACATGGTCTGCATCTAATTGAAGAAACAATGTCAAAAAATGTTGTGATATGTCAATCAACTCTCCTTAGCACATAAATTCTCAATGGTTTATGTTCAAGATGCGTAATTAATAATCTTCTGAAAACTAGAAGGCTTGATAGAAGTTTGTCATTCTACCAACTTAGATTCCGAGTCTCAGATTGGTTGTTCTCAGAAGTCAGATGAATAGCTCTGAACAAGAAAAGAAAGGATCATCTGAAATACGATTCTTGAGATCAGAGTGTAGGGGATATCTGATTTATTGAACTTAAAATTTTTGAATTATGCGGGATTCAGTAAATGTCCAAATAGTTACTCTGAAAGAAGCAAAAGCAGAAAAGTTAATGATCAGAAGCTCAGAGTCAGAATAGGAAGCTCTCAGATAAATATCTTCCGTACAAGATCTTAGTATCTTCAAGGTACGTTTTTCTCCTCATTTATAACTTAATAAAATTCATGATAAATATACTTAAAAATTTTTTTAAGAATTAAAACAATTGTCACATCACGACAAGCCTTGTAAGAATAGGTTAGAAATATGTTTAGAGATTCTTATGTCCTTCTGCTTCTGCAAATGAATGTTGAATAGTTAGTCTCAAATGTAAGCTTCTCTCCATCATGTCAAATCACTATGTGTTGGCTACCTCCTATAGTCTATGAGTATACTCTAATAAGTATTCTTATTCTAATCCAACTCTCTCTCTCTCTCTCTCTCTCTCTCTCTCTCTCTCTCTCTCTCTTAGAGTCTTTCCATCTATTTTAGTTAGTCTTGGAAATAATGATGTTAAATTACATCAATTCAATTTCCCTCGAGTCATCTCAGATAGGAGAACCTATTCCCAACTGCCTTACCCTGTTCTCTAATTAGGGATATCTCAACCATTCAATTCTCCTTGAAATACGCATATTAAATGACACATGTTTGTACGTTTAAGTACGAAATTGGGAAGCGTGCTACCTTGGCCAAAATAGCTTGTCACCTAGTCCTCTAGCTACTAACCGGGCGTGATCATGTACTGACACACTAGGATTCACCTTCATGCTAAGAATAGTAAAAATCCTCGGGCTTGCACCTTTAGCTATGTATTTACTTAAAACTTTAAAGTAAAAATTCTTGAAACTAAGGATCGTGCCTCTTCCTTTTCACTATGAGTCAATATCTTCAATTGTGTCAAACACTACTCATTCAAATAAATTTATTGCACATACTTAACTCCTGCCTAAAAATTAATTAGAGAATCCCATGCGTGATCTCTTGGCTTTCCAAGATTAAGAGACCGTCAGATTTAGTACCTATAACCCGTCTAAAATCGTGGAAATGAAAATCCTATCGTTTGAAGTCACAAGCACTCATTAGCTGACACTATTCTTCGCCTATTTAAGGCAGCGTGCTCACTCTCTTGTCCATATCTCCAGCCTATATCAGTTAGTGGTTCTCTCTCTTTCTTTATCTTGTTTTATCACCTCTAAAAATGTCTAACTCATAAACTATGGCTGCTAAAGGAGAATACTCAGAGTCAAAAATCCTGAATGAATTCTCTATAAACCCCAGTTCTCTCAAAGAACTTGGTTTGATAAGAACCTCGTCTGAATTACAATGTCAGAAATGGGAAGGTTATCTTGACATGCTTCCAGATCTCATTTACACAGACCGTGTCAAAGAATTCTGGGCAAATGCTGATGTGTTTTCAAATGTGTATAATCAACACATCATTCAATCAACCATCTCCAGAATCTCTATGATGATTAATCCCTCTGTGATTGCACAAGCAATCAAGTGTGATGAAAGCGGTGATACCCTTAAATATTACAAGGAAAGAAATATCTTCAATGATCTCATTTGCAGAATTCATCATGGAAATGGTGCTTCCAACTGTGTCTCCACACTCAATCCCTTAGCTAAAGTCTGGCACACAATAATGGAAACAAATTTATGACCTAGAGAAATAGGAGGGCAATTGCTAACTTATTCAGATTGACTATTTATCTTCTTTCTTATCTATAAAAGAAAAATAAACCTCCCTTTAACCATGTTCAATCACTTGAAAGAACAAATTCTCTTATCTAAAGACAAGCCTTCTCTTAGTATCCCATATGGAAGAGTCATATCTCGAGTCCTAGATATTCAAGATGTGATCACTAGGCTAGAACACATAGGAGTAACGACGGAATGTTCACCTATGGATCTTAGGATCTCTCTGGGAGTTCCTGAGAAGAAAAAGAGTAGGGTTATAAGTGTCTGGCTTGTTATGATAATTCTTGCACTATGTATTCTCGTTAAGCTATTGAATAAAATATCTTTTTGGTTTAAAAATACGAAAGTCTTTACCTTAGGATTCCATTCTAAGAACTGCATAAAAACTCTTATCATTTATCTAAAATGTTTACAACGTCCTCATAACTTGATAACAATTTTAAAGAACCTTTCTCAAAAAGGTTAAAAACTGTCAATGATGCATTAACATCCTTCAAGGATAATGCCATCACAAGAATCCAAAGCTTAGTAGATGCCTCTAGTTCAAGCATAGATCCCTTAGACATAGGAAACATCTAGACTGAGTTCCATGGATGGATCTCATAGGAAATTTTGAAGAGCAAGAGATTGGTTGTCACACAAGCAAAAGAAAAACAGCTGCATGCCTCAAGAACTGATGAGTCTGAAAACTCGTCCTCATCCACTTCCTCATCATTAGGCTTCTTAGTCTAAACCCTAGGAACCTGTTTTAGTTAGGTCTATGTTTTGCTTGCTCAGAACTAGTCAAGATTTTGAAAAATCTATGCTTTGAATTTAATGAAATATCTTTTGAAACTATTTTATGTTAAAATGTTCATTATCATATTGATTCAATTATGCTTAATGCTTAAAAGCTCAAACGCTCTAAACTTTTTGATGATGTAAAAAAGGGGGAGAAATAGAAATATGATTTTGATTAAAAAGAAGAATAGAATGCATACTCAAACAAGCAATCAATCATATAAAGTACATTCCCACTAACGTTTGTTGTTTGATGTTTAACCGAGGAACTCTGAACAAGTTCACTAGGCATTCTCAGAACAGGTTAAGAAAGAAGAACTCTGATAGAAGTTTTTATGAATTGTTTATTCATATGATCGAAGTTGTACACTTCGTGAACATGTGTTTAGAATCAGATCTACCCAGTACTGTTCAGAAGTTGAGAACTTTCTGAAAGTCAAAGTTATCGTGATCTCTGGTTCACTTGGTTCAGAAGCTGTAAGCTGTCTGAGTTCATATGATATTTAGAACATAAGAATCAGAAGAAGGAAAACTCTGAAAGTAGTCAAAGTAAAGTCTACATCTCAAGATGTTTTTCAGAAGAATTGTGTAAATCAGAAGTCAAGGACTGTCTGAAGATCCGGATTGAAGATCCAAGAAGAAGTAGTTCTAATTTAACCAAGAACCAATTAAAAAGAAAATGATTTGGTATTAGACTAAATCAACAATTGGTAATCAGACTCTGTATATAAAGATTGGTACCAGACTCAGTCTGTAGTGATATCAATCAGAGCTAACCTGTGAAATGTCTTCATATACCTTCATTGGTATCAATATCAGCACACTAAGGAAATACCTTTCAATTGGTATAAGAATAACTTCAGTTGGTATGAGACTCAACATACTTTGGTATCTGACTAAGAATCAAATCACATTGGTACCAAATTCAGAATCAAGCGTTGATTGATCACTAAATTAACCTTCTTTTGGTATCAGATCAAGAATCAAGCTTTGATGAACCACTAAGTTATGACAGTAACAAGGTTCTGAGATGAAGGCCTGTGTTAAAAGTCAAACTCTGAAAAGTCATGATCTTATTGGAAATTTAAAATTAATATTTCTGAATTACGATTCTGAAGATCCCAATATCTGACTTATGGAAACTAAGGGGAGACTACCCAGAAGATTCAAATGTTAAAATCTATAATCTTCACCAAGTCTGAAACTCAGGGGGAGTTTCCTAAGACAGTGTCTGTTTCTGATAAATAGCGAGGCTATGTTATTAGATAAGAACTGTCCTGTTTCTGTGCTAAAATGATTCTGCTGAAAAGTAGAAAATGCTTCAGACGTCTATGAAGATTATGAGCTCTGATATGACGTTAAAAGGAACTAAGTTCTAAAGATCTGAAGATGGAAGTTCTGATGAACTAGTCCAGATGCTGAAGATTTTTTGTCTCCTTAAAGACAAGATAGAGAAGAATTCCTATTCTATTCTATGTTCTGGCAACTCAAATTGTTATCTTGTGAGTCTTTGAATCATATGAGATTTTGGATGATCACAGATAAAATTTTGGGGATAACATATTCAGGGGGAGCTGTTGTTCAGGACTCTGAATATGTTTAGTTTTGGTGATTACCTTGCATAAAATGTTCAATCAAAATACGTGGTTTTGTCATCATCAAAAAAGGGGAGATTGTGAGAGCAAGAGTTGTCTCTACAAGTCGCCTCTATGTTTTGATGATAACAATGGTATTTGTGAATGAACCATTTTATGTTCTAACGTGTGTTGTGTGCAGATCATAATCATAGAAGATATCAGATCCAACAAGCACCAGCCAGATGTGCGTAATTGATTATATGTGAAGTTACTATGTGTGACACAAGTCGCAAGAAGAAAGTATGCTTTTGTATCTGATCATGATCAGTCAGATCCAAGGATGCCGATATTGCTGTTGCAATGCCCTTGTGGATGCTCTCTGAAAGTGGTTATGATTCTGAATATTGCGAAGCTTCTGAAGAAGACAATGTTATAGAGAACCGAAGTGCTGAAGATTCCAATGACTTGAAGTTCTGAAGGCTGAAGGCTCTGAAAACCAAGTGCAGAAAGACTTTGAAGACTTATGCATTCTGAGGATCATGGTTCCAAAGGTTAAGTGCTGAAGACTTAAAGGATATCTGATGGGAGCAACCTCTGGCGCAAACTCCTACGGCGTCGAAGATGGTATATTCTCTTGCTCTCTTCTTTCTAGTCTTCTTCTGGATTATGTTGTTGATGTTTTAGGGTTAAGTTTGCAGTTTGTTGTGTTTCCTTGTAGATACATGGTTATGATGGTGGTAGCAAGCGTATGGTGGTAGCAAACGTATAATATGGTGGTGTTTCATATGATTTTTGTTGCCATGGAAAAAAATATAAGAAGTATGAAGTTATTGTATAAACTTCATCCACCTTATATTTTTTCTTCATGGTATCACAAACTAGATGAACTTGATATATCTTGATTTGTTACAGTTCCATGATTATTTTTAATAAGAGGTGCGTTATTGACTCAATGTATATTGATTTGTTACAGTCCCACTTAGGGTTTTGTTTTAACTATAGCTGAATTTGTTTTGAATACTAACAATTTTATTTTATTTGAAATAGCTGAAGCTGTATAGTAAAGATGATACATGGTGATGATGATGGTGGTAGCAAGCGTATAGAATGAGTTGATAAGGTACATATGGTTTGTTCTAAAATAATGTATGTTTTTTTAATGTGTGGCATGGATTTGTTGTGTTGTTGTATGTTGTTGTTATTGAAAAATATTCTCAAAACAAGAACAAAACATTGCTAAGTCACAAGAAAGAGGCTTCTTGTGACTTAGCAATATTTTGTTCTTTATATTCTTATACACGTTGACAGGAGATGTAGTTTAGCTTATTATATACTATGTATATTGTTTGTTTCACTAACCTTTTAATGAAAATGCAATCATTTAAATTGACATAGAACTTGTAATCTGAAAATTAAGATGTATTTGAAAACCAACCTATATCAATCAATGTTTTCCAAATTGTATACATCTCATTTTGCACATTTTATGTTCCTTAACACATAATATACCGTTCAATGGTTTGATTCCTTCAACGCATCGATATCTACAATTCTACTTTACCTCGTCGTCGTCGCTTATCACCGTGATTGTTAAGATCATGCTTGTTATGATGATAAGTCATCATAACAATTGCGATGATAAGCGACGATAATAAAAGATATCGATGCATTGAAGGAATCAAACCATTGAACCATATATGTGTTAAAGAACATAAAATGTGCACGATGAGATGCATGCAATTTGGAAAACAGTGGTGTGTTTAAGTTTAATTTTCAGATTATATAGTTCTTTACCAATTTTAATGGTTGTATTTCTTTAATGAGGTGTATGGTAAAACAAGTAATATACGTTGGCATATAATAAACTATGGGTACATTTCACAACGGTTTTCTACATTAACCGTGATCTAATGTAATTTATTTGCAGTTGCTGGGTTTCGAACCCAGTACCCTATATATCACAACGGTTGTTAAACATAACCATTGTGATTTATCGCGCGCTTTTTAGAATACAACAACGGTACCAGGACCGTGATTATAAGTAGCGCATTTACGACAACACTCTACATAACAACACCTTGATCTGCATGATTATATGTATTTTCCAACCGTTGTTAAATGAATTTTCTGTAGTAGTGTGGTGTGTTGAGAATGTAATTCCTTGTGTCAAAGCAGGTAGTGCTCGACAGAAACAAGGATGTGTCGAAACTTGTAGTGTGGGTCGAGTAACATTAGATGTCGAAGTGTCGAAGTAGATTGCTTGACACAGGATTTTGACTTAGACTAAAATAGAAATTTTTGGCTTTTGTGTTTCTGGGCTTTAGCTTAGGGAGCAAGCTAACTCAATTATAAATAGAGGGAGTAAACCCTTAATTTTATGTAGAGAAGAATAATCTTGTAATCACTTGCAGTTGCAAAATTAACAAGTTTTCCACATGTTGCGGGCAAAGAGTTACTCTGCAGAAATCATCTTCTTCCCCAATTTTCGTCAAACCTAATCTTCTTTCTTATTCAAATTTCTTTCTTCTTCCATTAATAATTGCTGCGCAGAATCATTCTTGTAATCAAGGTGTGATTGATTCACTCAAGTGAAGAGTGAAGAACAAGAGATTTCGATCGGTTTGATTGAATCTTGTTCATCAAGACTGATTTGGAATTCTCAAAATTTTGGGTTAATTCTAACAGTTTATTTGAAAAAATTCAAAATCTCTTATTGGTTAAAAATAATGCCCACAAAGGATTTATATAAAGTGATATCCCTCATCCTTCAAACTGATTTTGTAGAAATGAATTATGTCAAACTCTAATTCTATCAATAATGTTTTGGGGATGGTGGTTTTGGTTCATTTTTTAAGGGCTGGATAGATAAACATTCACAATGCTGCAACGATTTTTTTTTAATGTAAAAACACTTGCTAATATTATTACCTCTGGTCTTTAATATAAAATTTTTTATTTTTTAGATTCATTGAAAAATTAATGTATGTGAATTATATGTAGTGCCGATATATTGATTCTTTTTTTTTCTTTGCAGATATATTGATTCTTTAATGAATCAAAAAAGTAGATCCTTCAATCACTATTAGTATAATCAAATTTGATTTTTTTTTTACATTTTACCTTATATATATATATATATATATATATATATATATATATATATATATATATATATTAGATACATTAATTTTAAATATATAAAAAAAATCAAATTTAATTAATTGATTATAATACTCCATCCGTCTCATAAAAAGTGTCTCATTTTCACTTTTTATTTGTCTTAAAATAATTGTCCATTTACATTATCAATACAATATTTACTAGCTTTCACTTTATTTAACTATTCTATTAACAATATTTAATAAGTGTATTATAGTAAATGATATTAATTTTTTCATTAAAACCAATATATCTAATTATTTTCTTAAGAATCGTGCGTTGTTCAAATAAGACACTTTTTATGAGACGGAAGAAGTAGGAAGCAAAGATATAATTTTTTTTATATTAAAGATCAGAAAGAATATAAATGTCTTTATTAGTATGCTGTAGGAAAATTGAGGTTTAGGTAATCCAAAAGGCTGTTTAAGGAAGTAACACGAGTTGCTTCTCTCATTTTGTTTTCCTCAACCTTTTCTCCCTTACTTTTCCCACGTTCAAACAAACCAAAGCTAGAAGTAAAACTTAACCAATAAGCTGACTCATCTAATTGGTCGAACAAATCACAGAAACATCCAACATCAACACACAAACAAACCCAACCCATTGGTTGAAAAACGGGAAGCCCTAAGTTATTCCCTGCACATGAGGTCACGCGACAATAAACCAAAAATTAAAATGTGGGCCCCACTTCAATAACGACGTGTTTGGCTACGATTCCTGCCTACTCTTCTGACTCAGAAACATTTTCCAGGAACTCGATGAACCTATCAACGGTCGTTTTGTCTTCAACGGCTATTTTAATAAACCAAATCCAACGGTTGTGGATGATATGGCGGTTGCCGCCCTACAGTGTTCCACGGGGTTCAACTATTGGTACCTATAAGTAAGGTCGCCGACTGCACCGGTTGTAGGTAATTTCAGAAAAATATTAACATGTGAAAACCGTAATTGTTAAATTAATGCAATAAAACACTCATTATAATTTGTCCTCTAACTCTTTTAGTATAATAATATTGTCGAAAAGACACAACTCTTTTTTTTAATCAACTCTTTATATTTATATATATATATATATATATATATATATATATATATATATATATACCCTCCGTCTCATGGTATAAACAAAAGTTATTTTTTAGATACATTGATTATTCAATGTATCTAAAAAGTACTTTTGTTTATAATATGAAACGGAGTAGTAGTATATATATATATATATATATATATATATAAATTTTTGTAGAATTATTTATATTGAAATTATCATTTTTTAATCTAAGATATTTGTTTTTAATTATTTAATACTAACATTAAATTATTAACATTAATATTAAATATATATTATAAAGTAATTTAAATATATATTAACTTTGGAAGAATTGAAATACATAGACAATGCAGACAATGAGGGGTGGGTGATTCAACTAATACCTCAAAGTTTGGTTAAGTAAATACAAATTATTGATTTAAAATTAATTTTTTAAAAAATATTTATTTATAATTATATTTGTAAGAACAAACAAAAACAAAAACATATTTGTAAGAACAAAATTCAAACAAACAAAAACATATTTTTTTTTTTTTAAGTTTTTATCTAAATTTAATTGTTTGACTTACCATTTATTTTATTCTCTTTATAAATTTAATCATCAAAGTCAATTTTTCACCATCTCTTTTATTACAAGTATTATTCCAACATTCTTTTTAATATATCATATATATTTTAACCACCCAATCAATGCAATATATTTTTATATACATAAATTACATATTTAAACATAACATTATATAAATGTATAATAAAGAAATCATAATTAGTTTATAATTATAATTGAAAATACATTTAAAGTATGTATTTTATTTAAGTAAAATTAGTTGTGAAACGAGTAAAATAAACGAGTAAAAAAGCCGTTGAGGTAGAGTATCTTGCCATATCAAAAGGTGTGCAACAGTGGCATGCTTGAGAATAAAGGAAGACCCTTCTCTTTAAAAAGCAGGGTCCCTTCTACCATAATCTTCACGTTCTAACTTCTAACTTTTCTTCCCCTCTCATATTCTTATCATACCAACTTTTCTTTTCTTTTTTTAGTTCCTCTCTAACCATTATACATATATCATAAATCATCTCTTCATATCATAGTCTTACATATATGTTTTTTTTTCATCTTTCTATTAACTATTATTTGTATAAACTAATTCATAGGTCACTGATCTGTTTATTTTGAAGATCACCACCACCAATAGCCTCTTTTAATTTCTTATCTTTTTTCTTCCTCCATCTCATTCTCAATGGACACTGTTTTGATCAGTCCAAACGCAAAGGAACAATCCATTGCTACAACAAACAAGCAGATAAAAATCAAAACTCCAAAGAAAAACAAACGAGCTAGTAATAGTAATTTCACCTCTAACACCTACGCAGGTCTCTTGAATCTTCCTCCACACCAACAACAACAACCACCTCTCTTACCTCTGCCTCATGTTTCTTCAATCCTTCATCACAAACCTTTGCTTCCACGAAGCCTCAACTCTCAAACCTTGTCTCCAACACCTAAGAAATCCAAACCAAAAACGAGAGAACAATCAAAGAAGAGATCGGGAACAAAGTCTGCACCGGAGGTTCTTATGGTTAATCCATGGGGACCCGACCCGAAAGATCTACCAACAAATTTACCCGTTGTTATTGGAATTGGAAACATGGACGTTTTTCAGTCAGTTTTCAATCTAGCTCCACCACCGAGTAGCTTGCCGTTGCCAAAGTTTTCCATGAGATCGAAACTCAGTTGCAACACAGAAGCTGCTGCGGCTGTGGCGGGTAGTTTTGTTGACGACGGAGCAACGAATAATCTCCGGCGTCTTCTACGCCTCCGGTGAAGTTGTTCGCTTTTTTTTGTAACACGTTGTATTAATTTATGTTTTAATAGTTTTAATTATTATTATGTAAATAAAATAATCGGCGAAGGTAATTTTGCTGATTTTTGTTGTTGTTGTTGTTATTATTACTTGAATCTATGTGACCTCCTATGTTGTTTTTGAATTAGGGGTGCACAAAATTGATGCGTGCTTGTTGATTATACACCATCACCAGATCCATAAGTAGTAGAACTAGAACTATGTAATTTCTTCTTATTTTATAATAAATTTTAATTTCATCAATAGTGGACTATGTGTAATTTCATAAATGGTAATTATGTGTTCTTTCTCAATTTATAATGATGATCATAAAATATTACTCTTTCCGTCCATTTTAAATGTTTTTTTTTTGCTTTTTAATATATTAAAAAATTAATAAATATTATTATTTTTAAATAATAATTTTTTTTTCTATAATATCCTTAATTTTTTAATTTATTTGATTGGTGAATTAGATTTTCGATGTGATTTAGAAGGGAGTTAACCTGTAGATAACATTCCAACAATTAAATCAGTAAGAGAATGAGTAAAATGGAAGCGGAAGTGAATTTGAATACTTGAAATGATACATCTCTTTTATATAGAGTGAGCCGTTAAAATCACGTGAGGGAAGACATGTTATGCTGTTGTTTGTTGGATTTAATCAGATAGTGATAAATGTGTCTAGAAGGCAGAATCATCTGTCATGAGGGATCTTCACCCGCTCTTTCATTAGATGTCGTCGCTTTTGGGCCTTTCACTATGGGTCTTACAAACGATGCAAAATAGTTGCCCCAAGCTCATGTCTCAGCTTTGTAGGATAAGGTTTGTCGTATATGCCCCTAGGACGACTGCTGACGGGGAGTAAGTGAAGAGCCTTAATGGGATGTCACTTTCATTGGGAACACGGGCCTTAAATGCCTTTTATGTAATAGGTAACTGTAGTGTTATATTTGTGAGAGTCACAAATAGGAGCGACTCCAGGGACCCCGTCTAGCTTGATATCACCCGGGAGACATCCTCATAGAACGTGGGGGCTCGCCCTTAGGGCATGTGACATGTATAGTACCATTATTTCCTGTAAATCATATGAGAAGGAGTCGTACGACTCCCTGGAAAATAGGTAGTCAACAATCTCCCCTGGTCATGGAGGGATAAGTTATTATCTGTAAGCGTTTGCTAAAACCCTAAGCCTAAAAAGTCCCTATATATATACTTTTTTCCTAATAAGAGAAAGGGAGATAGATCATTTGTTACACATAACATCCAAAGCACTACGCTAATATATAAAGAGCCTCTCACCATGTGAGTAGGTCCTCTAAAACCCCCGTAAAACCCCTATACAGGGCTTCTCTCCGTCGTTGGCAAACACTAACCAACCTCAATTGTTATAAACCTATTTAGGTCTCTGAGTTTCCCCTACCATTCTAGGGATAACTTGCACACATGAACTTTTTTATCAGTACAGTGGCGCCCACCGTGGGGCTCCAGTAAAACTAACTTGAGTCGCACTTTCTTCATCATAATCACCATACCAGTTATTACCCATCAAGCATATACCCCATTTTTCTCAACAATGGTTAATAGGAGGGCTTCATCCCCTCTGTCGGAGGATACCAATGGTAAAGGTGACTTCAACACCATGACGGGGATGCCCACCGCCATGCATAAAATACGTCTTCAAAATCAGACACTAACGGATAATGTTCACAACATCATACAGTGCTATCAAGAATCCAATCCCCCAGATGAGATAGAAGTGTTGGATCCTCAACCACTCTTAAACAAGATATGAGAAGAGCTTGTCCCTGAAGGATTCAAACCTCCCTTTTTAGCCAAGTTTGATGGGCGCAATGATCCCTATGAATATGTCGCATCCATCAACGTACATATGGTCGTCATTGGAGCACCTGACTCCCTGAAATACAGATTGTTATCTGGAACCTTCAGGGATGTCGCCTTGCGATGGTAATTGAGTATACCCGAGCTTTCATCGCTAGCTATCAAGAGCCGGTAAAGAAACTTATGCATCAGATTAGCGCCAACTGTCACAAGAAGATATCTACCACCAGTTTGTTCAACAGACAATAAGGTCTGTTAGAGTCACTAAGGGACTATCTCGCCCGGTTTAATGAAGCCACCATTAGGGTTGTCCCTCCAAACCAAGAAATATTCATGGGGGTGTTCAAATATGGACTTAAGGCGGTACTCTTCAATGAGTCTCTCTTCTAGAAGCCAACACTCTCGTTAGTGAAAGTGGTAACCATAGTGGGATGTTACATAAAGGGCGAGGAGAGCAACGCCGAGAAGAAGGAGCGAGAGGTCAATGAGTGTATTCCCAACACCGCAGGTTCACACCACCAGAGGAAGAGTAATTATACCTCACCCATTAAAGATAAGATCGCGTTCAAGAGAGTAGGCAAGATGACGGAGAGTTTCGCACCTTTGAACACTCGTCGTAAACATATATGGCGTGAGGTTTTTCAGCTACATAACATCCCAACGCCTCCATCTCCAAAGGCAGAGGTAATTGGTCCCAGAATAGGAGGAAGGTTCAAGTTCCATAGAGTCAAAGAACATCACACTAAGGATTATTACCAACTCAAGAAAGCGGTCGACAGGTTGATCCAAGAGAGACTCCTCAAAAAGTATTTCAAGGGAGATTCCTCCAATGGACCAGACAAATCTAGTTCTCACGGGTGAGATGACACAGGGAGACCCAAACCCAGCAAGGCGAAGGAGGAATCCCAAGGTGAAGGCGGAAAAGTTATGTGTCACACGTTTAATACTATAATAGGTGTAGCGGTGAAAAATTAAGATTAAGCTATTGTTAACTTAACTCACAAAGCAAGAGTCGCAGCCACTCTTTATTGTTTCTAAAGAACGGGAAAAGAACGAATATAACCCACAAAAGTTTTAAAACAAAACTAATTAAACAAAGAGATAAAGGTGTGGGGTTGGTTATGCAAAGGGAAGGTGTTAGCACCCCTCACATCTATATTACTCTATAGGAACGTCTTGGAAATCTGCATTTTAGCTTAAAAAGGGTGTTGTTTGCAAAAGATTGGGCATAAAATGTTCCCTCTAACGTGTAGAGTATGATTAAGGAGATAGGCATAGAAGGTGAAGAAGATGATAGAGTGTTTGAAAGTATTATTAGAGAGTTGGAAACACGTGATAGAACTATTTACGAAAGAAAGAAGGGGGATGGAATTCGTGTTCCATGAATACGGTTTCATTTAATGTGAGGGGTTGTAGATCTTCAATAAAAAAGAGAAGAATTCATCATATTCTTCAAAAGAGGAATGCAACTTTTTGTTTCATTCAAGAATGTAAGATTCAGAAAGTTGGGGAGGATTTTATTAGGAGTCTTTGGGGAGTGAAGACTTTGATTGGTCTGCTCAAGCCGCAAGGGGCAATAATAACAATCTGGCGTAAGGAAGTGGTCAGCCCATTGTTTAGTTTCAGGGGATATGGTTTCCTTGGAATTAATTGTATATGGGAGGGTCTTAATTGCTATCTGGTGAACATTTATTCGTCTTGTAATCTTTTGGACAAAAGGGCTTTATGGTCCAATCTGGTACATTTAAAGAATTTCTATCCTATTGGTGAATGGCTTCTTAGAGGCGATTTTAACGCAATCAAAACAGAGGAAGAGAGGAAAGGGAGTGGTAAAATGAATCAGGTTGAAATGGCAGATTTTGCATCTTTTATTAATGAGATGGAGCTCTTGGATCTCCCGATTATAGGTAATTTTTTTACTTGGTTTAATTCGAGTGGGAATTGTAGAAGTAGATTGGATAAACTCCTTGTTTCAGAGGCATTGTGTAAGGAGTTGGGTGTTATGATTCAATATGTCGACAACAAGGACATTTCAGATCATAGGCCAATTCGGTTACGTATAAATAAATGTAATTAGGGCCCAAACTAAAGGTTTTAAAGTGTTGGTTGGAACATCTGAGGTTCGTCAAGTTTGTCAAGGAGACGTGGAATGAAAATGAGTTCGAGGGCAGCTACAACAAAATACTCGTGGAAAAGTTTAGGTTTCTTAGGACGAGATTAAGATGGAGGAACACCAATATCTCTGGGTGGGTGGACTTGAAAGTGGAGGAAGGTGTTAATACGTTGAACGGTATAAAAGAAACTATGGCGTGTAGCAGCGGAATATGTTCGGAGTAGCAGCTGAAAGATAGAAGCGAAGCTCAAAAGTTGATCTAGAATAATCTTTGTTTGAAGGAAAATATTTTGGAGCAGAAGTCAAGGTTGAAATGGGTGAGGGAGGGTGATTTCAATACGAAATTTTTCCATAGCATCATGAGAGGTAGAGTTGGATCAAATTATATTCCTTCAGTTCATGTGGGGGATGTTAGAAGTGAGGATGTCACTGTTATAAAGAAGATTATTAAGGAGTGTTTTGCTTCTCGGTTCAGTTACTCGAGATGAGTGAGGTCGTGGATGGACATGGCAGATTTTCCTAAGTTATCAAATGCAGAAGCAGAGTTTTTGGAAGAGTCTTTTTCGCCTGAAGACATTTACGAAACTGTCAAAGGGTGCGACAGGAATAAAAGTCCTAGACTTGACGGTTTTAACTTTGAATTCTTGCAGCACTGTTGGGAGGTTGTAGGTCCTGACGTGATCAATCACTACTACAAAACGCGTAAACAGCGACGCCATGCTCACAACGCTTCATCCCTACACCGTTGTGACATATCTAAACTAAGGCGCGGTTGTATTTTATTTGTTTATTGAATAAAACTTATTCGTATATAACAACGGTTGATAAACCAACCGTGGTGATTATCTGTATATAACAACGGTTGATAAATCAACCGTAGTGATACCTTCAAGCTTTCATGTGTTTGAACTTCAGCGTATTCATATATATTATTCCTTTTATGTTAAAGCGCGCATTTACTTTTTTATTTACTTCTAATTAAAAAAATTAAAAGTTATGACTACGGTTGTTTATATACACCGTTGTGATATATTTTGTATGTTTTTTTAATTTTTAATTCTAAAAATAACTTTGGCGCTTTAATATGAAATTTCATTATGTAAATATTATATTATAACGATGTAAATTCTTGACCGTCGCAGTAGTGTTTCAATAGTCTACAAACTAGGTAGTCTCATTGTCTCTTCAGTGTCCTTATTTCGATTCCATTGAAAATAGAAACCAGACGAAACATTACACGATTTCAACCCTAAACCCTAACCTTCAATACTGTGAAACAATACACAATTCCACCAAAGCTTGCATCATCAGTATCCATTTGTTGTCATTTTCGTCATCATCGTCATGATAGTGAAGAAAATAGAAGATTACGCACATACCAACACCGTCGTCATCATCGTCACCGTTGTTGTCGTAAGGAAGGAAGACAACAACAACACCAACACCAACATCGTTTACTTCGTCGTCACGTTTAGGGTACGTAAAATATTTTCCCCATGCATCTACAGTAAACTCTTTTGCCATTGTTGTTCATGTTGTTGTTGTTATTTTTGAACTTAGATGTCGACCTTGTCGAGTTCTTCATCAGAAACCAGCGAAGAAACTCAAACAAATGAAAGGTTAGCCAATGAAACTCAAACAACTGAAAGTCAAACGAAAAGATCACAAAGAGGTGTCACAATGATGCCCCAATTCACATCAGTCTGCAACTCATCTGGTGCAAAAATTCCGATCGAGTTTGATTCACAATACAGATTAGTGGATTGTCCATATTACGCTACTTTTAGGAGTTATGTTGCGTTCCTTGCACGTAGCAAAGTCAGTATACTGATTGATGATTGGAGAGAAGTGGATGGTAATGTCAAAGACAGCTTATGGACAGACATTAAGGTATTTCATACTATAATTTTCATATATTTGATATCACTACCTATAGTTTCTAATTCATACTTATATATTGATTTAATGTAGTTGAATTTTGAGTTTATCGATGACTCAAAATTGAAAAGAAAGTGGATGATTTATGCCGGTGTTCGTTGGAGGGGATTTAAGTCACGGCTCACGGCTGACTACATTACGAAGCCTAAGAGCGGTGTTCAACCTCCATGGATTCGGTATAGTTTTTTATCGAAGAAGGTGTGGCAGAAGTTTGTGAAGAAACGCCGTTATGAGGAATTCAAGGTTAGTACTAGTAGTCTTATGTAACCTATAATGTTATGCTAATGAGTTATAGATACTAATCATACACATTTTTCACTATGTTAATAACAGGCTAAAAGCGAAGTAGGAATTCAAAACAAGGCGAAAAATATATACCCCCATAGATTGTCTCGTGGGGGTTACAGGAAACTTGAGAAGAGGATCCTGCAGGAAAAACTACAAGAAGGAGGAGATGGTGACATTCCATCTCCACCTTCAAGACATGAGAAATGGAAGAGGGCTCGATTAAGACCTAATGGAGAGTACACCTCTGAGGCTTCAAGAGTAGTTGCTGAGAAAATTGTAAGTATATGTTTTGTTTAAATTCGTTTGCTTATGTAAGTTGCTCATGAGTTGTTATTTAAATGTGTTTGCTTATGTAATTAAGTTACTCATGTTGTGTAGGATAACTTGGTTGTGGCGGCCCGTGAAGGCACATTTGTTCCGAAAGCACGACATGACATATTAGTCGAAGCTATCGGAACAGCTGAGCATGGAGGTCGTGTCCGTGGTGTTGGAGATGGTGTCGGCTTGAGATCATACTTTGGATCTCAAAGAAGAAGCACCGAAACCGCTGAATTTCTTGCTCAACGAAAAAAGATTGATAATGTTGAGAAGCAATTGGCGGAGCAAAGGAGGTTGTTTGAGGAGGAGAGGGAAAAAAGGGAGAAAGAAGTGGAAAGGTTTCAAGAGATGTATTCGGTATGTGTCGTAAATCGCGCTTATTTTTTTATGATATATATTATATGTTCTAATTGAATATATTGTGCTTATTTTTGTTTTATGTTCTAATTGAATGTTATGATGTAGAGATTAAGTGAAAGCCTCGAACAACGAAGTAATGAAGATCGTCATTACGTTGGTGATGATCAAACTCCAAGTAGAAGTGTCATAAATCACGCTTCTACAAAAGGGAGTAATTGTACAGCCCCTCCCCCACCAGTAGATAACCGCAATGGGATATTGGACCCTAGTCCAAATAAAATAACAAGTTTATACTACTCCATTTCAACAACAGACCTTGTACAACCTCTCCCGCTAGAACATTGCTCAAAATTAGATTTAGTGTATTACACTCTGAAGATGTGAGGGATTTTCTCGCAGGATATAAGTGGCTTGACCTATCTATTTTGCAAGTTTGGTGCACGTAAGTATATAGTCGAATATACATGTCATTATAGAACATTATAATTTTTTGTATTTTCTCCCTTAATTTATTCATTTTCTTTGACCATTTAGGTACATTCACCGTGTTTGTATAGAGTTAAATAAATCAAGTACTTATGGAATCTTGGAGCCAACTTATATTAGTTGGGCGTATAATGAAAAAAAAATCATGGAAAAGTACTTGAAAGAACGGCTAAATGAGGGAGGAAAAGAATGTTACCTTGCACTATTCCTCTGTAGGAAAGTATTGTTGTAATTTATTTATATATTCTATATTTAGTTTTGTTTTAGTAAAAACTATATATATATATATATATATTCTCGTGTTCATTCAGTGGTCATTGGCAATTGATCGTAATATCGTTTAGGACAAATACGGTGACATTACTGTGTTCCTTGCACGATCCACTCCACAAACCAATGAAAGATCTTGTATTAACGTAAGTGTCTTTGTTTAATATCATTTTCTTTGGCATTAATTGTAATTAGTTTATCATGTAATATGTTTAATTCAATTTTCAATGTGCAGTATTGTGGAGCAAGTTAATATGTTGAGGAATGTTAGAAAAAAGCCCACATACCTTGGTCCTAAAGTAAGTGGCCCGATTACCTATTTATTTCATTTACATTCATGCATGTATGGTTGTATTCATGTTTTTATATTCATGTAATTTGTAGACGAGGAAACAACGCGGGCACTACGAGTGTGGGTATTTTATCATGAAACACATGTTAAACATCGTCCTTGTCGGCACTGTTGATTCATGGGATACAGTAATATATGCCATAAAATGTTTACATATATTAATATATAAGTTGACTATTGAATTATTATCATGCATGATATATCTTCAATTTTTTGCTCTTACGTAGATGTTTAACGACGAAACCCCATTCCCCCTTGAGGACTTTGTGGATCTTCGTAAACGTTGGGCGTATATCCACAATGAGCTTAAGGGTTCTGCTCCTGCTGTATGATATATCAGCAACATTTTTTTATGTATATATTTTTTGCTTTTGATGCACATAATGTGAACAATAGTTTTGGCTTTTGATGCACATAATGAAATCAACAATATTGGCTTTTGATTTAAACAATGTTTGCAGTTTAATTCTCTGATTCATTAAGCTTTTGATGTAAATTTCTTTTGATGTAAATTTTGTGATTCATTTATAAGGATAAAATATAGGAAGAATTGTGTTTGATGCACATATTGTGTTTGTATGTAAACAGAAGCTGTTTTGACAGGATAAATTATGAGAATAATTTGATACGCAGATAAATTTTATATTTAAAACAGTCTGTTTTTGGCAGCGGTTATAAACCTATCCGTAGTTGTATGTCAAACGCTAATATAAATAAAAAATGTTGTTGCTGAGAATCGAACCATATCACAGTTTAGTATATCACAACGGTTGACTAAACTAACCGTCGTGAAATGGTGCGCGCATACTGGAATACAACAATGTTTCCCAGGACCGTCATTGTACGTACCTCATATACAACAACACTCTACATAACAACGCCTTCGCCCCCGTCATTATATGTCATTTCCAACCGTTGTTAAATGGGTTTTTCGTAGTAGTGAATTGTGACCAAGAATTTAATAAGAATGATGTTCTTCTCAAGGAAATGTTATCTTCCTTCATTGCTTTGATTCCTAAAAAGCTTAATCCTTAAGATTTGAATGATTACCGCCCGGTTAGTCTTGTGGGATGTATCTACAAGGTTATCTCAAGAATTATGGCTTCAAGACTTAGCAAGGTTATTGTGAAGTTGATGTATGTGACGCAAACAACGTTTATTCCCGGTAGACAAATTTTAGACGGTGTATGTTGTCAACGAGCTTATAAATTATGTGAAAAAGAAGTAAAAAAGATACATTTTATTCAAAGTTGACTTCAAGCAAGCTTATGATTGTGTTTAGTGGGGATTATTGGAAAATGTTTTGGAAGCAATGAACTTTGGTAGTAAATGGTTACAGTGGATTAAAGGGGGCGTGTACAATAGTTTCCTTAATGTTCTTGTCAATGGAATTACCATGGAGGATTTTAAGTGTTCCAAGGGTCTTCGACAAGGCGATCCCTTGTCTCTCTTCCTTTTTTCGCTTGTGGCAGAAGGTCTTGCTTCGCTAGTTAGAAGGGTTGCTAGATTCAATTTATTTAGAGGATTTCAATTGAACGAAAACGATGTTTTAAGTGTAATTCAATTTGCGAATGATACGGTTCTGGTTTTTGAATATAGTTGGAAAAACCTTTGGGCCATTAAATCAATTTTTAGGGGTTTCGAGATGGTATCAGGGTTGAGCATAAACTTTTGGAAGAGTAGTTTAATTAGGGTGGGAGTGGAGAATACTTTTTTGGAAGTTGCGTAGCATTTTCTAACATGTAATATTGGTAGTGTTCCTTAATTTCAAGTTTCTTGGAATATTTTTTGCTGGGAACTACAAACGAATCAAGTTCTAGAAACTGGTGGTGAGCTGTTTTCGAGCTCGACTATCAACTTAGAAAGGCAAATTGTTGTCAATTGGTGGGAGGATTTCACTAATCAATTTAGTGCTCTCTAATTTGCCCATTCATCATCTGTCGTTCTTTAAAATCCCAGCTAAAGTGGTTGCACATTTAGTTGTTATCCAGCAGAAGTTTTTATGGTCGGGGAATGATGAAGTAGCAAAAATGGCTTGGGTGCGGTGGTCCCATGTTTGTCTTCTAAAGGATAGAGGAGGCCTTGGCATTAAGGATTTATCTATGTTTAATTCAGCTCTGTTGGCTAAACGATTGTGGCACATTATTAATGAAAATGATGCTTTATGAAGGCCTTTATTAGAATTCAGGTATGGTGATTTTGAGAAAAGGATTATGCTGGGGTTTAAATGTTGTTTGCGCAAGTCAAATTCTTTGTGGTGGAATGATTTAATGCGTATTGGGGATTCGAAGGCGGCAAACGAATTATGAAGCAGAGTTCGTGTAGGCTGGGAACAGGTACGATGATTTCATTTTGGTTCTTGTAGTGGCTTGAAATGCTCCCATTGTTTAAGAGATTTTCGAATTTGTTAGATTTGGAAGATTCTAAATCCAAAACAGTTGCAGGCATGGGGTTTTGGGAGAATGGGTCTTGGCAGTGGCAGCTTGGCTCACTTGTAGATGTTGTTGTTGGTGAAACGCGGAACCAACTCGAAGAGTTTATGTTTATGCTTGTCAATGTGAAACCTAGAGCTGAGGTTGAGGATGTTTTTCTGTGGCTTGCTATGAATTCTAACACATTTACGATAAATTCTAGATACAACTTTATTTTAAGGGTTTGTTGGTTAGAAACTTTTGACATTAAGCTCAAGGCAGCATTAGATGTTTTGTGCAATCGCTTATTCTGTTGAAGGCCAAGATTTTCGAATGGAGGCTTCTATTGGATAGACTTCTAAGGCGGAAGAATCTGGCAGCCAGGGACGTAATATCCAATCCCCTTGACATGGTTTGTGTATTTTGTTCCCACTGCATAGAATCGGTTGAACATGTTTTTATTTCCTGCCCTATTATTGTTTTGGTCTAGAAGGGGATTTTCTCTTGGGCGGACGTGTTGGTGAGAGATTCTTTAAGTTGTCGAGAACATTTGTTGGTTTGGTTTTTGAAGATGGTGGGTTCCACTTCTAGGAAGTCGGCATGCTTGATTTGGTTTTGTTTGTGTTGGTGCATATGATGGAGTAGAAACCACATTTTGTTTAATGATGCGTCTTTCAGTACGAAGATATAGTCAATAAAATCATCTCTATTTCTTGGTTGTTGCTCGCTATTGGTTCTAGACCTAGGATTTTTTATAATTATTATGAATAGTTTAAACAACCTTCTGATTTTTTAAGAAGTTAGATTGCTTTCTAGGATAGATGTTTTGTCGGCTATACCGTATTGTATTAGCCTGATGTCGTGATATACATTTTGTTGAAAATATTATACTTTAATTATATAAAAAGGCATGAACATCGCTTCTTCTTTTTATATGTCTTGTTTTTTTTTTTTCATTTTCTTCGTATTTTTTTATATCTTTATACAAATCAGACACAATTGATTTTCATTATTTCTCATATATTTAATATGTCTCTTATAATCATACATATAAAAAACCACCAAAACAACCAACCACTAACTAGTAACTACATGTGTGATAAAATCAATATGTTTTTCAAAAGCATTCATTCTTCCTAAATTTTTCATGTATTAAATATGATTTTCCAAGTGATGTATATTATGTTAGTGAATAGTAAATATTATATTTATTAAGGAGTTGTATCAAGTTTAAGAATTATATTTCCAAGAATACATAGTAGAAACTAATTATATTTATATTCGTCACAAGGTTGAGAAAAAATAGTTTTAAGTATAAATATTACTATGAATGAAATAATTTTTTATATTTCGATGATTTAATCCTCAAGTGATAAGGTAAGAATGTCAATTTCTATGAAATTTTACATTTAAAGAAAAACAATATAACTACCAACTCTTTTAGAAAAATCAAATTTCATTTTAAACACTTTTTCTAAAAATATTTCTAAAAATTCTCAATAATTAAATTTCTATACTTTTATTCTCTGATAACTTATTCTTGAAAATCATTAATAAATTATTGAAACAAACTCCCTTAAATACTATCTAAAATTTAACCTTTATTACATTTATACATTTATGTATTTAATTTTTTTTATAAGCACATCTATTATTTTGTAACATTAGATCATTTTGTAACGTTCACTCGGTTTTTAACGAAGACATATTTCAAAATATTTTAATATGTCATAGATTATGTCATATAGATTATTCTGATAAAATTTTTATAAAAATTAAAATATTTTAATTTATTACTTATTAAGTATCATCAAAATTAATTATTTTTAATAAAAACTCATAAAATTTTAATTTATTTTAATTTTATTATGTCCTAATCACGTATTAAATGATTTTAAATTTTATTAAATTTTGTCTTAAACAATCTATATTCTAACAACAAATTTTAGTATAATTTAATATATGAATGAGGTGAGATTATCTATAGATTTTTTAATGCTTTAATTAATTTTTTAATTAATTTATTTTCTTAACAAAAGTAATAACATATTAAAATTGGAACTATGAATGAAAGTTTGTGCCATCTCGAGTTGGTAAAAGAAAAAGGCTAGTCCTTAAAAATTAGATAAAAACAAAAAGTAAATTTAGTTAGATCGAAACCAAAACTATAAATAACAAGAAGTCCAGGATTTTAAACTTTATGAATTACGAAAGAATTGATTACGGTAAGCATTAAGGATTCTAAATAATAAAAAGTTGAGGATTTTAAGCATTATAAATGTTGTGGTAAAGTCTCCTTTTAAGAAGGCTAGTTTATATATATATATATATATATATATATATATATATATATATATATATATATAACAAAACAAATTCTGAATGTTTAGCTTATTATAAAAATAAATATGAGAGGCGAGAAAACTGTAAAGATACATAAAGGGAAAGAAATCAAACAAATATTTGAAGATAGATTATAACAGTCAGTTTTGTAGTGGTATGGTTATCATTTATAACTTGTAGTTGAACTTAGTTTAATCAAATGCAATAAAATAAAATATGGTATCTGATTTTTTGAAATAATTCTTTATTCTTTAATATCATACTTAGTTACTACTATTTCTGTATTAATTATTTGATTTAATCACAATTCAACTGGTCCCAAGTCATTGAGAAAAATAACTCCAATTGAGTTATAATAAAAAATTTGAGAAATATAACTCAAATTGAATTTAGATGGTAAGTAAATTATATTTAATAAATTTTAGAATAAAGTTCATTTACAATATGTTTTACCGTGACTCAATCAAATAGTATTATTCTTTTTAAAATAGTTTTTTTTAATATTCTTATTCTAATCAAGTTGATATATATTAATAGTTTGCAATTCCTCTAAAATAAGTATAGGTAAAGGAAAGCTATTGCATTTAGGTTCTTGGAGCGAAGATAGAATTTTTTTTAGATTAATTTATTTATTAAAAAAAAAATAAAAAAAAACTAACATTTTTAAAAAATTATAAAAAGAACGTTGTTTGAAAAAAATTTAACTGGGTGGCGCCATATGGTATGACGCCTCAGGCTAAGGGATAAATCCTAAAAGTCATACCATATGGCGCATTAGTTGTTAAACGCAATGCCCTAATTTTTATTTGTTTTACAGGGGAGGCGACATACCATATGGCGCCTTAGTTGTTAAACGCAATGTCCTAATTTTTATTTGTTTTACAGGGGAGGCGTCATACAATATGACGCCTAAGTTCATTATTATTATTATTTTTTTTTAATTTGGAAAATGAATAATTGAATGAAAAAAAAATAAGGGTAGAAAAAAAATACATAATCATGTTCAGAATAAAAAGTAGGACAATTGATGTTAAACAAAAATTTACTGATCGTGCCTATCTAAACGTCCACCGGTTCCACATGTCGGGGTTCTTGCGCGGCGTCTTTGTCTACCACGATTTGTTGAGGTGTCTCTGGCCTTTGCGTCTATTGAGATGGTCCCGGTGTATCAGACAAATTTTGAAGCATCTGTCCCCAATAGCCGGGGGGTTGCCGCCAACGGCGCTTCCGTAATCCAGTTGCATGCCCATGTTTTCATAGTTTGTAAGGGGGGTTAGGTTGGTTGTAGATGGTATGGTTGGCCGAAATGTTGCATTGAAGGTTGTTGGTACTGATCCAGTGGTTGAAGTGGGTGGGTAGTCAAATAGTGGGTGGGTTTGTTGGTTGTAGGAAGATTGTGTTTGTTGGTTGTAGGACGATTGGGTGTTCATTTATGGGGGGCTATGGGGGGCTGGGGTGGGTTCGAAATAGTTGTCAGGGCTATAGGCATTAGTGGGGTCGGTGTAAGTGGGTTCGCGGTAGGGGTAAGGCTCTTCTTGTTGTGACTGAGTTGGTGGCATGATAGGGTTGCGGCTTTGGAAGATTGATTCGGTTGGTATACCTGGTTGTTGGGTATAATAAGGTGTATGATGTTGGGCATGTGACTGTGAGGAAGAGGTACGTTGGCGCAGATCAATTAGATACGTCGATTGAGATAGGAATTGTTTGGGTGTTATAACAGACCTAAACCAAATCATATATTGTTGAGTTGGTATAGCATCTTCCACAACAGGGTCGGATAAGATGTGCTGGTGTCGATTCTCCCAATGTTGACACATCTCTGTTGCAAAGTTCGTCTAGTGACCCATAACCCACTGTGTGTCTACTCTATGTAGATGCCACTCTCCCAAACGTGTTGGAGCAATCGAAATATCTTGATGTATTCCAAACTGCAGTTTTACCCGATCACTTTGATGCATCTCCACAGTGGTGAACCGAATGATGGGTGTTTTTGAAGTCCACACTGCAGCATCATTCGCGTTGGGCCGGTGGTCGAGACCCTCGTACGGCCTCCAGACAAACTACAAGAACAAAAGCTTTAATGAGAAACTGTACGGTGTTGTAATGTGTTAGAAATATTTATGGAAATTTAAAGTACAAGTGTTGGCATTCTGGACCAACCCCACGCTTGAAGGAGATAGGCCCAGCCATAAAAAGTACAAGTGTCTTTTTTTGAAGTTTTACAGAGTGAACTATAGAGATGGGCCAGGACAAGTGAACCCCAACTATATTCATACACTTTGTTAATGTTAGACAACAAAGGTAAATACATAATATTTACACTATTTCCAGTACTTTCTGGAAATAAAAAATTACCGAACAAGAGCATTAAATAGCACCGAGTTTTAAGTATCTTGTAATATTGAGGGGGGGGGGGGGGGGTTCGTTGTCTAATACAATAGACTCATAGTATTCCCTAAGGTATTTTATGTTAATACCTTGGCCCCTAGGTCGACCATCATGTGTTGGCTCAGGTGCTTCGAGACTGAGTGGCGTGCCCAACAAATTATCGTACAGTTGGTTGTCGACAAAAACGGGGCCGTTGACGGCCTTCCCACGACAATGGAACCTTGATATCTCCTGAACAAAAATATAAATAACATTAGTTATATAAAAAAATACATCTAGGTTTAGGAGGGTAAAACAAAAGAAGGCCGAAACACTTACAAAGTCTGCAACGTTTTCGGGGGTTCCTCTGTGATCGTTTCCCATGGTGAGTAGAGACATTTTTTTCGTAATTGGTATTAAGAAGAAGACTTTGTGATGGATGTGAATATTTTATGAGTTGAAGAGAAGAGTTTGGGATGAGAAGAATTTGTAAAGTGGTGAGATGGTATTTATAATGGTGAAGAATGAGACGAGGAGAGTCACATGATAATGCATGCATTCTTGGTCATTGTAGTCTAACAAGTACAGTCATGCATGCTTTGGAATCTCTTATGTGTTCTCTTGCATGCATGCTTTGGAATTGTAGTCTAACAAGTGTAGTCATGCATGCTTTGGAATCACTTATTTCTTGGAGTGTGAGAAGTGTGGTTAGAGAGTCATATGAGAAAGTGAAGGCATGGTAGTATTGTCATGTCAGGCAGAGAATCATAAAGAAATACAATATAGGCATATGCTAGAGAATCATAAATTTAAGCAAGACTAGTAAGTGTATAGTGTACAGTGTTGTGTATAGTGTTGTCTTGTCATGCAGAGAATCATAAATGCAAGCAAGACTAGTAAGTGTAGTTGGTAAGGCATGGGCATAGGTGAATATTTATTTCGTATTGTGCGTAGGCATGATAAATAATATAATAGTCTTGTGAGCTTCTTGGTAACTGTATTGTAGTCTTGTCATGCAGAGACATGTGGTAATATACAATAGTAATAGTAATAATAAAAAAATAACAATAATGATAATACAAATAAAAATATAAAGTATTTGGAAAAAGGAATCAGAATAGTCATAAAGTTCTTATGAGATTCTTGGCGTGGGATTGTGGTTTTGTCACGCAGAGAATCACATAATACATACAACACAATGGTCATCAGAATAGCCATAAAGTCCTTGTGAGATTATTGGCATAGGAGTGTTGTATCTACTATACGCCTATTAATACACATGAAACATACAACTTATGATCACATCCTTTAGTTAACATTTTCTTCCAAACACTAAACTTTGTAAACCATTTCTTCCAAACACGAGTTAGTAACGTTTTTTGTTATGGCTCAAAGACCACAATACATGATAAGTGCACATCTCAATGGTGAGATGTTTGAATGTCCCATCACAGGTTTCAATTTTAGGGATACGGAAGTCACTAGGTTTTTAATTGATAGAAGATCAAATTTTTTACATTTGAAGGCCAGATTAGAAAAGAAAATACAGTACGGTCCAGTTGGACAAATTGTATACAAAAATCCTATGTTTTTTGACGGGCACGACCAATGCAAATTTTTTTCAGCTGAAGATTCGGGACGATGATGATGTGTGTAATATGTTTCTCAGTTATGAGTATTATGGATTCAATGATATTGAGTTATATATTACGTTACAATAGCAACAACTGTCTCAACAACTTGAAGTTTCTCAGGTTTTTAACGAATCCGACAACGAACAAGCTGAGGTCGATGTCGTTGACGAGGAAGAAGAAGAAGTGGAGGACATTGTCGATGAAATGGTAAACAACGAGGAGTAAGACCCATTACCAGGTAGTCATGTTTATTTCCCACCTCAACACATAACAAGACTCAACTTAGGCGGGGACGAACCGTCAACAGGTATTTTTTACGACCCATACATGCAGACGGAGGGAGTATTAAAAGTTGGAGACAATTTTCGTATGAAAGAAGATTATGTCCGAGCTATAAAAAAATACCACATGAATTTATCTGCAGATTATAGATTCGATCGAACAAATCCGACTCTATATAAGATCTATTGCCGTAACGAGCTTTGCCCGTTTAGATTAACAGCATCTTTCCGGAAGCGATGCGATTCCTGGAAGATATGGGCAATGGGTCCAACGCACACTTGTATAATCACGAATCCAAGTCAGTATCATCGCAAGCTCAGCTCTCAGTTGATCTGCAATGAAATTCTATTAGTCATTAGCGACAACCCTTCTTTAAAGGTGAGTACAATAATAACGCATATGGTTCAAAGATACAACTATACTCCTTCGTACAGGAAGGCGTGGATTGCTAGGACTAAGGCGGTTGAAATGGTTTTTGGAAATTGGGAGGACTCTTACAAAGAACTTCCAAGATACCTGGTGGCACTTAAACACTATGGTCTAGGGACTGTTGTCATGTTGGAGACATTGCTGGCGTATACGCCAGACGGGAATTGTGTAAGTGGAAATGGCATTTTCCACTGACTCTTATGGGCGTTTGAACCATGCATCAAAGGATTTGCTTACTGTAAACCTATAATTCAAATTGATGGAACATGGTTGTACGGAAAATATAAGGGCACGCTACTAATGGTCGTGGCACAGGATGGCAACAACAACATTTTCCCTATCGCGTTCGCTCTAGTTAAAGGGTAGACTCCTGGAGGTTGGAGTTTTTTTCTAAAAAATCTCTGATAATACGTTGCTCCCCAACCTAACTTATGTTTGATCTCCGATAGACACCCCTCAATCGAGAGTACTTACAATAATCTTGATAACGGTTGGCAGGATCCTCCCTTAAGCCATGTGTATTGCATTAGACACATCAGCCAAAATTTCATGCCGGAGTTCAAGGACAAAGGCTAAAGAAGACGGTTACTAACGCGAGCTATGCACTAACAGAGACTACCTTCAGACACTACCATGACAATATCAGGCTGACAATCACAGATGCATTGAGATGGATTGATAATATTCAATAGGAGAAGTGGACAAGGGCATACGACAATGGGCAGCGATGGGGACACATGACAACAAACCTCGTTGAATCTATGAACTCTGTATTCAAGGGTATCCAAAACCTACCAGTAACTGCTTTGTTGAGGTCAACATATTTTAGGCTCGTTGCACTCTTTGATATCAAACGTACAAAGTGGGGTTCGGTCTTGCAATCTGGACAACTGTTTAGTAATAGTTCAATGACATTCATGAAGGACAAAGCTACCAAGGCCAACACACATGTGGTCATGGTCTTTAACCGTACTAAAGGCCACTTCAGTGTTGCAGAGTCTATTGATCACAGTGAAGGGAGACCTAGGGGATGTTACCGAGTGGAACTGGATAGGAGTTGGTGTGACTGTGGAAAGTTTCAGGCATTTCGTATACCATGCTCACATGTTATAGCAGCATGTTCCAAGGCCCGGCTGGACCTAACCAACTATCTCTCTGTTCTTCACCAAGTCATTACTCTATGCAATTTCTATGACACTAGCTTTCAAGTGGTAGCAAAGGAGGACTACTGGCCTCCATACGAAGGAGAAATTGTGTGGCATAATGATTTGATGTGAAGAAATAAAAAGGGTCGCCCTAATAGCACCTGTATTCGAACGGAGATGGATGCAGTAGACAAAATGGTGAGGTTATGTAGTTTGTGCCGCCAACCGGGACACAATCGTACAAAGTGTCCCAATGTGGGCTCTAGGACAACATTATAGTTTTAACTGTAAACCTGTCTATTTATAACAACAAATTTTATTTCATTGATGGCATACCTAAGCGATTACAACGACATAACATAACAAAGCATAACTTAATAGCTAAACATCAACAAATAACAACGACATAACCTAATACCAAATTAGAAAATAACAACAACATGCCCAAAATACATAACCCAACGCATCAACTTATCTTGGAAATTACAACCATCAAGTTAATTTTCTTTGGTGTTAACATCATCATAAGGACACCAGCATCATTTTGCACCTTTCTCCAAGTGCGAGTAACTCCATTTGGACCAGACTCCTCAACCTGCCTCTCAATCTTCCCGATCTTTTCACCTGCCTCAAATTCTCCTTCTAGCCAGCAATAAAGTTCCCTATGCAAATGCTCCAATGTCTGCGTATTCCAGAGTAGGACCTTCATCGGAGGCTTTGTTGTTGAGAATACAACTAGGGCATTTCTTTTCATCAGTGGAAATGTTGGAAACAGTTCCTCCGGTGCTGATGATGATGATGGACACCGAGTTAACCACTCAGACATTGTGTTGGGAAGGGGAGAGATTAGGGTAATGGTGAGAAGTGTTGGGAAGGGGAGAGATTAGGGTAATGGTGAGAAGTGTTGTGGAGTAACAAATGAGGGTTCAATCTCATTTATAGACACATGAAACACTGTAGCACCATTAATTTAATCAATTTCCAAATTAAAAGAAAAACATGAACTGAGGCGCCATATGGTACGGCGCCTCCCTTCTGGCATGGAAAAAAATTAGGGCAAACAAATTGTGGCTGAGGCGCCATTTGAGATGGCATGTACATGCTTCTTCAAATCCAAACATGGCCATTTTGGTAAATGATTTGAAGCAAGTGTTATTTAGGTTTTTTTTTTAATAACAATGTTATTCTAAAAAAAATTCACGAAGATACTACCATATCAAAGTCTAGGTTGTTCAAATGAAATACTACCACTTTACATGGATTATACACCATATTTAAATCCAAGGTTTAGTAAATTGAAGTTGTACCCAAGGAAACACCTTAGCCGAAATATTCATATCATGATGAAATCTTTTAGGTTTTGACAATCAAAGTCAATACAGATAGTGGTAAGTAAATAACATAATTATTATAATTACTAGTGAGCTAACAACTAATAACAAATGTGTATGTTAGAGAGATTTCTCCTTCTCTTTAACTTGCAAACCCTAGTTTAGCAAAAGCTCTGTAGAGATGGATAAAGGAACGTCAAACGTAGTAGTTGAAGAATGGACTAAAGTATCTCATAGAAGAGGCGGGGGAAGCAGTTAAAGATGGGACACTGAGTGCTCAAGATCGAGGGGGTATGGAAAATGGTAACAAGGAGGGTAATTATACTACCATTTTCTTTACCGAGTTCCCGAAAGCTTTGAGAGCCAAAGACATGTACTTGTTGTTAAAAGAGTTCAGAGAGATTGATGAGGTTGTTATTCCTCCTAAGAGGGATGAAAGAGGGAGGAATTATGGTTTTTTTTTCACTTCTTCAACCTTACGGATGCGATAAACCTAGTTCTAAAGCTGGACAATTTTATCATCGAAGAGGGAAAGTTGTTCACTAATCTTCCTCGCTTCCAAAGAGTGGCATTTGCAGTTTTTAGAAAAGAAGAATGTAAGGTGAAAGATGTTCAGGTTGATGGAAGAAGAGAAGGGAATGCAAACACTAGTAAAGGAAAGTATGCTCAAGGTGGCTCAGGAAGAAGTTTCCATCAACAAGAAGTTATCAGTAAAAGATGTTATGCAGAAGTGGCTCAGAATCTTCATTCGAAGGTCACTCCTAATTAGGGGTGGCAAAACGGGCCGCCCACCCCACCCCACCTTGCCCTACCTTTAGCTCGCCAAAAAAGGGGGCGGAGCGGGCAAGCCCACCAAGTGAAATTGGGGTTAAAAATATAGCCTGCACCCGCTAACCCACCCTTTTTTTAACAATCTTTTATAAAGCATATTTTTAACAAATTTTACTTTAAAAAAATATTGCATATATTCACAAATAAATGTATAAAATAGAATCATCAACAAGTATTTCAAAACTATAGTTCAAGTATTAACCTTCAACCAACCAAAATAAATATTTTGAGTGCTTGATAACTAGGTTAGTGGGCTGGCAGGCCAACCCGCCCCTTTTTTTGGCGGGCTTAAGGCGGGGCGGGTAGTTGGGCACAAAATTCCAACTCAACCTGCCATTTTTAACGAGTGTGCGGGTCGGCTGGCCACTGCGCATTTTGCCACCTTACTCCCAATGATAGTAAAGGATGTTCTTCTAACGATATCAAGTTCAGAGTTCCAAAAGAAGAGTTTTCGAGATTCGAAAGAGCCTATGTCGAGAGGGTTGTGAGTCTTGGAATATATGCAAATTTCTTTTGAGATAAAAGGTTTTTTCTCTGTTAAAGTGACTCATGTGGGGGTAAACCTATGCCTTTTGCAGGATAATAAAGGAGTATTGGAATCTTTGATCTCGGAGGTAAATGACTGGCTCAGGCAATGGTTTGTAGATGTGACGAAATGGAGGGAAAAAGATGTTGACCGTGAAAGAGTAACATGGTTGAGATGTATGGGATTCCTTGTCACGCATGGGCATTCTCTTTCTTTTAGTTTTTGGCCTCAACTATGGGGTCGTACATATGTAGGGAAGTGGACACGTTTAAACAATCATGATTTGATGTTGCTAGCATTATGGTAAGAATAAGTTGTGGGATGTTGATCAATGAAGTTTTAAATATCAATATCAACGGTACTATCTTTCATATTTTATTGTGAATGCAAAAATGATTTCAATGCACAATAAACCTAATGGTAATGCATGAATAACACACATAAATGCAATGAACGGACGAAATAAAAACTACACAGATGCATTGGATGTTTGAATGATTAAGGGATGGAATGCACAAACATATCACATACACAAACATGTTTCAAACATACAACATATTTAGATAATTGAATAAATAAAACCATATATACTCAAAAAGAAATGAAAGAGGGTTGGAACAATCATATCAATTTAGATGGTCTAGGCTTAACTTTATGTACAGGAGAACGATAAGTAATCAACAACGAGAATGTCATAAGCTTTGAAATACGAACAACCATATACTAATTGGACATAATCTCCTTTTGTATGTCTAAAGAATACTATCAAACTCTCCTTCATATGGCTTCAGATCAACTTTGAGCGGTGATGGTTTGATTATCATTGATTGAAACAACTTGTCAATCCCGAATAACTGATTTGACTCCTTAAATCTTTTGTAAGTGTTTAAACTTTGGAGAATCATTGCCAATAGTCATAAAATTTTCTTCATCTTCTTTTTACGATAACCTTGGAAGAATATGTCACTTAGAATATGCTTTTTGTTCCTTTCTTTTTATCTCACAAAACTTCCAGCATGTTATAGTGTGAATGCATGTTCATCTTTGATTAGGATCAATCAAGTGCAAACTTCAAGACACTGTGTCAGGTTTCTGGTTACACTACACATACCTCAAAATATTGTCAATTCAATCCTGGATGAATTAAAATCTTAGAGAATATTAAATATAATTAATTTTTGAAGAACATACTAGTAAGGTTTTACTTTAAGTTAATCTATGCAATGCATGCAACAAATAATCAGACATTAGTAAATCAATATAGATTTATTGGAATTCATTGAATTGCATAAGCTTTCAAACGATTAGAAAAACTCATCCGGGATCGAAGGAATCATATCATCAACTTTTGGAGTCGCAAAAATTTGATCAAAATCCTTGTTCTGATGCTAATTGTTGTGTGAAAATATGGGCACAAAGAGGTCTAGAAGGGGGGTTGAATAAACCTTTTTCGCTTAAGACAATTTCAAAAACATTTTAGATCTCATAAATGAAATCATAGATTTTAAGAAGCGCAGAAGCAAAACACAAAAACAAGAGAGTTTGGAAGAATCTCAATAAATCATACCAAATTAAATAATATAATATGTTACTTGGTGCTTGATTGCTTCTAATGCAACTCAATCACAAGACAAACAAAGTCGCTTTAAACAAAGCGATTTAAAAATTCTTCACATAGATATTCTATCAAGCCATAATTGGATTCATGATAATTTTATAAGATTGATACACCACGTACCTAAGTTTATACATAAAATCTATAAAAGCATAGTCTAACTTATGTGGCATATATTCAATGCAATTATGCAGTAGCGATATTAATGGATGCTAGTAAAATAAATGAGATAAGGGAAGAAGAAAGGATACACAGAGATATACATATATAGTGATTCGACATTCGTCCTCACTTTGCATACTTCACTCTTCAATGGTGTTAATCAACCACTGGAAAATAATCACAATCTTCCACTATTTTGATACGTTTGATACAAGCATTTGGTTACAAAAAACTATCACGTGATAATTCCCTTTGTTGATGTAGACACTCAAACTACTAACAAAAACAATATCTCTAAAAGATCTTGATCCAATAACCTTTCTATCCACAATAACATGATCCAAGTATTCGTGTGTGGAAATCCACTTGATCCCACTGATTTCTTGTCTGAGTGATTGCCATTAGTTAATCGTTGATTAGACAAATCCCAAATTTTGTTCGTGAGCAATCTTTCTCCAACTCCACCAAAGAAGGATAACTTCCAACTCCTCCTTACAGACAATTGATACTTGATATTGCCAAAGTCTTCCTTGGAGTGTATTAAAACTTTCCCTTTGATAGATAACAATAAAGACCAAACTACATTCAAGAAATGATACATGCATCTATTATAAACAGCAAACTTCACACAAAAAACTTTAGACACCCTAATGTACCACCAGTATCCTTCAACACTCAATCTTGAAATTCTGGTAATCTAACATATGTTAATATTGATGTCCTCACATTAGAACATAAAGTCAAGACAGATGTTACAACATTTTCTGTCTGACAGAACAAATAAATCAGACTGAAAATAAATTGCACAAAGAGAAATAACACAGTCAATTAGTAACCCAGTGTCATACCCCAAATTTGTCCTACCTGGGAATAGTTTTCATCTGAACATTCATCCATTTCATTCATATTCTAATCCAATCCAATTCAATTATTCATATTTTATTCATTCATTTCGATATCCATTTCAAAAATCCATTTATAATCCATCATTGTCCATTTTTAATATTCATTCAAATAACCATTTTATCTACATCCATCAAGATTCAAAATCCATTTTATTCATTATTCACATCCAATCCATTTTGTAGAGTCCATAAACTATTTTCCTAAATCCATAATTACCCATTTCCATTTTTATTTTTATTTCATTATCCATTCTTAATATTTATATCCACTTATTAATCCATATCCAATTTCTACCATAAATCCATTATCCATTTCCATGTTTCTTTATATATCAATTTTCCACTTTTAATATCCATTATAATAAAACATTTATTCTCTCACTTTTCCAATCCTTTTCCATTTCCATTTTCAATTTCAAGATTCGTTCATATTATTCATTTTAATCCAATGTCTTTTCTTTTCAAATTATCAATATTTATCAAATTCATTTTTTATTTTCCATTTCATCTCTTATCATTAAATCCCAAATCACAATCTAAATTCCAATTCCATTATCCATTAAAACCATATTCTTAAGTCCATCAAAAATTACACAACAAAAAAATATAAAAAGCCCATTACAATCCAATTATTTTTTTGAAGCCCATCCTCTTCCATACCAAAATAAAATTCTGAACTTGATATTGACTTTACACTCCACACTGCAACACGCTACAACAACAACACATTAAGCCTGCATTATAGACCGTACCATAGTCTGTATTTGCACCAAAATGTGATTCCATTACCCGCACAACGCAAACCAACTTTTGCCTTAATTCACTCCAAAGCAATACCCTGCTACACAAAAGTAATACCCTGATACAACAGTCCAAAACTCCAAACATAACCCTGCAAAACCGTACGACCAATACCACGCCGGACCACGACACAAGCTGTACCAGCTGAACAATTCCAAAACAAAAAACGTACCATACAGTTTCAGCAGCTCACAAGACAAAATCATTTTCTGTGAAACCCGCAAGGACGTACGTATGAGCAACAACAAAACTTCAAGAAAGAAAAGAGGGGGAACGGGTTCATAAAGAGGGGAGAAACTAAGAGAAAAAAGGAGATAGCTCACCTTACTATTGGAAATAGAGGAGTGACCAAAAACGTTTGTTTTTTTCTCCGACAGTTCACAGCCATCAACACAACCACACAAATTCAAACCTTCTCCCTTAACCCCCTTCTCAACTCACCATATCCATATCTCAGTTCCGCTTCAACAACGCCGCTTCGCCTCCATTAAACCAACAACCACCAAACCTCCGTTCAACCTTCAACGAACCAATCATCCATCAGCTCTCTCTCAAATCGTGATTACGCGAGTACCTTCATCACCTTTTCCCTCTACAAAACTCAACGTAGAACCACCACAACTCAGCTCTTTCCATTTGCAACAACAACTCAAAAAAAGCAGAAAAGAAAAAAAAATAGCGCCACCACACACCAACCACAAACACCGTCAAAACCTATTCAGACACAACACACCATCACCAAACCTCCCTTTAACCTTCAACACAACCTAATCTGCAACAAATCCTTCGATATCCAAATCGCCATCACCATTGTTATAGCGGTTTCTCAAACCACAAAACACAACCATCACTCTTGGCCGCATCGTCTTCTTCTTCAACCCATCACAACCCGAAACACCATGTCATCATCAATAACCACCTACAAAATCCGCGCCTCCGTGAGAAGGTATGCGTGGGGAGTATCAGAGAGAAGAAACAGAGACGATCTCACGGGAGAAAGGAACACCTGAGCGAGAGAGACACTGAGAGAGACATCGCAAGAATCTGAAAACGGTTGCTAGGTTTCCAAAGGCTTTTTACCCTATTGATTAAAACCGGGTCAGTTCGACCCATCACAAGCCTTTGACCCGTGACCCATTCTGATGGGTTTTGTTCTTTTTTTTTAAGCTTTTTTTAAAAAACAGGATCTCATGCCAACACTTTGGGCCTCATTAGCCCGGGTGCTAGTTGCACCCCCTTTTATTATTCAATCAGTTTTTTTTAGATTGTAATTCATTTAGTTTTTTAGATTTCAATTAGAATTTACAAAAATAATAAAATATTTATCTTAGGATTGTTAATTTTATTTTTAGTAATAGATTTTTTTTTATTTTTGGAATTGGAAATTTCAATTTAGATTTTTTGTTAATTTTTTTATTAAACTTTTCTTTAAAATTATTTTGTTAGAAAATTTTTGTTAATTATTAATACTATTTTGAAAATCTTTTAGTAATAATTTTGTTATTTGTTTTTGGTTAATCTTTGTTAATATAATTTTGTTGAAAAGAAATTTCTTGATAATATTTTTGTAAATATTTCATTAGATATTTTGTTTAACATTATTTTATTTTCTCATTAGATTTTGGGTCATCACTTTGTTGAGATTTATTTCTTTTCATTTCTACCTTGACTCTCATCTTCGATTTTTCTTGGGCCAATGATATAACAAAAATCATGATTACTTGATTTCCTTCAATCGATTCAAAATCTTGATTTATATGAGGCCACCTTTTTTTATTGGTCAATGAAAGTAAAAAAAAAATATAGCTTATCGATCTAAGATTAAAGATCTTGATTAAGACGAGACCGGTTTTATTTTTCACTTTTACTCTTCATTATTTTTATGGGTCGATGAACATCTAAAACCAAATTTTGTCGGTTAAGATGAGACTTTTCTTCGATTTCGATTTTATTTCACATTTTACTTTGCACTATATTCTTTTCATTTCCGATCAATGAAGGTCTTAAACATCATGGAACCTTTTTAGAGTTCTTGATTTAGACGAGGTCGTCACCTTTTATTTCCCAATTCACCCGGTTAATCATTATCTTGTTTATTTTCCATCAAATATTATTTCGACTACATTTTTATTCATACTATTCATATTGGCTATATTATGTCCATATTTATCTAACAATTTTCTTTGTTCATACACTTTTCAAACCTTTTTATAATCACTTGCCGCTTAAAACACGTAATTTATATTCAAACATTACTTTTATAAAAGGTGAAGTGAGGTGGGTTGAGTCTTTGATCCGTCTCCTCAATTGTTTGGGTGCGAGTTCACTTACTCGTGTGTGAACAATTGTCACCTCTAAAAAACTAAACTTTAACCTGTTGATTGTTTAGGTGCGAGTTCACTTACTCGTGTGTGAACAATTGACGCCTCTAAAAAAAACTTAAGCTTTAACCTACCGATTGTTTAGGTGCGAGTTCTCTTACTCGTGTGCGAATAATTGATGCCTCTAACAAAACTTAAGCGTCAACCTGTCAATTGTTTAGGTGCGAGTTCTCTTACTCGTGTGTGAACAATTGACATCTTTAAAACACGGGAACCCGACAAACATTCAAACCTTTTCAAATCAAATTATCAAAACACTTAATCCTTATTCAAACACAATTTCCTAAAAAGTGATGCGAGGGGGATCAAGTCTTTGGTCTTTCTCCTTGATTGTTTGGGTGCGAGTTTTCCCACTCGTGTGTGAACAATTGACACTTCTAAAAGGCATAAACCACAATTCGTCGATTGCTTGTGTGCGAGTTCTCTTACTCGTGTATGAATAATCGTCAGCTATTGCTTGGGTGCGAGTTCTCTTACTCGTGTGTGAGCAATTGTTGCCTCTAAAATATCCAACACAATCAAATTATCCTTTCCTCGCCTCCGTACGACCGAAACCTTAAAACACGTCCAAATTCAACTCTTTTTTCTCAATCAAACCTTAACATACTTAATCCAAATCAAACAACTTTCCACAAAAAAGAACATTGTTTAGTCCATTCTCTCGCGCATATGAACTAGTGCTTCAGCCTCTCATAACGAGCAGACAAGCCAACGTTTAGCAGTTAGAATGTGAATTAAACACTCGTTCGCTTAAAAAACACCAACCAACCGTAGTCCCACGAACTACGAATGCTCTGACTTTCCCATTGAACGAGGGAATACGTAGGCCCGAGGATCTTAATCCTTGCCGAGCACACTAATAAAAAAAACCACCCAATTTCGCCCTTAAAAATAAATCCTTTTACCTTAGAAGATAACAAACAAACCTAGCTAACATATCTCACGAATCGAATCAAGAGGTTCCCGTTGAGTACAATGGACGTAGAGGGTGCTAATACCTTCCCTCTTGCGTAACCGACTCCCGAACCCGAATTTGGTTGCGATGACCATTTTCTTATCCCTTTCAAAGGTTTTATCGATATTTTCCTATTCCTTCATTGGAATGAATAAAATTCGGTGGCGACTCTGTTTCGAACAGTTTTTTTTCCGCGTCCATCGCGAGGATCGTATTTTTCGAGGTACGACAGATGGCGACTCTGCTGGGGAATCTGCATTGCCCTATGCTAGAGAGAGTCAAGCCTAACTTGACTCGATTCGTGAGTGTTAGATCCGCTTGTTTGCTTATATTCTCTTGTTTGTTTGCTTTCTTGCTTAATTATTATCTATTATCTTGATTATCTTTATTATATATTATTATTATTGTCTTGTGACACTGTGGGAATTCTATGATCATTAGTGCTCTGCGAGATGGCTCTACACCCGAGTCCGAGCATAACCCTAGGATTAGGATGGTGGTTGTGTAGTGGAGGCTTGCATGGTCCCTTCCGCGTGAGCCAAAGCAAAGACCCCGCTTGGAGTAGATTCCCTTGGAAATGTTATCGTTTCGACGTTACTTCGTCACGATGATAATGTTTTCGAGCCTGAATCGTTGATCCCAAGGACCTTTAACCCAATTTACCCATGGTGGTTGGTAGTGTTAATTCTATGTGAGTTAATGCGAACGCCACAATTAGATGAGATCCCTCGAACGTATTACTTCCTGACAGTAATATTTTTGACCTCGATCTAGGATTCTGAGAACCCTACTTAGAACCCGTGTGTCGATGGTTGTGTAGTGGGCGCCTCCGAGGAGTCTTTCTCGTGGGGAAGAAACGAAGACCTCACCTAGACGAGATCCTTTCAAGGATATTATCGTCTGATGTTCCTTCGTCGTGGCTATAATGTCTTTGAAAGATATCCATAACTCTAGGCACCTACCCATTTAGAGCCTACCTGTGGGGGGTCCTGTAATCAGAGATATCTTGTGTCTAACTCCTTCCTCATAATCAGATGTTGTTTTGATCCTGGATCTGCCTGCATTGCATTTGTTTATATATCATTGCATTTGCATCTCGTTTGCATGGCATACCCTTCCAACCAACTCATCTGATCCTCTGTCTGTTTCCTGCCAGCTGATTTCCCGACGCTCATATTGAACCTGTGGTAGCCGCAAAGTATTTGAAGCAAGTTCAAGCAGAGATAAAAGTAGACAATTTGAAATTTGTGATAGCTATGTCAGAGGATAGCTTTCAACATGTTGGGATGAAGGATTTTACCCCCTCATCAGGTTTTGTTATGACGACTAACCCATTGTATGATCGTCTACCTGGTGATCATTCTCCACAAGTGAACATCCCTGCTCAGTCTCAGATGATGTCGATGTCTGATTCCATGGAGAAAAGGTTTTGTGCCCTTGAAGAGAAAGTTCAAGCTATGAAAGCGCGCGATACTTCTGGGCTTGATGTTGTTGATATGTGCCTAGTGCCAAACTTGGTAATTCCTCCGAAGTTCAAAGTACCCAAGTTCGAGAAGTACGCTGGTCTCAGTTGCCCAAAGCGTTATTTGGTGATGTTCTGCCGAAAGATGACTCCTCATGTCCGCGATGACAAGTTGATGATTTACTGCTTTCAAGACAGTTTAAGTGGTGCATCTCTGAATTGGTACATGGATTTAGAAAGAAGTTGTATCTAGTCATGGAAAGACTTATCCAACGCTTTCCTAAAGCAATATGAGTACAATTTGGACATGGCTCCAAGTCGCGCGCAGTTGCAAAGCCTATCTCAGAAGAGCGGTGAATCCATTAAGGATTACGCACAACGGTGGAGAGAGTTCGCAGCCAGGGTACAACCACCACTCTTGGATAAAGAAGTGATTGACATATTCTTGAATAGTCTGCATGACACCTATCTTAAAAGAATGACTGGAAGTTCATTCTCAAGCTTCTCTGACCTTATAATAGTAGGAGAACGCATCGAGAGTTACCTCAAAGCTAAACAAGTCCAAGACGTATCGAGCAATCAAGCTGGTGAAACTGAATCCTTCAGCAATCCCCAAGAGGAAGAGGATAATGAAATTGATGCAATCATAACAAATGTTGAGTATTCTTAAGGTGCACCAGCAAGACTTCACGGCCCTTCAGCTTCTCGGCAGTTATCATTGTCAGCGCCATATCATCCTTACGCGCAACCTGTCAATCCTAGGGCGTCATACCAGAAACCCATGATTTCTCCTCGTGCAAACCAACGAGCCCGTGGTCGAGGATATCAGAATCATCGTCAGAATCAGCATAGGCCTCGAAAAAACTTGAAAAGAAGGACTGCTCCTCTTCACCCAGTTCCTATGTCATACAGTCAACTTTTGCCGCATCTGGTCTGAAACTCACTGGTAGAGCCCAAAGCTATCAAGCCTTTGCCAAGACCGTACCCGCCTGGATACGATCCCAATGCACATTGTGGATATCATGATGGATCCATGGGGCATTCAACTGAAGATTGCAAAGCTTTTCAAGCCAAGGTGCAACAGTTGATTGACAAGAAGTACATATCCTTTCAAAAAGGAGACTTGATTGTGCACGTCAGCTTCTCGCCCAAATAAGTTCCAAGACTTCAGGAGGCAACTAGTGGTTCAGACAGGAAGACTTCCTCAGATACTGGCAACCGTTGGACATTTATCATTCGCATTTGTAGTTTCTTTATGATTAAATGCTGCTTGTTTTTTAATATTGTTGTTTTGAATGGTAATATTAATGAAATGATCATGCGTTTTTTGAACTAATCATGTCACATTCGCTCACATTTTCTTCACTTATATATAAAAAAAAACAACAAAATTCTTCCATATACCTCTCGTCCACTTTCTTCACCAAATTGTTGTTTTAGCAAAGATTGGAGGGAGGATGATGAAACCAAGGTACCCATAATTGTTGACGGTATGCTTTCGGATGGAATCCTGCCAAGGATGTACAGGCATTGTTTCAATCCCCCAAACACTGGAGAGACAAGGAGTTAATCCCTAGTAAACCACTTCGAGCCTAGAAGTAGTAGTTTCCTTCGGATATTCAAACCCTTATACTTAACCTGGGGCATGGGTAGTGTTCAGTTAACCTGATTACGCACTCAGTTCACAAAAGCGAAATCCAAAAACATGATGGTTGTTCATCAATTACCCATGACTTGGCAGTCACAATCCTCTGACAAAATTAAAAAAAAAACAAAAAAAAACAAAAGCCTGCTAAGTCAAACACCTCAAAGGAGACTTAGGAAAAAATCAAGGCAACCCTGATGGACTCGAAAAGCAAAATCAGTCCATGCAAAAGATAGGGATCAAACCAAAAACAAAAGAGGCCCTTGGATCCTCAAAAAAAACAAAATAAGATCCAGTGGCCACCATAATCAAAATCAAAGGGTCACTGACATCCATCAAAACAAAATAAGGTGACTTCCATTTCGAGTAAACCTTGAATCATTCATCGCTTACACCGTCAGCCTTTTTTGGAAGATAAACGTGTGCAGAATTAACTGAACGTAGGACTGGAGAACATCACGAAGAAAGGGTGGGTACAAAACACACTTTGAGCCTTATATCCTTTGTTTCTATAACCGTGAACCAGACCACGTTATAACCCTCAAAAGACCTAATTGAGGCGGGGTTTATTCTGAAAGCATGCTACAGCAAGGTTGCGTAAATTGACTCCTAGAGATTTGCTAATCTTCTGAATTGGTGTCATATTCTTGCTATATCTTTCACACCAGCTAAATCAGCACCACGTTTGGACTAATGGTCCATCCGTCACACACTATCGCATCATTCTAATAATGACTGATTTTCAAAACTTGCATGAACATCGCATTAAAATTACCATTTGTGAACGAATAATTTTGACTACAAGTCATTGCTTGACATCAAGGAAATTCCAACAAGGATCAATCAAAGAGAACTAGATCATTCAACAAAGTTGATCTGAACTAACAACACCTCATGGAACAGGGGCATTGACGTCTAATGATTATGGAATCAGTCAGTTTAAAGCAAGTCCCTGAAGCATTAGTTGATTATGGGGAAAATCATTCAGGAATTAGGTTGAACATGGTGGATCATCTCAAGAATCTACCAACCAGGGGCAGGCCACCCAGAGGTTCATTTGATTAAGGAAAACCCCTCCAATGTTCAATCAACACAAGTTAAGTCGCTCCAACGCTCATTCTGGGGCAAGCTACATCAGGGGTACTTTGAAGCCAAATACTTCAAGAGTCATTCAATGAAGGAAGAATCCTTTCATGACTTGGAATTATGGGGCAAGCCATCTCGAGTTCATCTCATGGTACATCTGCTTCCAACTTCCTTTAAAAAACGAAGCCTTTCACGACTTGGAATCCTGGGGCAAGCCATCTCGAGATTATCTCATGGTACAGTTGTTTCCAGTTTCCTGTAAAGGAAAAATTCTTCATAGACCCAGAGTGGGGAGGGATGAGCCACACAGGGGTAAATCTCTCTGTTGCTTTCAATATGCTCAAGCAAACTCCGTCAAGTGACCTTTGAGTTCAAAACGAGTGTCGGGGAATCATGTTGTCACCCCACTAGATAAGCTTTTGCCTTCCTTCTGACAAAAAACCTTGCTGCAAAGGAACCTACCCATACCTCATTCTTTACTGGGGCATCCTTGGAACCTTCATATCATTTCATAAGTCACTCATATGCATTATTCATGTCGCTTCGTTCATTGCATAGACATGTGTAACATACCTCGAGACTGACCTTCCAACGAGATTTGACGTCTCAAAGCCTGGTATCGCAAGACTTGAATCCAAAGTTCAGTTCTCATCTGGCAAATCTTTTAAGGTCCAGTTTTCGTCTGGCAAACCAATCCAAAGTCCAGTTCCCGTCTGGTAAATTATTTGAGGCCCAGTTCCCGTCTGGAAAATCACTTTAAGGCCCAGTTCTCGTCTGGCAAAACACTTTAAGGCCCAGTTCTCGTCTGGCAAAACATTTTAAGGCCCAGTTCTTGTTTGGCAAAACATTTTAAGGCCCAGTTCTCGTCTGGCAAAACATTTTAAGGCCCAGTTATCGTCTGGCAAATTATTTGAGGCCCAGTTTTCGTCTGGCGAATACCCTTTTCACACCAGTTCTCGGCTGGTAATCTATCCTCCAATCCAGTTAGTCTGGAAGTTTGACCCAAAGTACAATCCTTTATTGGCAACTACTCAAAAGTCCACACTCGTTGGCACCTTTAAATCTACCCTTCAAAGTCTAGTCTTCATTGGCAACCATTAAAAGTCCACCGTCATTGGCATCTTCATAACACCAAAATGACCAAAGTCCAATTCCACTTGGCAATTACTAAATCCAATCCCTGGTGATACCCGCTTCAAGGAAACTTATCCCCAGCGCACCCGATCATTTGCATCGTCATGTGCATAACATACTAACATTACATAATCATATCAAGCACTATCATATCATACATGCATTAGATTCTCTAGCAGTTGCATCTTAGCATATGTTTCAGTGCATCATGTTAGTGCATGGCATATCCATCCCCAGCATAGCATAGCAGGATCCAGGATCAGTTCGCAAGCATCTTGGTCATTCCTCCTTGGAAGTCTGCAGTATTCTTCTAAAGAGAGTTGATACCCCACTCGTGCTCAAGGAATTCTATTCCCCGACAAGTCATTCTTCAGCCATGCAGTTGATAATGACAATCCCCAACAGTTGTTGTTATTACCCCCCAAGCAGAGGATACCATAGAAAGTTTCTTGTGAGCTTTCCCCTGCAGAGCCAACACATTTCCTCCAACAGGAATCTTTCTCAACTATCCTCCCAGCAAATTTACTTCAGAGATACTGCTTTGGTATCATCGAGGAACCTTAATGCATAAGGGACTGCTTCGACAACCCAGAGAATCGTCTGCCTTCAGAGATACTACTTTGGTATCATCGAGGAACCTTAATGGATAAGGGACTGCTTCGACAACCCAGAGAATCTTCTGCGTTCAAGATACTGCTTTGGGTATCATTGAGGAACCTTAATGGATAAGGGACTGCTTCGACAACCCAGAGAATCGTCTGCCTTCAGAGATACTGCTTTGGTATCATCGAGGAACCTTAACGGATAAGGTACTGCTTCAGTGTTCTAGAGAATCTTCTGCTTTCAAGATACGACTTTGGTATCATCGAGGAACCTTAATGAATAAGGGACTGCTTCGACCGCCCAAAGAACCTCAAGTTATTTTGTTCAGTTTGAACCCCGCTACTTCAGTCTGTCAGCTCTTACTCTACACACACTTTACCTTTTGTGAGACAAATTTTGGGGCATTCTTATATCTAATTGACTTCTACCCTTAGAATGAACGCCGTAGCCGTTCACTCTCTTGGTTTAAGCCAATTAGATAGGGGCATCTGTCATACCCCAAATTTGTCCTACCTGGGAATAGTTTTCATCTGAACATTCATCCATTTCATTCATATTCTAATCCAATCCAATTCAATTATCCATATTTTATTCATTCATTTCGATATCCATTTCAAAAATCCATTTATAATCCATCATTGTCCATTTTTAATATTCATTCAAATAACCATTTTATCTACATCCATCAAGATTCAAAATCCATTTTATTCATTATTCACATCCAATCCATTTTGTAGAGTCCATAAACTATTTTCCTAAATCCATAATTACCCATTTCCATTTTTATTTTTATTTCATTATCCATTCTTAATATTTATATCCACTTATTAATCCATATCCAATTTCTACCATAAACCCATTATCCATTTCCATGTTTCTTTATATATCAATTTTCCACTTTTAATATCCATTATAATAAAACATTTATTCTTTCACTTTTCCAATCCTTTTCCATTTCCATTTTCAATTTCAAGATTCATTCATATTATTCATTTTAATTCAATGTCTTTTCTTTTCAAATTATCAATATTTATCAAATTCATTTTTTATTTTCCATTTCATCTCTTATCATTAAATCCCAAATCACAATCTAAATTCCAATTCCATTATCCATTAAAACCATATTCTTAAGTCCATCAAAAATTAAACAACAAAAAAATATAAAAAGCCCATTACAATCCAATTATTTTTTTGAAGCCCATCCTCTTCCATACCAAAACAAAATTCTGAACTTGATATTGACTTTACACTCCACACTGCAACACGCTACAACAACAACACATTAAGCCTGCATTATGGACCGTACCACAGTCTGTATTTGCACCAAAATGTGATTCCATTACCTGCACAATGCAAACCAACTTTTGCCTTAATTCACTCCAAAGCAATACCCTGCTACACCAAAGTAATACCTTGATACAACAATCCAAAACTCCAAACATAACCCTGCAAAACCGTACGATCAATACCACGCCGGACCACGACACAAGCTGTACCGGCTGAACAATTCCAAAACAAAAAACGTACGATACAGTTTCAGCAACTCACAAGACAAAATCATTTTCTGTGAAACCTGCAAGGACGTACGTATGAGCAACAACAAAACTTCAAGAAAGAAAAGAGGGGGAACAGGTTCATAAAGAGGGGAGAAACTAAGAGAAAAAGGGAGATAGCTCACCTTGCTATTGGAAATAGAGGAGTGACCAAACACCTTTGTTTTTTTCTCCGACAGTTCACAGCCATCAACACAACCACACAAATTCAAACCTTCTCCCCTTCTCAACTCACCATATCCGTATCTCAGTCCCGCTTCAACAACGCCGCTTCGCCTCCATTAAACCAACAACCACCAAACCTCCGTTCAACCTTCAACGAACCAATCATCCATCAGCTCCCTCTCAAATCGTGATTACGCGAGTACCTTCATCACCTTTTCCCTCTACAAAAATCAACGTAGAACCACCACAACTCAGCTCTTTCTATTTGCAACAACAACTCAGAAAAAGCAGAAAAGAAAAAAAACAGCGCCACCACACACCAACCACAAACACCGTCAAAACCTATTTAGACACAACACACCATCACCAAACCTCCCTTTAACCTTCAACACAACCTAATCTGTAACAAATCCTTCGATATCCAAATCGCCATCACCATTGTTATAGCGGTTTCTCAAACCACAAAACACAACCATCACTCTTGGCCGCATCCTCTTCTTCTTCAACCCATCACAACCCGAAACACCATGCCATCATCAATAACCACCTACAAAATCCGCGTCGCCGTGAGAAGGTATGCGTGGGGAGTATCCGAGAGAAGAAACAGAGACGATCTCGCGGGAGAAAGGAACACCTGAGCGAGAGAGAGACACTGAGAGAGACATCGCAAGAATCTGAAAACGGCTGCTAGGTTTCCAAAGGCTTTTTACCCTATTGATTAAAATCGGGTCAGTTCGACCCATCACAAGCCTTTGACCCGTGACCCATTCTGATGGGTTTTGTTCTTTTTTTTTAAGTTTTTTTTAAAAAACAGGATCTCATGCCAACACTTTGGGCCTCATTAGCCCGGGTGCTAGTTGCACCCCCTTTTATTATTCAATCAGTTTTTTTTAGATTGTAATTCATTTAGTTTTTTAGATTTCAATTAGAATTTACAAAAATAATAAAATATTTATCTTAGGATTGTTAATTTTATTTTTAGTAATAGAGTTTTTTTTATTTTTGGAATTGGAAATTTCAATTTAGATTTTTTGTTAATTTTTTTATTAAACTTTTCTTTAAAATTATTTTGTTAGAAAATTTTTGTTAATTATTAATACTATTTTGAAAATCTTTTAGTAATAATTTTGTTATTTGTTTTTGGTTAATCTTTGTTAATATAATTTTGTTGAAAAGAAATTTCTTGATAATATTTTTGTAAATATTTCATTAGATATTTTGTTTAACATTATTTTGTTTTCTCATTACATTTTGGGTCATCACTTTGTTGAGATTTATTTCTTTTCATTTCTACCTTGACTCTCATCTTCAATTTTCTTGGGCCAATGATATAACAAAAATCATGATTACTTGATTTCCTTCAATCGATTCAAAATCTTGATTTATATGAGGCCACCTTTTTTTATCGGTCAATGAAAGTAAAAAAAAAATATAGCTTATCGATCTAAGATTAAAGATCTTGATTAAGCCGAGACCGGTTTTATTTTTCACTTTTACTCTTCATTATTTTTATGGGTCGATGAACATCTAAAACCAAATTTTGTCGGTTAAGATGAGACTTTTCTTCGATTTCGATTTTATTTCACATTTTACTTTGCACTATATTCTTTTCATTTCCGATCAATGAAGGTCTTAAACATCATGGAACCTTTTTAGAGTTCTTGATTTAGACGAGGTCGTCACCTTTTATTTCCCGATTCACCCGGTTAATCATTATCTTGTTTATTTTCCGTCAAATATTATTTCGACTACATTTTTATTCATACTATTCATATTGGCTATATTATGTCCATATTTATCTAACAATTTTCATTGTTCATACACTTTTCAAACCTTTTTATAATCACTTGCCGCTTAAAACACGTAATTTATATTCAAACATTACTTTTATAAAAGGTGAAGTGATGTGGGTTGAGTCTTTGATCCGTCTCCTCAATTGTTTGGGTGCGAGTTCACTTACTCGTGTGTGAACAATTGTCACCTCTAAAAAACTAAACTTTAACCTGTTGATTGTTTAGGTGCGAGTTCACTTACTCGTGTGTGAACAATTGACGCCTCTAAAAAAAAAACTTAAGCTTTAACCTACCGATTGTTTAGGTGCGAGTTCTCTTACTCGTGTGCGAACAATTGATGCCTCTAACAAAAATTAAGCGTCAACCTGTCAATTGTTTAGGTGCGAGTTCTCTTACTCGTGTGTGAACAATTGACATCTTTAAAACACGCGAACCCGACAAACATTCAAACCTTTTCAAATCAAATTATCAAAACACTTAATCCTTATTCAAACACAATTTCCTAAAAAGTGATGCGAGGGGGATCAAGTCTTTGGTCTTTCTCCTTGATTGTTTGGGTGCGAGTTTTCCCACTCGTGTGTGAATAATTGACACTTCTAAAAGGCATAAACCACAATTCGTCGATTGCTTGTGTGCGAGTTCTCTTACTCGTGTATGAACAATCGTCAGCTATTGCTTGGGTGCGAGTTCTCTTACTCGTGTGTGAGCAATTGTTGCCTCTAAAATATCCAACACGATTAAATTATCCTTTCCTCGCCTCCGTGCGACCGAAACCTTAAAACACGTCCAAATTCAACTCTTTTTTCTCAATCAAACCTTAACATACTTAATCCAAATCAAACAAATTTTCACAAAAAGAACATTGTTTAGTCCATTCTCTCGCGCATATGAACTAGTGCTTCAGCCTCCCATGACGAGCAGACAAGCCAACGTTTAGCAGTTAGAATGCGAATTAAACACTCGTTCGCTTAAAAAACACCAACCAACCGTAGTCCCACGAACTACGAATGCTCTGACTTTCCCATTGCACGAGGGAATACGTAGGCCTGAGGATCTTAATCCTTGCCGAGCACACTAATAAAAAAAACCACCCTGATCGTACCTGGATCAGACAGTTACAGGTGGCCAATGACGTCCGTTGAGCTCCGGCTCTGGTGAGGTTGAAGTACGGCGGGGGGGGTGTACCTGCAAGGTACTCCGACGCTCAAGTTAGGGAGTGCACAGAGTAACAGCAAATACAAAGAGTGAAAAAGTGACTTAACCTGACCCTCTCAAGTGAGAGAGTATTTATAGAGAGCCCCCAGCGCGGGGCCAACGGTTACTTGCGTTGGGCTGGATTGTCAGGCCCAATCCAAGTAACTGCCAGGGTTTACGTGGCGTAGTGAAGACCAGCACGTGGTCTTCGCCCTGGGGTAACCGTTCCTAGATTTCCGGGATTAGGGCAGACCGAATCCTGCGGAAGTGGGAGGTTACTTGGAACGTGTCCACGTGGTACGGACCGTTAGGCACTCCTCGCGGGGGAGGAGCCTTCTGTGTCGAGGACCAACCAGCCGTACGATGGGCATGTCCTCGCGGGGAGGGACCATGTCTGCCGAGGTGTGGTATGTGGCATTCTCGCGGGGGAGAAGCTGGTATGTCGAGGAGGTACCTCTCCGCAGGGATGCGAGGTCGTCCTGGCCTGTTGACCTGGATGCCCGACACTGCACAGTGCTCGGGGGAACGTTGGACTGCTTGCAGCAATCAAGGGCCCCGCGGAGAGGTCTTAGTGGGCCTCCCCATGCTATATGGGTTGGGCCTACTCGACTGTTGGGCAGCCTCGGCCCAGTCCAGAACAGGAGCCCCCCAAGTCGTTGCTCTGAGGTGGCAGAGTGATGACTTAAGGGTTATTATATGTCGAGGATACACTAAGAGATGGAACCGAGGAGGTCGATATCCTATGCGAAATTCATTCGGCCGGGTGAGTGTCGGGAGTCGGACAGATGTGTCCGATTGTATGGTCGGGGAGATGGAGGGCTTCGGATTCAAAGCGCTGGGGAAACCGAAACGATACGCGTGGGGAGACGGGTGACTGCATGCGTGCCACGTGTCACCTGCCATCATTACCTAGGGGGCTAGGGCGGCTGGCTAGGGTAGCGCACTTGAGTGCCCTACGCCCCTCGGGTCTCGCGAGAATTGCCTATAAAAGCCGCTCCCCTCGCTCATTCTTCACTTTTCCGCTTCTCTCTCAAGAAACTTTCTCCCTCTCTCTCTAACCTCGTCCGTCGTAGCTCGCCCTCGTCAATCGCCGGGCACCCTCTGCCGGAAGCATTTCCTCCGCTAGGACCGCCATTCGCCGCCGTACAAGAGCCGGAAACCTCCGTGCCGGAACCCTACACCACCGCTTACCAGGTATTTGCTTCAAACCGGACCTTTATTTTGCGTTTTTCTTCAATTTTAACTACGGTAGGACGTTTCCTTGGTGGGTTGATGATATTCCCACGAGAAATGAAGGGATTCCTGGCGAATACGGCGGGAATCTTTAGTTGTGGAGGGAGAGAGTGTGGAGAGCTTTGCTCACTTTTGATGAATATCTCGGGGATAAGGAACGAACACGTCGGGGACCTGTTGAATGTCTCGGGGTCCTTAATAATCAGAATATTTGTTAGTGCCGCGGGGACACGGGGAAGAACCTTCCGGGGAGACGATGAGTTCCCCGGTGGGAAAGTTGATCCTCGGCCGATCACGTCAGGGAGTTTAGAAAGCCTTGCCCCTTCCTCGCCCGTTCGCTTGAACAGCGGTGGAGGGGTGAATTTGATACGACCAATCGAATTCACCGTTTCCTTCTGCTTTTCAGGTAAATGGACGATTTGGCTGCGGAAGTGGCCGTAGGATATTTCGAGGAAAACGACGACGACCAGCCTGAGTCCCCCATGGCTCACATGGCCTTTCCGCAAGAGAGGCCGCTCGAGGATTGGGTCTGTAACGAAGCCCTGGAGATGTCGTCCATCTTCGTGTACCCCGATGTGGACGATGCTTTTTGCACCGTCGAGCACCGACTAATCGGAAGTGGCCAATCCTGGAAGGTTTTTCGTCCCGAGGAGCATCACCGGATATGCTCCCCTTACCGGGGAATGCGAGTCCCCGTATACGAGTTTATGTTCGAGAAGGCGGGGTGGAGGCTGCCTTTCACGGATTTACAGGAAGGGATCTTTGACTGGTTGAAGTTGGCCCCTTCGCAGATTCACCCGAACTCGCTGGCCTTCATCCGGGCTTTCGAGCTCGTATGCAAATATTTGGAGATCGTGCCGACCGTTCGCCTTTTCTTCCGCATATTCCACCTCCAACGGTCGTCGGTCGGAGGCCGACACGGCTGGGTGTCCTTCAAGCAGAGCAAGGCGTTGTTCCACACTTACTTGGATTCCATCCGGGATTTCAAGTTCCGCTATTTCTATGTGAAGCCGGTCACCCTCGAGGCGGTATATTCATTGTACCGGAAAGTCACCCGCGAGGTCGACGGCCGTTCCGAGGAGGTGCTGGTGCCGAAGTTTCCTCTGTACTGGACGGAGGAACACTTTAAGAAGGGAGTTGACAAGTATAAAACGAAACCCGTTCAGATGGAGGCCTACGAGCGAGAAGCCTACGATAAAATTGTAGCTTTCGTCGACAGCTTTTCAGAGGCTCGACATGAGACGCTGGACGGCCAGCCTATAACAGGTGCAGATGGGCAGGTGAAGAAAGAACGTCGCCTGATAAACACCCGCGTTCTGCTCGAGACCTTCTCCGACGAGGAGGCCATCGAATTGTTAGGTGGTGAAACGCCCTGGTTTTATTTCTTCCTCGTATCTGTGTTTCTCGCTTTACTAACGCTTTCTTTTGCAGGAACAATGGCCGGAGCCGAGGAGAGGTTGAAGAAACTGAAAGCGAAGAGGGCCCGGGAAGCGCAGGCCCGGGAAGGAGCGTCGCGCTCCAAAGATCAGGAAGTTGCTCCCTCCGGGGCCCCGCACGAGGGTGTTTCCACGGCCGCTGCCCTCGACGGATCCACTCTGTCCCAGCCTGTTGCCTCTGTATCAGGGATCAAGGGTGACCGCACAACTCCTGCGGGAAGCCAATCCCCGGCTACCCAAGGGACTCTGAAGAGGCAGCGCGTTGCGGAGGTCGTCGACCTGGGTGGTGAAGATAGTCCCCCGGTTTCTTCCAGCTTTGACCTTCCCCCCTGCCATCAAAAACCTCACTTCTTCTCCGAGGTCACTTATCCTCGCTCCCTTCCCTCCGAGATCCAAACCGTGCTGGGGACCGCACCTGAAGTGAGGAGGAAGATGCTTTTTGAGGACCTGTCGGCCGTCATGCGTATCTGCTCGACTGCCCTCATTCTAAATGACGAGACCCGCCCTGCTGCTGAACTGGCCCGCCTACAGGAGGCACTGGATACCTTGGGCGCTGAGATGCTCGACATGCGCAAGGAGCTAAAAGAGTGCCGAGATCTGAACAAAGAGCAAGGCAAGCAGCAGCAATTGGTCGAGGCCAAGCTTAAGGACGCCGAGGAGACAAAGAAGAGCCACCTTGCCCGAATCGTTGAGCTGGAATTGGAGGAGAAGCGGCTTAAGGTAAGAATTGCCGAGCTGGAAGATGCGGTGCGGCCAGCCGAAGGGGAGACTGAGGAGGACAAACTCCTGACCACTCGTGCGGCGTTTGTGGCGCAGCTCCGGAAGCTTGAGCAGGATCTCCGAGTGTCCGAGGATGATTCTATCGAAACCGCGGGTATAGGTTTCCGCAGTGTCGTGGCGCAGCTTCGGGTTCTCAACCCCGACCTTGTCGTCGAAGGGATCGACCCCGACGCCGAGGTGGTGGATGGCCAGATCGTGTATCCTCTGCAGGAGAACGACATTCATGCGCACGAGGAGCCCGACGGGACCGCAGCTGAGTAGGTTTTTATCTTTGTTTTGGTCGGCCTGCGAGCCGTTTTGTTTCGCCCGGCTTGTGGGCTTAGCTGATGTACTTTTTGCACAATGGTTATTTTCGCCCGGCCTGTGGGCTTATATTTGTAACTTTTTGGACCAAGTGTTTTGCCCGCTATTCGTACTTTATAATGTGTTAATTTTCTGTGTGTGACGTGGTGTTTGTTATACTTTATTGTTTTATACTTTACTTTTGCCCGAGTAATAAGGCTTCGGGATTTGCTCGACCTTGATCGTCCCTGACCGCGTGGAGAGCTGGTCGGGCGGCCGGAGGAGTACTCCGACCTTCAACGAGGCTAAGAGCTCGGTCGAGGTCCTAGTCTCGTGGCATGAACTTCCCATCGTGAGCTGGGTGTTATGCCCGGTTGGCACGACGACGGTGGGCCTCGATCGAGGTATCCCCGCCGGATCAAATGTCCTCGCGCACACACAACGCGGTCTCTGATCATCGTGTTCTTATAGGGGTGTCGCGCCTGTACCCCAGCGCGTCCCCGTATCGCGGTGCTAGTGAGCCGCGGGCAGTGTTTAACTGTAATATTGTTTTAGCTTTTCAGCGTTCCATGGTCGAGCAAGTTCTTCCCCGTGCAGATTTTCGAGGAAATAGGCTCCTGTCCCCATTTTCGCGCGGACGCGGTACGGGCCCTCCCAGTTCGCGGCGAGTTTGCCTTCTCGCGAGTCTTTCTGGTTCCTTCGTAGGACGAGGGTGCCCACCTGAAATTCACGTTTAATGACTGTCATTATAACGTAGTGTTATTTTTTGTTTAAGTGACGCCTCTCGGAGAGAAGCGCCCGAGCGTGTTTCCTCCACGAAGTCGAGTTCTTCCCTCAAGGCTTCGTCGTTCGTGTTCCCGTCGAGGGGGGCTTCCGTCCTCCTTGAGGGTTCTCTGATCTCCACGGGGATCACTGCCTCCGTTCCATAAGTCAAACGGAAGGGGGTCTCCCCGGTCGTGGAGTGTGGGGTTGTTCGGTAGGCCCAGAGAATGCTGTGTAGCTCTTCGACCCACCGTTGTTTGGCGTCGCCCAGTCGTCTTCTTAATCCTCGAAGGATCACTCTGTTCGCGGCCTCAGCCTGCCCGTTCGTTTGAGGGTGCTCGACCGACGTGAAGTGCTGCTTCGTGCCTAGTTTTGTGACGAAGTCTTGGAAGTTCCTGTCGGTGAACTGGGTTCCGTTGTCTGTGACGATGGCTTGAGGCACTCCGAACCGGGCGAGGATATTTCTTTTGTAGAAACGAAGTATGTTGAAAGCAGTGATTTTGGCCAATGCTTCTGCTTCAATCCACTTTGTGAAGTAATCTACCCCGACGATGAGGTATTTGTTTTGATACGACCCCTGGACGAAAGGCCCGAGGATATCCATCCCCCACCATGCGAACGGCCACGGGGAGGATAGCGTCGTGAGTTCGCTAGGGGGAGCGAGGTGCATGTCCCCGTGCCGCTGGCATTTATCGCACTTCTTGACGTGCTCCTTGGCGTCTTGTTGCATGGCCGGCCAGTAATATCCTGCCCGGAGTGCTTTCCGAGCTAGCGATCGTCCGCCTAGGTGCTGCGCATTGATTCCCTCGTGGATCTCCTGGAGTATGCCGGGGACCTTGGTATCTTCGATACATCGGAGGAGGGGAATAGAGAATCCTCGCTGGTATAGCTTATCCTCGACTATAGTGTACGAGCATGCCCGTCTCTTGACCATTCTAGCTTCTTTGGGGTCTTCGGGCAGTTTGCCCGTCGTGAGGTATTCGTATACCGGGGTCATCCAGCAGCCGCCGTCCCCGATGGCGTTGATATTCGAAACCATACCAGGTTTATCGACGCTCGGGGTGGGAAAGGACCTCTTGTATGACGGACTTGTTTCCGCCTTTCTTTTTCGTGCTTGCTAATTTTGACAGGACGTCTGCCCGGGCATTATGCTCCCGGGGAATGTGAGTCACTTCTGCCGAGGTGAACTTCTTCATCTTCTCCTTTACCAAGGCCAAGTATTCTATGAGACTGTCATTCTTGGCTTGGTACTCTCCTCGGACTTGCGAGGCTACGAGCTGGGAATCGGTGAATAGCTTGACCTCCTTGGCGCCAAGGTCCTCAGCCAGCCTGAGTCCCGCAAGGAAGGCCTCGTATTCGGCTTGGTTATTCGAAGTCGGGAAAGCCAGTTCAAGGGACACCTCGATGAGGATGCCTTCCTCGTTTTCGAGGATGATTCCCGCTCCGCTTCCTTTCGGGCTGGATGCTCCGTCGACATATATTGTCCATTTCTGCGACCCGTTGGCTGAGGGTTCTGGGACGGTCATTTCCGCTACGAAGTCGGCCAGTACTTGCGCCTTCAAGGCTTTCCTCCCTTCGTATTGGATGTCGAATTCGGCCAGCTCGAGCGACCACCTGAGCATCCTCCCCGCCATATCTGGTCGTCCGAGGAGTTGCCTGATCGGCTAGTTGGTCCTCACAACGACGGTATGGGCAAGGAAGTAGTGGCGGAGTCTTTTGGCCGCGGTGATGAGGCCCAGCGTGACTTTCTCGATCTGTTGGTACCTGAGCTCGGGGCCTTGGAGGGCTTTGCTCGTGAAGTAAACTGGCTTCTGTCCGTCTGGTGTTTCTCGAATGAGGACGGCGCTGACCGCTTCGCTCGTGATCGCAAGATACAAGAAGAGTGTTTCCCCGTTCTCGGGTCGCGAGAGGACCGGTGGTTGCGATAGGACTTGCTTCAAATGTGCGAGCGCTTGTTCGCATTCCTCGCTCCACTCAAACTCTGCTTTTTGCCGGAGGAGTTTGAAAAAGGGGAGTGCGTACTGTGCGGATTTGGCGACAAAACGGGAAAGGGCGGTGAGCATTCCGTTCAATGATTGTATTGACTTCTTCGAGCCCGGAGTAGGGAGCTCGGAAAAGGCTCTGCACTTGTCGGGGTTTGCCTCGATTCCTCGTTCCGTGAGGTAAAATCCGAGGAACTTTCCTGCCCGGACACCGAAGGTGCATTTGTCGGGATTAAACCTCATACGGCATCTTCTCGCCGTATCGAACACCTTCTTGAGGTGCGCGGCGTGGTCGACCTCTTCTGCGGACTTGATGATCATGTCGTCCATGTAGACTTCGAGCATGTCTCCTATTTCGGTTCGAAAGACCTTGTTCATCATCCGCTGGTAGGTCGCACCGGCATTCTTCAGACCGAAAGGAATTACATTGTAGTAGTAGTTGCCCGACGCGGTCATGAAGGCCGTGTGTTGCTTGTCGACCTTGTCCATGGGAATTTGGTTGTATCCTGAATAGGCGTCCATGAAAGACAGTAGTTTGTAACCTGCAGAATTGTCGACCAGTTGGTCGATGTTAGGCAAGGGGTAACAGTCTTTCGGGCAAGCCCGGTTAAGATCAGTATAATCAACGCACATTCTCCATTTTCCATTATTTTTCTTAACAAGTACAACGTTGGATAGCCATGTCGTGTATTTGGCTTCCGAAATAAAATTTGCCTCTAGGAGGTCGTTTACAGCTTTCTCAGCAGCCTCCGCTTTCTCGGGAGACTGCTTGCGCCTACGCTGTGCTACGGCCCTAGCGGCCGGATCTACTGCGAGCTGATGGCAAGCCACCTCGGGGTCGAGGCCAGGCATCTCGGATGCACTCCACGCGAAGAGGTCAGCGTTCTCCCTCAGACATGCTTTAAGCTGCTCTTTGGCTAGGTCGGGGATCCTGGTGCCGATCTTCACGTTGCGATCTGGACCGCTTCCGACGGCCACAAGCTCGAACTCTCCATCTGGGATGGGGCGTATTGGGTGGAGAGGTTGCCCGTTGTTTTCCGCCCGCTGGTCGTGGTCTTCGATTCTGTCTTCATTGGGCTCGCCGAAGAACCTGCTGTCGAGGTCGACCGAGTTGACGCGCGGGAGAGGTATCTGTCCGACGTCTTGGGGTGGTTTGGCCACGGCCTTAGGTTTGGGACCAATGGAACTTAGGCCCTTGACGGCGGCATCGAAGCATCTCCTAGCCGCGTCAATGTCCCCGTGCATCGTCACTACCCGTCCTCTCCTCGTGTAGTACTTCATTTTGAGATGGACCGTTGACGGGACCGCCGTGAGTTCAGCAAGGGTGGTCCTTCCGAGGATGCAGTTGTAGAGGGATGGGCATTCCACCACCAGGAAACGGATCTTTACCTGTCGGGCCGTGTCTTCGGCCCCGAACGTAACCATCAGCTCCACGTAACCCCATGGTCTGGTGGTGGATCCATTGAACCCCTGTAGGTCGGACCTGACGTATGGGGTCAAATGCCTCTCGTCCAGCTGAAGGGTTCCGAACAGATGAGAATACATGATGTCGACCGAGCTCCCCTGGTCGACTAGGATTCTTCGGACGTCAAAGTTCGCCATTTGGGCCCTGACCAGGAGGGGAATAGTGGCGTTTGGTGCTCCCCCGGGCAGTTCTTCGAGGTAGAAGGTGATGGGGTTGGAGTTTCCGTGCACTTTCTCGAGGGTGGTCGCCTTTGACGATGTCGCGGATTCCAGTTCGTCAAACTTTCGTTTGATCGACCCTACCGATATTTTCCCGGGGTCTCCTCCGGAGATAACCATTGCTTTGGGGAAGCCTTCCCAAGTACTACGGGCCGTGACGGGGCCTTCGTCGGGGAAGGTCGCCCACATGTTACGGATTGCCTCTTCGCCCTCGATGATTGGGGGAACGAAGAAGTCTTCGGGCCGAGTGACGCTGAGGGCGACCTGAAGCTGGCTGTCGGCAGGAGGAGGTGTTGTCTCCTCGACGTTCTGCGATTCCTTCGAGCTGGTATGAGGAGGACCATTCTGCTGGGCATATTTCTTCAAGTGCCCTTCTTTGATGAGAATCTCAATGGCATCCTTGAGTTGGATGCAATCCTCGGTGACATGCCCGTGGCTTCTGTGGAACCTGCAGTACTTAGATTTGTCAACGTTTGGTTTGGGAGCCGCAGGCTTCGGGAAGCGAACTCCTCCTTTCACAAACTCGGAATTCTGGCAGTCTGAGAGGATCCGAAACCGGGTAGTGTTGAGCGGCGTGTACTCCGTGAATCGGCCAGCTGGCCCGCGCTGTTCCCGGGGATCTCGATTGCGGTTTTCTTTCTTCTTTTCTCCTCCCCGTCGGGGAGAAGCGTCATCGTCTTTGTGGCCGCGGGGGCCTTCTCTGCGTCTTGTCTCAAGAGCGATCTGGGCTGCTTCCGTCTCTTCGAGTTCGATGTACTTCTGGGCTCGCGCGAGAAGGTCTTCGAGACGCCTGGGTCTTCAGAGGCCGATGGATTTGGCAAAGTTCGACCCGGCGCGTAGTCCGTGAATAATTAAGTATTTCTTCATGTCGTCGGTCGTGTGGACCTCGACGGCTTCCTTGTTAAACCTCTCAATGTAATTTCTGAGGGATTCGTTCCTTCCTTGGAAGATTTTCTCTAGGGCAGCCTCTGTCTTGGGGTGTCGACGAGATGCGGTGAAGTGTTTGGTGAAGCGTTGTTTCAGCTGCTTCCACGACGTGATCGAACCAGGTTCCAGGCCCTTGTACCACGTCATGGCTCCCTTCCGTAAGGTAGTGGGGAACTGTCGGCACCTGATGGCTCCCCTGACGTTTCGAAAGTCGAGCATCGCTTCGAAATTCTCCACGTGATCGTCGGGGTAGGTCAGCCCGTCATAGGTCCCCAAGTGTGGAGGTTTCTCCATGCCTGGAGGGATTGGGGCGTCCATGATTTCCCACGACAAGGGGGTCCTTTGGTCCTCGTCGTCGCTATCAGCCGGGGATCTCGAAGGTGATCGATGGTGCCGTGGAGGAGAGTTCCTCGACCGGTTCTTTGGTCTCTCTTCGGTCTGCTTGGACTTCTTGGAGGTGGCGGAGGCCCTGGGTTCCTTCCGGGGAGGGGAACGAGGGTGTTTCTGGGTGATTGCCGGCTGGGGGCGCTCGAGACGCGGTCGACGACCATGGCGTACGGGCGACGGTGTCCGAGAATCTTCGGAAGGGGTCCTTCGCGGGGAAGGAGAGAGGCGAGGTGACTGGGGGCGACGATGTCTTCGCGGGGAAGATCGTCGTGCACGTCCATGCTCCAAGGCTTCAATTTTGGTGTTCTGCTGCGCGATCAGCTGATTGGTCTGGTTGATCAACGCAAATAGGGCCACGGTACTTGGGTCCGCGTTGGGCGGCGGAGCCACTGGCTGGAGAGGGGTTTGCTGGTCGTCCGTGCGGACGACGTTGATCGTCGCATCCTGTGAGTCCGGGGAGGCGGTCCGCCCGTCCCGGATGTCGCCTTCGTCGCCGTGGAGGATGAGGGCGTCCTCACGGTGGTTCCCGTTCTCTAGTTGCGCGAGCACGGTGTCCAGAGCCTGGTTGACGGTCGGATTGGCCATGTTGGTGATGAATAGAGGAAGCTTTGGTTTATCGAGGAGAAAACGGGGAAGCTTATAAAGTTCCCACAGACGGCGCCACTGATCGTACCTGGATCAGACAGTTACAGGTGGCCAATGACGTCCGTTGAGCTCCGGCTCTGGTGAGGTTGAAGTACGGCGGGGGGGGGGGGGGTGTACCTGCAAGGTACTCCGACGCTCAAGTTAGGGAGTGCACAGAGTAACAGCAAATACAAAGAGTGAAAAAGTGACTTAACCTGACCCTCTCAAGTGAGAGAGTATTTATAGAGAGCCCCCAGCGCGGGGCCAACGGTTACTTGCGTTGGGCTGGATTGTCAGGCCCAATCCAAGTAACTTCCAGGGCTTACGTGGCGTAGTGAAGACCAGCACGTGGTCTTCGCCCTGGGGTAATCGTTCCTAGATTTCCGGGATTAGGGCAGACCGAATCCTGCGGAAGTGGGAGGTTACTTGGAACGTGTCCACGTGGTACGGACCGTTAGGCACTCCTCGCGGGGGAGGAGCCTTCTGTGTCGAGGACCAACCAGCCGTACGATGGGCATGTCCTCGCGGGGAGGGACCATGTCTGCCGAGGTGTGGTATGTGGCATTCTCGCGGGGGAGAAGCTGGTATGTCGAGGAGGTACCTCTCCGCAGGGATGCGAGGTCCTCCTGGCCTGTTGACCTGGATGCCCGACACTGCACAGTGCTCGGGGGAACGTTGGGCTGCTTGCAGCAATCAAGGGCCCCGCGGAGAGGTCTTAGTGGGCCTCCCCATGCTATATGGGTTGGGCCTACTCGACTGTTGGGCAGCCTCGGCCCAGTCCAGAACACACCCCATTTCCCCCTTAAAAATAAATCCTTTTACCTTAGAAGATAACAAACAAACCTAGCTAACATATCTCACGAATCGAATCAAGAAGTTCCCGTTGAGTACAATGGATGTAGAGGGTGCTAATACCTTCCCTCTTGCGTAACCGACTCCCGAACCCGAATTTGGTTGCGATGACCATTTTCTTATCCCTTTCAAAGGTTTTATCGATATTTTCCTATTCCTTCATTGGAATGAATAAAATTCGGTGGCGACTCTGTTTCAAACAGTTTTTTCCGCGTCCATCGCGAGGATTGTATTTTTCGAGGTACGACACCCAGCTCGATGCAACATCACCTACATCTGAGGGCATCTAAGCCAGGAAGGAAATTCACTATGATAGCATTAGTTCAAAGCTAAACTCCCTCGTTTACAACTTCTCGCCTAATCACTATTTTGTACAACTTCTACCTCGACACCTATCATACCCCAAATTTTGACCACTAAGATTTCCCATCAATGTGAAAATCATCATCACAATATGGAGGAACCATCATACCTCATCAGTCTCCCCAAAGATGGGTGAGCATCCACTACAATCAAATTCAGGGTTCCAGCCCTCTCAGAGCTTTTAGACAAATGATCAATCAAGAAATGACATGATCTTCAACTTGTCTAGCCTCTCAAATATCCACAAGGGATAAAGAGGACTCTCACTTCAAGGATTAAGCACATGGCTGCTCCCTTCCAGGTGGATCAAGCCTCAAGATCGCCAGTGTCACCAAATTATGGTTTGGTCGACCAGGGCCTCCAGATGAGAATTTTCCTCTGGGCATGAGCCAATGCTTCAAAGCATATCCTAAAATACTCCATGGAACTTCATGGGCCCAAGAATCAAGTCAATTTGACCTCAGGGGATGCATACATCAAAAATCAAGAATTAGGGTTTCTTGACCTAATTCACCCCTAAGTTGACTTTTGGGACAAATCATGAGCCAAGACCTCAAGAGAGGATTTAAGGGTCTTCAACATACCACATTGATCCATTTGTAATAATGGATTGATCCAGGAAGCTTGAGCAGCAAGTCTCAATTTCATCAGTACCACAGTTAGGGTTTCGTGAGAAAAGTCAACTGTATCTTTGACTTTTGACCAGGACATGCTCCCAAACCCTAGGACATGATTCAATATACCATATAACACCCATGGAACATGTCCATCAAGTTTGATTTAGGTCAAGGACATGATTTCCTAAAGGATCGCACAGTTTGGAATTCATCTGATAAAAAGTCAACTGTGCACAAAAGTCAACTTTGACTATTTGAGATTTTTCACAAAAATGGTTTTTTAACCCTAAATGATGTTAATGTATTATTTGAATCATCATTCATCAAGAAAAATCAAGAAAAGTGGGATAACTTGTAAAAGGGGTAACCATAAAAACTTCGAAAATTTTCTAAGTTATGAACAAAGTGGCAAGGGTGCCAACTTTGGAGGATCATAACTCCTAAACCACAAAGCCATTTTTCCCCATCCAAAGCTTGATTTGTAGATCTCATTACCCTCTACAAAAGCTTAAAACTGACCTCCCTCCAAATTTCTGATGGATTTTGAGTTATGGAATGATCAAAATCACAAAAAGTGAAAATGTCACTTTTTTCCAACACTTAGTGAAATTTTCACCAAGTCAGAATCTGCCTTCACTTTTTTCCAAATGTAGGGGCATTATTCACTTGGATCCAAAAAGTATCAAAACCAAATATGATCAAACAGTTGTTGTATCATATGAGGGCTTTCCAAAATGGCCAAGAACATCACCAAATTCCACTTGGGCCAAGAGATATGATAATGGCAATATGCCTTGCTGAAAACTGCCAAGGCTAGGCAGAATTTTGCATTTTTGCTCGATTTGGAAAAATCAGATAATTCCAAGCCTTGTCATCACTTTGGACACATTTGAGGATCAAATCTAAAGGGGACAAACACTGAGCCAAGCTTCCAAAGTCTTTGGAATAAGAAGTAGCATGCCAAACCTAGAATTGCCTAAAAGAGGGACAAGACTCCAATTTTGGATTGGAGCATTCAATGCATACACCAAGGTGGCATGGACTGAGCCATTTGCAACTGAATTCAGTCAAGACTTATCCAAGACCAAGGGAACCACAGCCCTGTGCCCTAACCTCTAGTCAATGGCTAGAGGAGACTTGGATTCCAAAGTGCAACCATTGGCCAAACCTCTGCTGCAGTTGCCATTCACTATTGATCCCAAAACAAACTTGCTCTACTATAAATAGAGCTCATTTGTGCTCAGTTTGAGTACACCAAAGCCATCAAACAGATGCTTTCCTCAAAATCCCTCTCTTTAGGCCAAAATGCCTTCTTTAGCAAGGTAACTCTAAGTTTTTGAGTTAGAGAGCATTTCCATCACAAATCATGACCCTAACACCTCATAAACATCATATGTAGGTGATCCAAACTATCAAAAGTGGCCTGTAACACCAAAATCACAAAGTCACCTCTCAAAACCTCAAAATAGGCCTTTTGTGCATTTTTCAAGCCATGTCTTGATTCAGTCACTTTCCAAACCAGATAAAAACTCAAGCACACTCCAAATAACATCCTTGAACTGTCCCAAATGGTTCCCCCCATCTGGAACACCATTTGAGAGAGTTGTTATTTTGGTCATTTTAACCCCTTTTGCAAGAAAGGGCCAGTTTGTGTTTTTGCAGGTTCCAGCTGATTCCAACCATCCTCAAAGCTTCTAAGAGATCATTTGAGAGTGTCAAAAGCATCAAACCATTTCTGAAATAAGAAGTTTGGCAGATTGCACAGAAAACTCCAAAAGCTCAAAAAGAGGTAAGCATCATGACTTGAACTTTCCAAAATATGCATTGCTTTGAAGTCCACTGATCATACACACCTCATACATGTTATATATGTTGTGTTTGGACCAATTCATCATGTAATTCATGCCTGTATCAAAGTGTTGCATAGAAAATGCAATTATAGGCCTTTTTCAAAACCACTATCGGGTTTTGAGGAGGGGTATGATCTGAAAAAAAATACCACCACCATTGGATTCCTTGTGAAATTCTAGGCCAGATGTATATAAATTTTTTCCCCAACCATTAAGAAATGAGAAAGTTATGGACCTTCCCGTTTCTTGGCAAAACTTGTCTTGCCTTGCCTTGATCAGGCCTCGAAAACAAGGCATGCCCAGTGGTAAGGCGCGCGCCCTATAACCTTGAGGTCGTGGGTTCAAACCCCACCCATGCCATTTTGTGTTTTCTCACATTTTTGCTATTTTTTCCAATATTTTTATGTTTTATTAATTAATTGGAAAATTAATAACTCTTTCAATTTTAATTATTTTTTATTGGTTATTTTTGCAAAAAATCACAAAAATGTTGAAATATTTTATTCCACAAAAAAATTAAGTTTATATTATTTATTTAATATAATTAGTATTTTTGTGAATAAATTCCTTTTTAATGTTTTTAAACATTTTAAAAGTGAATATTTACTTTGAAAATCAAAACCAAGTGAGTTTTAATTAACCTTGTGATTAATCCCTCATTTCTTAAATCTTAAACAAAAATCACAAATTGTTTATTCAAACTTATTTGGTATTTTATTTGATTTTCTTTAAATATTTACTTTTAAAGAATAACAAATTAGGGTTTCTTTGATTTTCACCCTTATCAAACAATTTCAAACACTTTTAGGCCTCTAATATAGTGTAAGACCCAATCTTTTGTAAATATAAACCTATTTTGGGCCTCACTTATTGTATAAGTCCCGTTGTATTTCAAAAAGTTTGACGCGATCATCGTCCGTTGAAAAACAAACCTTGAGCCTCTCCTCGAGCTATAAGACCCATTAAAAATCTTTTGGGCCTTTATTAGAGTGTAAGACCCAACCCCGTTTGAAAACCAAACCATTTTGGGCCTCAATGCATTGTATAAGACCCACCGCATTTTCAAAAATCTCGGTGCGATCGCCATTTTCAAACAAATGACCCTGGGCCTCTCCTTGAGTTGTAAGCCCCACCACTTGTACAAAAATAAATCTTTTGGGCCTCTATTAGAGTGTAAGACCCTATCCCCTTTTAACCAAAACTTTTTGGGCCTCAGACATTGTATAAGTCCCCCTGTGTTAAAAGAAAACCTCGGCGCGATCGCCAATAAAAAAAATCAATCATCTGGGCCTACCATCGTGTTGTAAGCCCCATTCTTTTTCTTTAAACACTTGGGCCTCTTGAGAGAGTGTAAGACCCATCCCCTTGTACAGAAAATTTTTTGGGCCTCAGTCACTTGTATAAATCCCTATGTACAAAACGACAGTGCGATCACTGATAAACCTTGGGCCTCTCCTTGAGCTGTAAGCCCCAACATATTTTCAAAATACTTTCTCCTTTAATTTTGAATATACTGTTGTTTTCAATCTTTCTTTGTTGAACAACTAACCAAACAGCATGGAAGCTCTACAACCGAGTAAGTGTTTATATACTTTCTTTATCCGCTTTCATATACATATAAACTGTATTGTGGGGCTGTTTCACTATAAGTCTTCTTTCATAAACTCATATCAACTGTGTAATACTAGTATAGATATTTAGAGTTTCCCCGGCAACTACGTCTAGCACTAAGCCCTGTTGGTCACTCTTAAATAGACAAAACTAGATCCCCCATAGGATTATCAGACACAGTCTTTCCTCCTCTTGGGGTTAAATAATATGGAGACGTGAAAGGCAGCATTCTCGGTGAACCCTTTCTCAGACTGTCACTCTTAGAAATTGTCAAAGAAACTCTACTCCCCAGAGATGATCTTTTCTCCGTGAATGGCATCTCTTGAGTTTATTCAAAATTCTCGAACTTTCCTGGCTTGATCTATTCTCTGTGAATAGCCTGTCTTGAATTTCTCGGGGTTTGGGGACCCACAGGCTTCCTAAAAGCATCCCCGCCTCCTCTTGGGCGTTGTACAAGGACCCTACGGCTTCTTAGAAGTATTCACAGCCTCTTCTTAGGCTTCGTATAAGGATTCTTCCTTCGGGAAGAGAGCCTCCTCTTGGGCTTCGTACAAATTGTCCCTCGGCTTCTTAAAAGTTTCCAGCCTCCTCTTGGGCTTCGTACAAATTGTCCCGACGACCTTCTAGAGGTATAGGAACAGAAATTAGTCATCTTAATAGAACAGTCTTTCAAAGAGTCTAGATCTTTCTACCGTGAACGTACTACTACTGTTTCTTTAAGCAGAGTATAAAAGATAAAATTCTAGACTTGGACAGTCTAATCTCCTTGAGTCTCGAAGGCATTCTCAAGTAGGGAAAAAACACCAGTAAACTTGGATAGTCTCCAATACCCTCTGGATTCCTCATTTCCTTAAAGAACAGGAAATAACCCTGATCCTCTGATCAATCCCAAAGCATAGCCTTACCTTTAATCAATCTCTTTATAAGAACTGCTTTTCTCTTTTAACCAACCTACTGGACCTGTCACCCAACTGAAACATCAATCCTTTTAGCCTCTATCTCGGGCTTTGTACGAGATACAAAAAGACTCTCTTGTTGAGTCAATCTCTCTTTTAGCCTCCATCTCGGGCTTTGTACGAGATACAAAAACACTCTCTTGTTGAGTATAAAAGACTTTCTTGTTGATTCAACCTTTAGCCTCCGTCTTGGGCTTCGTACAAGCACATATAAAAGCACTCTCTTGTTGAGTCAAACCCTTTTAGCCTCTCTCTCGGGCTTCGTACGAGACACATTAAAACACCCTCTTGTTGGGCCAAGAGCCTCCTCTTAGGCTTTGTATAAGAAAAACCCCGGTTGAGTCAATCAACCTTTTAGCATCAAAACTGTGCCTCGTTCATAGGATACAAACATCAACAACTCCTTTCATCTAATCGCTGTAAGTGGCAAGCCTCTGGATTATTTACATCCACACCACTGTCCTTCTTTTAGCATGAGAAATTCCTAAGGAAAGATGGCATTGCTTTACACGGAGTTAAAGTCTTCTTCTTCAGGTTAAAACCCACTATAAAGGAAATTATGGCATTGCTAGGATTCACATATCCCGGTTAAAGTAATTCTCCTTTATAATCAGTCACCCAACAGTCGTGACAAACAAACCCCCTTTAGAGATGACAAATTCTCTCTAAAGACAACACCTTTTTAGCTTCACATCTTAGGCTTCGAACAAGATACAAATAGACCCTTCAACTTCACATCTTGGGCTTTGAACAAGATATAAACCACCTTTTCCGCTTCACGTCTTGGGCTTTGAACAAGACACCAAAACACCATTTCCTCCCATAGAATAGGAGGAACTACGATCGCTCTGATTTCCCTGTTTCGGTAAACGTGAATACGTTGGCATAAGATGTTAGAAATTCGGGTATGATAATTCTGGATAACTTCGAAGAATCGTGTTCGTACACTTTTCGAACAAAGTATTTCGACCCTATTCTTGCCTGGGTTCACGAAATCTTTGTGGGGATAATTCTTGAAGAACAATTTGTTTCTTGGCAAAAGAGAACTGATCAGGAATGTAGAGAGAAATTATCGTTTTTTCTGTAACCGAAAACCGAGGCCAAATGATTCCTTATATAGGAGAACAATAACAGAAACTGAAAGGACACAATTGTTTAGAAACGGTTATGTCGGTTGGGAAAGGGTGCAACTGTTCAACGGGGCGCTGCCCCGCCAGGGGCTTCGCCCCTTGGAACCCCGTTTCAATTATTCGCATTCAATTATACGTTGGCTCGACGAGCATGCACTCCGCACTACCCTAACTCGTTTCCAAGCTTAACGCATAATTGCATCGGCCTATAGCAAATCACATTACTACTAAAATACATTGATGATACTAAAATCACCAACATAAGATTGAAAGAAAAATCTTAGCGAGCACACTAATCCAAAGTCCCAAATCCCATACCTTCACATATCAATCGAAAAGCATCGGTCTTAAACTCCCACCAATCGCCCAGGCACTATTTTAACAAAATAAGTTAAGAGAGACCCACAATCTGAATAGCATTTGTAAACCAACAGTCATCTGTTTAAACTCAGTATACAAGCAGGGTTAATTGGAGACATCTATTTCCCTTTCTTCATCAGCTTCAATAGGATAAAAAATGAATCAAACTGTAGTACCCCAAAAGCGATAGTGCTTCGCAACCACGTCCAAAAATTCGCGCTACAACACCCTCTAGATATGAGATCCCTCTCTCACTTTCTATCAGTCACAAACCAGTGACAATTCAATAATAACTCAAAGTAGTAGACCACTCTTCCAAGACAAATACTTAGTTTTTCTTAAAAGCTTTAAACTAAGGACAATACACTCTTGTTTAAAAGCTTTAGAGTGAATAATAAACAACATACAATCAATCAACCTCAATGTATCAAAAGATACATGGGTGACTTACAAAGTCACACTAAAAAGACTCTCAAAACCTAAGACTCTAAAATATCCTTTTTTTTTTTACAAAAGTGAAAGTCGTAAGCACATTAGGTTTAAGTTGCTCTTTAAATACTCCTCAGTAGTCCATGGGCTTCGAAATCTTCACCCAAATATTGCTTGATCCACACGCTGATGGTTGCATCAATTATGCAGAAAAGTCTCCTTAAATCTTGGAACAAATCATCAAGTTTCCTAAATTGTCTCAACATCCAATTTTAGAAACTTATGAACAGTTGGAGATCAAATCAAATATTCCAGATTAAATCTTGTTGACCTGCGAAAATAAGTGAGATATATCCAAATAAAATCTCACAAAATCAAATCAAATATGTCAAGAATAAAACTACAGCCTGTACTGATGTTCTGGTACAGCATGTCACAACATCTGTCAGAAAATATGTCTTCAATGTTGACAGACCAACACGTTAGAACATTTCACACAATATCTTGTTGGGAACCATGTTTTAGTAAAATTGCTGTCAATCCTAAAACCATCGATCTAACATTTAAAGATAAAGATCATTACCATTTGAAAAGACTAAGGATAAAGATGATGAACAGTGCCATAATATCTCACAAACAATCTAAAAACACAAGGTGTTAGTCAAGGGATTAAATGAATGTAAATGAAGAACACACACAAAAGGTTCTCTAAATTTATGGGTAAATGACTCTTGATTTTTTATTGCTATCATGAGCTCGATTAATCACGAACAGCACAATAATACTAATCAACTCACTCTCTCTAATTCGCTCAAAACAACAATAAATTGCATTAGAACAGTATGCAACTAAAAGAAGTGATTTTGACATGGATTACACTCAAAAGGTTGTTCTAGAGAAGAAGAGAAAGATTCATGGTGATAGGTATAGACACACTATAGAAAGAATGCAATATTGCATCTTTTGTCTCTATGTGTTTTACCTTATGTTTCACACACTTGTTGCTTTTACCAAAGAAACAACTATTTAAATTAATAATGGAAATGGGTCTTGTGAAGCTTTGATTTGAATCAAGAAGAAATTTTGATTCAAATCAATTTTAGCAGAGCCCAAATATGGCTTCATAAAGACAATTGTTTCGAACCAGGATTTTAACTTGATTCAGATCACATGAGGTTTTGATTCAACTCATGTTCATTTTGTGATTTAAATCAATTTGTCCAGAGGCAATTCACAATTTTCACAGGGCTTCTGATTCAAATCGTGATTAATACTTCATTTGAATTATGTAACTCAATGTCCATATTTAAAAGCTATAACTTGTTATTCAAGCTACGCTTGATGAAACGACAAAGTAGCAACTTTCTAGGCTAAAAAGTAAACAATATCATGGATCAAAAGACTCTTATTCCATTGAGCAAGGAAGGATTTTAGTGGTACAACAACATAATAGGCTATGCGATTACAATTCAAATTAAATACGAATAAAGTACAAGCATGTGAATATTAAATGAGAAGCAAATTATAAATACACAAATAAACTAAAATAATTACATTCAAATTGACAAAAACATCAAAAACAAATAAATGATACCATACGATATCGTGACTGCACTTTCAATCTGGTGATGGGCAAGGGATTGTCCTTGTCCTCAGGTTTCCTTCTTGATCTTCTTAGTTGTAGTCATCAAAATAGATAGTTTGATCGGGGGATGGAGGAAAGATACAATGTCACAAGGTTGGCAACAAAATGGGCTTCGAGTGCAATTTCTTCACGACTTGGATTTGGGTCAAATGAGATGTGATCGTGAAATTTTGCGGGAATTCAATGTCGATTCCTAGGCGTCATTATTCCGCGTGGGAAACAGAAGTGGTGTTGATTGACCATGTTGGACTCTTAAAGAAATAATGTTGATATCTGATACAATGGCGCGGAGTGGACCTTTGTGGGAATTTATTTCTAGAACAACACATTTGTGAGAGACACACCACATATTCATCCAAAATCTTAAGGTAATAGGTGTGTGGGTTCTCCCACTTATAAATACTCAAGTTTCTACATTTCTAACCAATGTAAAACTATTACCCATTCTACTCACACTTGTTATCCTTAACAAATATGTATATTTGCTAAGTAGAAGGCTCGCGGTCAAAATAACACCCTAAAATGAAGATATGGACACATGAAAAAGAAGTTGAGCTACACGCCAAATAACAAAAGACCTTATGACTTCCTAAAGACTAGACTAAATATTCTGAGGGGCTAGTTACTAAAGTAAATCATAAGCACACAATTAAATCATTGCCACAACAATACTTTAATTAACAACAGTAGTACCAAAATCAACAACAACAATACTCTAAACAATAATATACGGACCGAAATCAAGCAACAAAAGTACTCGAATCAACAACAACCGTACCAAAATTAACAAAACAATACCAAAATCAGTAGCAGCCAACAAATAATTATATCAACCACCAAACATTAGACAACAACAGAGGCATCAGAATGATGGCCAGCAACAACAATTTCAAGCGTACAATCAGCAACTTAATCAAACAAGGTAACATTTTTATACAGATAAAATACACTAATAATTATTATGAAGCAAATATCGCAGAGAACCTAAAAAAGAATAAAAGATGTTATGGTGTAAGTTACATGAGGAGTAGCTTTGTAAACATTCTAAGGCCTGTGCACTATAAAAATTCATCGACCGAAAAAATTGAATTAGAAAGTGATTGTCAAGAGAAAAAGAGAGAACATGTGGTTGGCATATTGGAAAGGGTAAGAGGTTCGAGAAAGAGATGGGAGAGAATCTAAGAGAATGAGAGAAAACTAAATAAAAAGTAACTATGTCTCCCAAGACATTTTTACACCCACATCTTAAAAAGGCTGAAGGTTCTTTACCCACCTATAACAAATATTGAAGCAAGACAAGAAGGTAAAATAGTTAAAGCAAACAATATTCCCTCTTCTCCTTCTTCTTCTTCATCTTAGTCATCATCACATTCATACAAATTTATCTTAAACCCGAAAAAATTAAATTAAACCTAAAATTTTTTAACTCGTCTTCTATTAAACAATTAAAACCAAAAAAAAAAAAATGAAAATAGGAAAAATTCAATTAAACTTATACACCAAACCAAATCTTATACCGTGAACAACATTAATTTTAGACAATTGTGTATTAAAAAATGTATCCAAATTAAAATCCCTAAAACAAGAATGGTTATTTTGATTTATGTCATACCTAATCTTCTCTTCATTTACTAGGGTAGCATGTGAAACTACTAAAATGTCTTTGGATTTTGGAAATACATCTTTGTATGATAATGGTAATTGTTGGTCACAATGAGAAAAAATAGAGGTAATAATAATGGAACACTATGATATTTTACGTATATAGGTCTGTGAATTCTTGAGATGTATCTCGAGACATGTTTTTAGCCAAAATAGAAGTGTCTCACCAGGGCCGGTCTTGTACAAGAGCAACATGCTCTATAGCACAGTGCCTCAAATATTTGAGGATTTCAAATTTTTGAAATGTGCAATTTTTTTGTCATTAATATTAATATACATAAAAAATATTATAATTAAAATTCAATAAAACAAAAAATATTATGATAAAAATTCAATATATAAAAAAAAATAAGATAGATCAAAAGTCAAAATAATTATAATTAAATTTATTTTTAACTAATATATAATTATATTTTTATGTTATTTTTAATTATTTTAATTGTATTTTAAAAAATTGGGTCATTTTTTAAATTAGAACTGATTCTCCAAATTGATTGGGTCGGCTCTAATCTCACCTGCAATGTTTTTGTTTGTGTAATTTTATATCTGTTCGAAAATATATCTCTAAAATTTAAAGAGTATTTTTAAATTTTCAAATGGTGTATTTCAATCCTAAAGATGCAGTTAGAAATTCCCATTGCAAATTAGGGGAATCAATACATGTCACTAAACCAGATGGCTATGACTACACTTTGATAGGTAAGATGAACCGATAAATATAAATGTGTATTTAGAAATTGAAACAATAAAAATGTATATGCAAATAATGTAACTCCTAGTTTAAGTACATGCACAGACAAATATTGATGGAATTTCAGAAGAGTGATTTGGCGGATAAGAGCAAATCTTCACGGAGAAACAATTATCTAAAACTAATTTTGTTCATAGATATGAGATTTGGTATGAGTTTAATTGGAATGTTCCTAAAAATATTTTGGTTTAATTGCTTGATGAAGTACGAATAAAATTTTCTGAATTAAATATGAATTTAAATTGTGAGTTTAATATTGTAGTAGTTCCTCAAAATATTATTGATATATGACTTTAATTTAAATCTTGCAAGGTCTAAGAATAATTCGTATGAAAATGATCATGAAGATGAAGACAAGGGAAGAAGTTGTATTGATAGTTTATCTATAGATTCTATATATTTTTAATATTCAGTCGTGATATTTATTAAAAAGATTAAATAATTAAAATTTAAAAATATAATAATAATAATAATAAGATTTATTAATAACAATTTTGTTTAATACTGTGAAACTTTCAGAGAATCTATTCTAATAAATAATAAAAGAAGAAAGGAGTACTTAGGGACACCACCTTCATAGCACCAGCGAAGAGTTTAAAATAGTTGACATGTTATCCAGGGTGCTCTCGCTATACCTTTCTATGCCTTCACAAACAACATGTTCTCTTCAAACCATTATTGTTCTTGTTCATATCACTTTAAAGTCTTCAACAGTCAAATGATTTATGAAGGAATTAAGCTTAATAAGTACTATTCTTGTGAGACTTTCATGTTTGGTAGGAAGAGTCATTATTCATTCATACTGGTAGTAGAAAGTAAAATTCCATGTTCAGTGAGCTGAGGAAATTTTCTGTTTGGCAAAAGCTAGAGGCATGTAAATGCTATATAAAGATAAAGAGGGAAAAAAAAAAGGAATTTGCAGAATCAAAGAAAAATAGTAGTATACAGTGGCAATTGCGGAATGTTATAAATAGGCAGGAGCAATCACATTCTATATCTCATAAAAAATGAAGTGCAAACACTCTGAATCAGTGAGTTATAAGCCAAGTTAAGGAGAAGTCATCAATTACTCCAGCATTATGATTTTTAACCTTATTCGGATGCGTGGAAGTTGCAACATTTGAACAGTCGATTAGTGAAGATTACTGAAGATAAAGATTGCTTCTTCCACACTTGGTTTTGAGCATATCAAGTATCTACCCCAATATTACTTATCCAGAAAGTGGAAGAATTGTTACTAGATGTGAACAAACTGAATAAATCCCATGAGTCGAGACATATTCAAAAGAAAATGTTTAACCAAGGGACCAATTTCTACTAACAGAATACACCTCTCACATTTAATTTAAGCTATTCCAAAGATTGAAAGTTTAGAGGAATAGAAATTACCTGATGAAAGATTTTTTAATTACCACCCATCCTTGTATACTTCATGTCTGAAGTGAAGGAGGAGCAGGGATCAACAGAGTCTTACTCAAATGTATCCTCCTAATTTGTAGCCATAGCTTCAGAATGAGAGATTTTTTGAATTGCTACGAGAGTACTGCGAGTGCTCTTGGAATTGTAAGTCTCATTTATTCCAACTTATTGTCAATGTGCATTAGTAATAAATGACAAAAATAACAGTAATTTCTCAATAGAAGAAGAAAACATAGTTTTTAAATGATAGAAATGTCCTGTCGTGCAGGATTGAAAACTTCAGACAATTATTTTGTAAATATAAAGATAAAGAAGCAAGTATATAAACTACAAAAGCATCCTTTCTGCTCGAGACATATAAATGAGACAACACGGAATTAAAGCAAAACTCTCTTGCAAACCAAAAATGGTACATATATCCGGAACTATGATAGAATGTTGGTTTTAATAGTGATCAAGATACCTAGCTAAGATTGAGTAGCAACCCATATTCTGTTTAAGTTGTGGTAAAAAAAAATCTAACAAGCATGCGGACAAAATTTCACAGATATGGGTTATGAATGATAATTCAAACTGCAGTTTTCTTGTTCCTGAAATTTTCCTTCATCATGGCAAATTTTTTCTTGCACTGAATCACAGTTTTCCCAGGTACAGCAGCAGCTACTCGCTCCCATCTCTGACTAGCTTCCTTTGGAAAGGTTTTTAAAGCTTGAACTAGTGCTCTTTCCTGCACTGCAGACCACACCTCTGATTCAGAAACTTCTTGAGACTCTTCCGAGCTGATGTTATTTGTTGTTGCCGTCGGTGTTGCTGTTGGAATCGGTGTTGCTGTTGGTATCTGTGTTTTTGAGGCAGTACTATTTTCAGGTGTTGTTGCTGGTATGGATACACCTTCCACTTCTTCTCTGGTTGTCAGTGGAGAAGCAATTGATTGTGCAGCAGGCTTCCTCTTTTCAAGAAATGTGTCAAAAGCTTTGGCTGTATCTGGCTTCTGGAGGAGAACGGTTTTAGTTGCTTTCATTATTTCTTCAACAGATCTACCAGTGCCGATATATTCTGAAACTACCTCCCACCTCCTTGAAGTTCCTTTGGGAAACTTTTGAATTCCCTTCCTCAATAGCTCGATCTCTTCTTTAGTCCAAGGTTTCTCCTTTTTCTCGGTGTAGCCAGCTAGAGAAGTAAGGTTTCCATTAGCTTTGACAGAGCCATTTTGTTGAGTACTTTTCTGATCAACCACATCTTTCTTGCAACTATCTTCCTTGCAACTGAGTGCATCTCTTATAGCTTCTGCCTGCTCTAACACCTCTTTGCCTTCCATTTTCTCGCACAAACCCCTCAACCGTTCAATATCAAATGACATGCAAATCTTTTCTACATCATCTTCAGAAATATCAAGTACGTGTTTTGACGAAATAGGTCCTGAGAGATTTCGAAGGCGTGTTCGCTCCTTCCGCAAGAGTTTTTTCTCCTTCTCCTTCACTTTCTTCTGTGCCGAAGCAGCTTCAGCAGCTTTTTTATCTTCCTCAGCCTTTCGTTGTCTCTCCTCTTCTGCAATTCTAGCCGCTTCTTCCTCCTCCAACTTCTTTGCCAAGTACTTAGACTCCTTTTTCCTTTTCTTCTCCGCTTTTGCCTCTTCCTTTCTTCTCAATATTCTAGGGTCCCTCTTATAAGCATTGTCAACAAGAGTACGGATCCTTGCATACTCTTCCTTCCTCGCCTTCTCCGACAGTTTCGCATTCTGCCTTTCCATCCACCTTCTATGATCTCGAGAATCAGCTTGCTCGAGATCAAACTCATCAGACTGAGGAAACTCCCTCCAACTTTTGAACGAATACCAAAAATTGTAGAAATCATCAACCTCCTTTATTGAAGTCTTATCATCACCTAGAGACGGAATCGGCTGATTAACCGACCACCGCCCATTCCTCATAAAAGCCGGAGCAAACACCTTAAAAAAATCCTGTGGAGCACAATCAGTTGGAATCTCATCATCAAACTCATCAGTAGAATCATAAATCCTTCTCTTAACAGGATCAGCCAAAACCTCATACGCCTCCTGAATCGCCTTAAAACGAGTTTCAATTTCCTCCTTCTTCGCCTGCTTCCCCGCTTCAGTTTCCTCAGAAAGAACCGAAGAAGCCTGTTTATCCGGATGATGCCTCAACGCAGTTTCCCGGTAACTTTTCTTAATTTGATCATCATTAGCAAGATACCTAAGATGACTCAACCCCAATAAAGCATAATGATCTTGCTGCTTCTTATCCCCATCACCAGATTTCTTCTTACTCTTACTACTATAAGAATCCGACGGCATATACGCCTGATCCTTATCACCAACAACCTTCTTAACATCAGCTTCTTTGTTTTCTTCTTCTTTCTTCACACCGCGAAGCTTAAGCGCAACAGAATGAAAAGCATGACCTGCCGGCTCGAATTTCGACGCCTTCACCGGAAGACAATTCGACGAAACAAAAATAGGTTTTCCATCTATAATCTCTGGTGAGTAAGTAATAAGACGATATTTTGAATGAACAGCCATGATAGTGGCCGGCAAACAAAATATAGAACACGAACACGCAAATTGATAATATCCTTCAACTTAAATTGAAAAGTGCTTTACAAATTTAAGCTTGTAAAATCACTCCAACCTGAAACATACAAAAAGAAAGAAAAGTTCAATTTCGTGAAAACCTAGCTCATTAATCGCGGCGGCGAATAACGGCGGCGCTAGGGGAGTAATCGCTGGCCGTTATTGCAGCTGCTTCAGATGTATTTAACGAGAATGAAAATTGAGATTGGTTTATTCGATAAAAACAGTACCTGGATAGAGAAAGTTGAAGAGGAATTGAAGAATCCGAATACGAAGGAGTGTGAAGCAGCGGCGTGGTTGAATTACAGTGGCGGCTCCAACAAATATGTTGCTAGGTTAAACGAAAAGAAGAAGGTTGAAGAAATAGGGAAATAAAAAAAGAAGTAAAAGTGTGGGCTCTTAAAAACCTAATCTATGCGCAAAAATTGTTGGGCCTGGGTACTTGGGCTTCAGAATTCATCATGCAAACTTTCAAATTTAACCTAACACCACTCCAGCTGTTATGAAATTACACTACTAACCTTGCGAAATATAAAAATTCAATTTATTATTCTATTGTAGAGTAATATTTTAAACATTTTGAAAAGTTATCGTCAATAACGGATTTTGCATTTAAACTGTCGTATTTATAAGCGGTGAGTATTTTATTTTTCCGTATTTTTATGTTTTTACCGGAATTTTAGAAATGTCAGATAAAAAGTCATGTTATTCATACATTTTAGTTGGACTTTTGAAAAAAAATCTGGTAAAAATGCATACATTCTTCTTGATTTTTTGAAAATTTCGATAAAAATTCATGACTTATATGGGATATTTTGAAAAACCAATAAAAATGCATGGTTTCTACTTGATATTTTGAAAAACTTGATAAAAATGCATGTTTTCTACCGGATTTTTTGAAACAAAAACTAATAAAAAGGCATGCATTTATACCGATGATATTAAAAACACCAATAGTGAACAATTGGTATTTGGTTAACCCGAAATTTCAAAAAATTTGAGAAAAGCATGAAGTTTTTCGGATATTTAAAAAACATGGTAGTTTAAATTGCATTGTTTTTTTAGTGAGGATCAGACGACAGGATTGCTTTTAGGCCGCGTAACAAAGTTGTAGCTACAGCGGGGGCTCGTGCAAAGGAAGATGACGTCGATGACTCGTGTATCTGGATGAGAATAGTATCCCCCCACCAGTTATCACATGAGGCGGATGGCGGCCGAGCAGTTTCATGCACCACGCTGAATCTAACGTAAAGGATATAAATCTGCTGCTGGATGGACCAGAGATCCTGATGATGAGACAAATGTTGAGGATATACAAGCACTAGTTGAGAATGACATGAAGATAGTAGCCAAGACAGAGGTAACCTATCATTTTGAGACGGAGGCTCCGACTACTGTAGAGGTTACGCCGCAGATGGCTATTAAGGCACCTACTATGAGTGATATGGAGGTTACTCCTCTAGTTGAGATAGAGGTTACTACTCCGGCTTCGACATAGTCGTCTATACACATGGATTGAGGGTTTCCTGGAAAGCCCAGTGACTATTTTGTGCTCACTAGATATATTGATCACGTGGCATTCAGATTATGGCAGGGAGATGTATGTATATGTTATGTTGAACTTGACTTTATTTATTATTGATACATTGAAAATAAATGATGTTTTTTACTTGGTTTGTTACAGGACCAACTGCGACAGAAGGTACCCACCCACAAGAGGGAGCTGAAGAAGTTCTTAAATGCCCAGATGTCATTGGAGGTTAGGGCGATTGTCGATGAGTGTGGTCTCCTTTCATTGATGGATTGTTCGCTGATGATGCTCAGGTCAGATATTGACAGCCTTTGTTGAGTGATGGCATAAGGAGATATCTTCCTTCCATCTTCCATTTGGTGAGATGATGATTATCTGTCACACCCTCATTTTCGCCCTAGCCCTTCATATCATATATCCATCATATCATCGTCATACCATGGTGCATGCCAAACATGTGGGTTTGCAAGGAAAGGACATGGCAGGTATTTTTGTTTCAAGGTAAGGAATGGATTTGTTCAATGTTCATTCATCTAACTCAGATGGGAACTTGACCTAATCTGGATCAGTAATGAAAGGATGTTGTGCACTCTAACTGGTAACTTCTTGCCATGGGTCATTCTGAAGACAAATGTTAGTTGGAATTTCTCAAGTGATTAAGCTTTGTGTTCAATTAAGGATTTGGTCCAATACAAGATTCTTATAGGTGGTCATGAGGCTAAGATTGGTTCATTTGGTCATTCAATCTCATAAAATAATGTCTACAACCCTAAGGGGTGAGCATTGTGGTTCATGTTTAAATCATTCAAGAAAGGTTTTAAACCACCTATTCATGCTTCAAGACATTTTAGGATCAAGTTGGGTTTATTGGATATGAAACAATGTTCTTTCTTTTAACTTAATTTTATTGAGAAGAGTTTCCAAGTACGTGTGTCACCTTGACTTTTGGATCCAATTCAAGGAAAGGTTGTATTCATGTCATAAGGCTATTCATTAAGCTTGCATATAATTATAAATTTGACATTGAGAAACAAGAGAAGTGTCAAGAAAGGAATTAAGTAAAATTTCTAGCTTTGCAAATACAACTTGTTTTCAAATCCATAAGTAGACATGCTACAAACTACAATGGGAATAATCCATCCTACTTCAAAGTTCATTTGAAACCACATTTAGTATGTATTCTAAATCAAACTTAAAGTTGCTTTGATACAAGATTAAAAATTGTGGATCTCATTTTGAATCTCAAAAAGAACAAAACACTAATGTTAAAAGAGTTACAAGCCTTTGAACCTAAGCCTAAGAAATTACAAGAAGGGACATGAGCTTAAGATTTTGTGCTTCGCGTATGCCCTCAAATACAAGGCTATGGTTCATCACTTCTTCATCCATGCTAGGCCACGGTTCGTCCATTCAAGCTCCATGATTAGACGTGTTTCCCTTCATCCTCCTGCAGCAAGCTTTCGTCATTCTAACAATTCAAAGTTGCAATCTCAAGTCATTTACATTTTAAGTTATACAAAAAAAATCCAAATTGATATCAAGAATCAATATACAAGTGCAATTCACTCCAAATTCAGCTCATGATTCATAAATCAATTTATCAAGATTCATGCCACATTCAAAACAAGTTTCAATAACACATGTACCATTCAAAGTCACATTCAAAGTTCATATCCTATATCACAAATCAAGTTTCATGTCATGTCACAAATTGAACTCACACCATTCAAACAAATTCTATGACACTATGAAGCAACACATAACAAGTTTCAGTGCATAGAATTCAAAGTCCATTCATAAAAAATTATTCAAGTTTATCCAAGTCAGAACAACAGGACATAGGGACCACTTGCATATGACAGCAGTAGCAAAACAGAGTTCAGTAAGCAGGAGGAGCAGACATTAACTAAAAAGGAAAAACATTTTCTCTGCATCAAGAAAGCTGTTTACAAACACAAACATACAAAAATTCAGCAGCAGAAGAGCAAAATACAACAAAGTTCAGCAGAAAGTACAATAGAAGTTCAGCAAAGTAACCCAATGAAGTATCATGTTTTTGGCAAAGACACATTCTGAACTTAAAAAAAGCAAACTTAGACACTGCCATGAGCAAGATTCCACAGCAAAGTTTCACATCACTCTAACCCTACCACTATAAAACTAAGAGTAACAAATCAATTGAACAAGAGGGAGGAGTTTCAAAGAAATCAACAAAAAAACTAGCCATAGTCATTCATACAAAGAGGAAAAAAATCTTCAGCCATCACAAAAACTCAACAGACTCAAAAACTCAGAAACAAAGTTCTTAACAATTATCCTTTCAAAACCTTCTGATATGCACAAAGAAACTGAGCAACCATCAAAGATCCAAACGAACCAGAACGCACAACCAAATAACAACCAGAAGAATAAAATCAAGAGAAGTAGAAATCCAAAGGGAATCAGAAGCACTTACGTGGTCATTTATTGTCGTCAAAACCACGCCAGACTTTGCTCCGGTCAGGTAACCTCGAGCCCTCTTTTATCTTTTTCTTGGTGCTATCTTGTAGAGCTCCTTTTGTTGATCCAAACCCCTCATATGATTGCTGATTTTGTGTTGCAGTGTTGATTTTATTTTTGATTTGGTGAAGTTAGGGTTCATCGTGTTTCGTTTCAGTCTGGGTGTTTGGTTGCGAATCTGGAAAATTTGATTGTGGATTATTGTAAAGCTAGGAAAGACGAACAAAAGTGATGTGAGGATCGTGGCATTTTGTCCTCCACTTCCGCTGACGAAGAGCTCCGGCACGGCAGAGCTGTTGTGGCTCAGACGTTGAATTTAGAATGGAAGGAAAAGGAGAGCACGCAAGGTTTAAATGTTATCATAAGAAGCTGTTTGTGTATTCTGAATGCTTTAACCATCATCCTAATGTATACTTTGGGCCTTAAGCCCATTAAGAATTATCTACACTTGAAATGTGTGTTCACACCTCCAGGGCCATGCTTCAGCATTTTGTTCTTTAAGTTCTCTTTTATAGAATATGATCGTGAAGGCTGATCAGATCCTGTGATGGGCCACCAAGAACGTCTGTGATACTGGGTGCAAGATAAGGAGGAGGGGGTGTACTTGCAAGGCACTCCGACGCTCAAGTAAGAAAGGGTAAGAGAAAAGGGACAAGTACAAAGTGTGAGTTCTTAGGATGATTATTGGATACCTGACCCTCTCAAGCGAGAGGGTTTATATAATGCCCCTAGCGTGTGGCCAACGGTCCCTATTTTCAGGGTGTAATAACCATTTCCCAAAGAATAGGTAACTGCCAAAAACTAGCCGTTATGACGAACAGGAGTGCCCGAAACTAGCCGTTGCCGCGGGCAAGGGCGTAGTTACGGGCACAGGCGTCGTTGGTTGTTCCTGGATGACTGCGCCGTGCGTAACGGGCAGAAATGCCGGGGAGGAGCGAATGATCCTGAGATTCATCCGTCCATATCTGCCCGGCGGAGGGGCGGAAAAGTAAATGCTGCCCTCTCTTAGTTGAACTTGGGCAATTGGACCGTTCTAGGAGTAGAAGTGGATTAAGCCATGCCTAGTCACTGGTCTAGTCCGGAATAGGAGCCCCCCAAGTCGTTGCTCCCGAACGTGGGAGTGATGACTTAAGGATAACCCGTAGCCCCGGGGAATTGTGATGGAATCGTCGTTAGGTGACGAAGGGGAGTTGTCCCGTGGTGCTCGAGAGATTCAGTGCCCGTAAGACTCGTATTGTTGTTCGATCAGCCCGGTGCGCGGGGAGGTTAACGGTTAAGGGGAACTGAAACAATGGTACGCCACGTGTGCTTCGAGCCCTGTGCTGCATTAAATAGGCAATGATGGCTAGTCTAGGGTCATAATGACCTATCCGCGCATGTGCACGTGCTTTGAGGCGGTATATAAAGGAGGGAGAGTTGCTCATTTGTATTTTCATTTCTCTCTCCTTCTTCGTCTTTCTCAGATAATTCAGTTGTTGTCGCCGCCGTCCACAGTCGTTTTCGCCGCCGTCCACAGCTTCGAGCAACTTCTCCATAACCTCTTCGACCACGTAAGTTACATGATTTCTTCTTTTCTTTGTTTCTAATGATTTGCTCTTCTAGATATGAATATTTGTACTTGAAAGTCTTTCTGGATTAAGTTGCTTCTTATGAGTCGTCATGAGCTTCTTCAGAACTTGCTTCTTCTGGATGAGCTTCTAGACCACCTTCTTCTAGACCATCAACTTTTGGATCACCCGCTTCTGAAGTGTCTTCAAATACATGAAAATCTGAAAAACTTTCAACTAGCTCTGACATTTTATTTTCATGCTCTTTGTCATCAAATTTGATGTGTATTGACTCTTCAACCATTTTGGTTTTAGATTTATAAACCTTGTATGCCTTTGAGTGTTCAGAGTATCCTAAGAAGATACCCTTATGAGCTTTGGCATCAACTTTATTTAGATAGACTTTATTGTTCAAGATGTAACAAGTACATCCAAACTGATGAAAATAAGAAATGCTTGGCTTTCTTCCTTTAAAAAGCTCATGTGGATTTTTGTTCAAAATGGGTATAACATAGATTTTATTTTGAACATAACATGTTGTGTTCACAACTTCTGCCCACAAGTACTTAGGTAAACTATTTTCACGGATCATGGTTCTAGCCATTTCTTGTAAATATATGTTCTTTCTTTCTACAAATCCATTTTGTCGTGGAGTTATAGGAGAAGATAACTCATGGATAATTCCATGTTTTTCACAAAATATTTCAAATGGATCATTTTCAAATTCTCCTCTATGATCACTTCTGACTTTTAAAATCTTAAAATCCTTTTCAGTTTGTACTTATCTACAGAAGATGTTGAACACATCATATGATTCATCTTTAGTTCTGAGGAATTTGACCCAAGTCCATTTGCTATAGTCATCAACTATGACTAATTCATATTTCTTCCCATTGGTTGATGCATTACCAACTGTACCAAATAAATCAATGTGAAATAGTTCTAAGGGTCTGAAAGTAGAAAAAATGTTTTTTGATTTAAAAGAAGTTTTGTTAAGTTTTCCTACTTGGCATGCTCCACAAAGAGCATCTGAGTAATAATTCAGTTATGGCAATCCTTTAACAAGTTTTAACTTGCTAAGTTTAGAAATTAATCTCCAATTAGCATGACCTAACCTTCTATGCCATAGCCATTTTTCATCACTCACTCATAGAAGGCAAAATAACTTCTGATAAGCTAATTCAGAGAAATTAATTTTATAAACATTGCATTTTCTCATACCTTTGAATACTATAGATTTATCAGATTCATTCATGACTATATAGTTGTTCTTATTAAACATAACTTCATAACCACTATCACAAAATTAACTTATGCTAAGTAGGTTATATTTTAATCCATTTACTAACCAAACATTATTAATAGAGATAGAGGAGTTACCAATAGTATCCATACCAATGATCTTTCCTTTCTAGTTTCCTCCAAACCCCACAGTTCCTCCCTTCTTTCAGAGTTAGGGTTTGGATCATATGTTTTTCTCCTGTCATTGTCATGAGTAGCCACTATCCAAGTACTAAGACTATTGCTTTGCTTCTCCCTTAAGGAAAATCTGATGCAAAAGTAATTTCAATTTTAGGTACCCATAGTATTATGGGTCCTTTAGGGTTAGTTCTAATAGGCTTTATCTTATTCTCTACCTTAGCTTTCAAATAGTAAAGTTTAGGATCAATCAAGACTTTTGGTGTAAAAGTTTGTTGTCTTGAATAAATCTTAGCTTTTGGTTCTAGGCCTTTTATAACCTTAGACTTTGATGTCTTAGGTTCTGATTTCTTTAGAACCTTTGACTTTTAAATCTCAGGTTCTGATTTCTTCAGAACCTTTACCTCTACTATTTTAGGTTTTAACTGGTTCAGAGCCTCTGCTTTGACATCAACAGGTACAAAATAGGAATCCAACAGTTTTTGAGCAAAGTTTGAAGAAGAAGGTTATGTTGGTTTAATCAAGGTTCTAGACATTGGATTAAAAGGTTTTTGAAAATACCCAAGACTTTCTCCATTGCTTCTACTTACACCATAAATTATGGATGCAAGTTTTGTCTGGTTAAAGACAATTATGATAAACTCCTGAAGAGCCATTTAGTGCACATCAAGAGGTTTATTAGACATTTCTTTTACTAGAGCAATGTGATCTCTTTCTAAAGCTTCATTTTTATATTGAGAATATTTTAATTCACCTTTCAATAGATCATATTGCTTTTTCAATATTTTCATATGTCTGGCTTTGTCTTGACAATTACCCATAAGGTCTTGTATAAAATTAATCAAATCAGAGCAAGATAATTTAGAAAATACATCATCTTCTTCTTCAGACTCTGATCCAGAATCTGAGTCAAATTCTATTTCAGAAGATGTAAGAGCCATCAGAGCTAGATTGGCTTGTTATTCATCTTTTCCAGAGTCTTCTTCATTGTCAAGTTCATCTCATGTTGCCATGAGACTCTTCTTGAACTTGTTTATGAAGTTGTCCTTCTGATAGCTTCCTTTCTTTGACTTTTCCTTTTGCACCTCTGGACAATCAGCAATGAAGTGATCAGGATTCTTACAGTTGAAACATCCTTTCTAATCATATTTTTTTCTTTAGATATTGATCCTCTAAAGCTATTTCTTCTTCTAAAGAATCTTTTGTTCTTCTTGGCTAGATATTGCATGCGTTGCTTCTTCAGGTTCCTAGATTTTGAAAGGCTTAGCAGGTTAAGCAACAAATTTTAAAGCAATAGACTTTGATTTCTTGATAGCCTCATATCCATTTAGCTCCATCTCATAACTTTAAATATTGCCTATCAGGCTTTCAAGTCTTATAGTATTTAAGTATTTGGCTTTCTGAATAGTAATTACCTTTGGTCTGTATCTAATAAGAAGACTCATAAGAATCTTCTGGGCATGATCAGAAGTTGTAAATATCTTGTTCAGAACTTGAAGTTCAGATACAAGAACTTGAAACCTTGAGAACATGGTTTCAATGTCTTCATCTTCCGTCATTCTGAACAACTAATACTATTGAACCAGAAGGTTAACCTTAGTTTCTATTACCTGCTGGTTGCCTTCATAGGTAGCAACCAAGGATTCAAAGATGGTTCTAGCAGTAGATTTGTAAATAATTTTGATGTACTCAGAGTGAGGTAGAACATCTACCAAAATACCTCTAACTATGTGATGTTTCCTATAAGTCTTCTTCTGAGTAGGTGTGAGACTTTTTCTGTCAGTTACCTTTCCTACTCCATTAACTGGAATATCAATGCCATCTTCAAGAATTTCCCATAGCTCATCCTCAATACATATGATAAAAATGTACATCTTGCTCTTCCACCATTCAAACTCCGTAGAATCTCCATTGAAATTTTGAGGTCTAGCTGTATAGTTATCCTTTTCAAAGGTACTATAATCATAGTTTACAATAACAATGTTTCCAGGACCAGAGGTTCCAGATTCATCAGACATGTTTTTCTCTTAGGATCTTTTTCTGTACCACTGTTAAGTGTTAAATGCATAGACCGTGCTCTAATGCCAAGTGAAGGTGAGAAAAACACAAGAATGGGGGTTGAATTGTGCTAGCTATTTCTTTCTTTTATGAAAATCTCTTATCATATTTTGAACATAAGGTTTAGAATCTGAATTAGAGTTAAGTGATTAGCATCAGATAAGAATAGTCCAGAGGCAGAAAGTAAAAAATGAGAGACACATGCAGTTATCTTGGTTCCTCCCACAAATTGAGAGTATTCCATTTCCCTTGCACTTCAAAGAGATTTTCACTATAACCAAAACTAATTATAATTGATCAAGCACAAAATAACAGACTTCCAATGCTCAAACATACGCAAGAGACTTCTGATACTTAAGCACATAAGAAAGAGACTTATATGCTCAAGCACACAAGCAAGAGACTTTAAATGCTCAAGAACTTATCAAAAGACTTCTTAAACTCTAACTTACAGTTAAGAGATTGTGAAAAACTACACTTGATATACAATTAGAGGTGTAGATAAAATACAACATAGAAAGACTCTTTGAGACTTAAGAATTTCTAGAATATACAAGTGTTAATAAATTATAAGTTAAACTTGTGTTTCTTGTTTGACAGAGTAACAAATTTTTGAATGTTAATAACTCATTATTTTTCTTCAAGTCTTTAGCTCCTTATATAGAGATAAAAAAAGAGTTGTTGAAGATTTTGCACAAGAGATACATTGATAAGCTTGATTTAGAAACGTTGAGATGTTTCCTGATATGGTTAATATAACAAAAAGCTTATTTGAAATCCCTTTACTACAATGGGAATTATCCATTCCATCTTAGTTGTCTTTGCTAGAACAAGATTTGTTCATGACATATTTTCCTTGGATTTTGATGATAATAAAGTATTGAAAGAACAATGGTTTATTTGATGTGTGTTACATGTGTGCAGGTTCTAAGACTTGTAAATATTATAGTCATAATCTGTTCTACATTTAGCACACTTTGAGAGTTGCTGAATTGCTAGCTTCTGGTGGCAAAATCTGAAGAACACTTGCTAAGTGATGTCCGGCGTAGATTCTGAAGCTGAAGGTATCAACATTAGAAGAAGCAACATAATTGTCTCTACACTTAGTGAATGAAAATTGGCCTCTGGTACCAATCAGAGTTGGTGATAAAGCTGAAGCTGTCCGTACTGCAGAAAGTAAGTTGTATTGTCAAATCAGTTTGTCAGCTAGAGTCTATAGATTGCAAGGCTCAAGAAAGGCTGAGATGCTTTATGTATATCTACTCTCAACGGATCTATTGGTACATAATCTCTTGAAGACTCAAAGGTTAAACATATTACACATTGGATCAAGATCTTCTGGTGTATCTATCTTTAACGGCTCATGTACTATGGAGTAACAACAAAGACTCTTGATCAAGTCACCTCTTCAACGATTAGTTTCTGAAAAAGGCTATAAATATGGCTGAAGGTTCAAACTGAATCTTTAACAAGGATCAACCTAAAGAAGTAGTAACAAGATCAACAATTATCAACTCATTGTATATGTAGATTTTTCTGATGCAGGTTGTAATTGTAAAAGCCTTAATATTTCTTATACATTGAATATCTTATAAATCTTAACTGCTTTAGGTCTTTGTTATGGTGATTTCCCGTACCTCTGATACTTGTATCATGTACACCTTGTTCTTTATTTCTGTTGAGCTTGTTCAGCAGTTTAGATAAAAGTCTTGTGTCATTGGGATACAAGCAAGGAAGTCTCGAGCCAAGATGCTTGAGCTACGCAAGTCTCTTGCTATGTGCTTGAGCTGTGAAAGTCTTAATCAAGTGGATTGATTGAGCAGAAGTCTTGTATCATTAGGATACAAGAAAGGAAGCCTCAAGCCAAGATGCTTGAGCCATGTAAGTATCTTGCTATGAGCTTGAGCAATGAAAGTCTTAATCAAGTAGATTGATTGAGCACGAAATTCTTGAGCCAGTGTGGCTTGAGCAGGATAGCTCGGTACATGAAATTTGGAGCAGTAAGTCTTGACCAGTGAGGTGCAAGCAAGAAGGCTCATTTCATGGGACCTGAAGCAGAAGTCTTGAGCCTGAGAGGCTTGAGCAGGAATGCTCAGTACATGAAATTTGGAGCAGTAAGTCTTGACCAGTAGAGTGCAAGCAGAGAGGCTTATTTCATGGGACTTAGAGCAGAAATCTTAGGATAAGGGCCTGATCAAGGAAGTCTTGGATTCGTGGAACCTGAGTAGGAAGTCTCGAGTGAGAAGCCCGAGCATAAGTCTTGGACCTTGGGTCTGAGCAAGTGTAAAAGTATTATGTAGAATGCATAAGCGATTGTAATCATGTTTTGATTATAGTGAAAATCTCTTGTGAATCAAGGGGATTGGACTACTCTCAGTTGGGAGAGGAACTAATATAAATATTTGTGTCTTCTGCTATTATTTATTTGCTTCTGTTAACATTCCGTTGCTAATAATTAACCAGAATATGAACACTAGTTTAGATTTTGAACTCTAATCAGATGTAAACTAAGAAAATAGAAAACACAATTCAACCCCCCTTCTTGTGTACTTTTCTCATCTTTAATTGGCATCAGAGCATGGTCTATAGAAGTCTTATGACTCTCAGTTGATGCCTCTAAGACTCTGGTGGATGTTGATGAAAATGAACTAGGTTTGGATTGCTTTTATAATGACTTCTGAGCAACTCAAACGACTGAATTAATCCTTACTTGATTCTTGGAACAGTAACGACCACTAAAAATTTAAAGCATACACTATACAATCCTTAATGACCCCATGTTACTTGATGGTTTTTCATTTTCTTGGAAACTGAGCTTGTAATGATGGCCTATGATACATTTATGACTGTAATTCTTTTCTTCTCCTTCTTTTATTTTATTTCTTTTTGATGTGACAAAAAAGGGAGAAATAATGGTAAGTATTTAATTAGAAACTAAACCCATTGAGTACCTATTCACTTGTACATATTGGCCATTTATAATTTTGTTATGGGTTAAATACACAACATCTCCTTGTAATATTAACGAGTTTCGCTTTAACCCCTTGTAAAAGATTTTTTTTAAACCCCCCCTCATAATACCCTGATTCTGTCAGATAGGCCCTCGATTGCCATATTGCAGCAAATATTCTCTCATTTTGCCAACGTGGCAGTCCGCATGACATTTTTTAATTTTTATTTAATTTTAAATTCCACGTGGATTACTTTTTTAATTTTTATTTTAATAAATATTTTTAATCTTCTTTTTTACTTTTTTTTAATTATATATTATATATTTTTAAATATATATTATTATATATGATTTGTTTTAGAAAATTTGTAATACAAAAATTGCTTTGCAAAGGGATCGAACCTGGGTCCCTTAGCTGATAGATCACATGGGACTTGGAGCAGAAGTCTTAGGCTGAGGGCCCGATCAAGGAAGTCTTGGGTTCGTGGAACCTGAGCAAGAAGTCTCGAGTGAGGAGCTTGAGCAGAAGTCTTGGACCTTGGGTCTGAGCAAGTGTAAAAGTCTTATGCAAAATGCATAAGCGATTGTAATCATGTTTTGATTATAGTGAAAATCTCTTGTGAAGCAAGGGGACTGGACTACTCTCAGTTAGGAGAGGAACCGATATAAATCTTTGTGTCTTCTGATATTATTTATTTGCTTCTGTTAACATTCTGCTGCTAAGAATTAACCAGAATTTGAACACCAGTTTAGATTCTGAACTCTGATCAAATGCAAACTAAGAAAACAGAAAACACAATTCAATTCCCCTTCTTGTGTACTTTTCTCACCTTCATTCTTCAGCCGATTTTTTTCTTAATTCTTCACGTGATCAAAATCCTCGATCCTTGCCCTGACTAGATCCGAATCTTCAGAGGTTGACGCTTCAGAGTCTAGATTTCAGATGATGACGTCATTTAGAGGTTGACTTTCAGATTCTGGATTTCCAAAGTCTGGATCTTCAGATGCTGACGTCATTTAGAGGCTGAAGTCATTCAGAGTTTGGTATTCAGCTTTTGATCTTCCTGAATATGGATCTTTAGCTTCTCTTTGAATGTTCATTCTCAGATCCAATACTAAGTTTTATTTAGAAATTTTAGTCTATGATCATGCACACTTGAACATATGTTAGTATACCTTATTGTTCTTTAAATACTTTGTTATCATCAAAACCTTAGAGATATGGTACAAACCAATTTTGTTCCTTTATAAACACTACAAGATGATTCTGGACATTTCGACATCTTGATTATGTCGCCGAATAATCTAGTAATTTTCTCATCAAACTCGATCGGTCCCGTAGTTAGCCTAAAATGATAAGTTTTCCACATAAGCTTCAAATCTTCATCACTCTTCAACTCAATATGATCACATTTCACCCTTCCATCATTATGAATCCATGGTACAAGAAAATCAATCTTGATTATGTCGTCAACTGATCAAGATATTACACAATAAAAAGAACAAAGATTCACATATACTGGTAAAAAAAGAATGAGGTACACTAGTTTGTCAAAGAGACCACCTTTCGCATCATTGATAGTTTGATCTAGAAGAATTAGTCTCAAGAGATCAACATGGAATGATAAAAATATTCCGCATGCAAGTATAAAGAGCAACCTAAGAGGTGGGTGAATTAGATTTTAAGACTTTTTTCTCATTTTTAGATGATGTTATGTTTTTATAATTTCGGAAGATATGATAATCATATGAATGATAAAGTAGGGAAAATGCAGTAAGTAAATTGGTGCAATGAGGGGGGGGGGGGAGAATTACTCATCTATGGGTGTAATTGAATGAAGAATAGAGAGGGACCCACACTCTCTTCTTTGCTTTTCTATGTTTTTCACCATTATTGATCTTTATGTGTTTTGGAAAAGGTTTGTATGAAAAATCTAAATTGTTGTTGTAATCTATGTGAAATTTGTGCTCTAAATTATATTGAAATTCGTGCATGATTTGAATGTATAATTATGGATGTTGTTGTTCATGTTAATATGATTTAGTATGATGAACATAATGATAAAATTGTGATGGATTAATGAATTAGGTGATTAATCTGTGAGTAATTGATATGATAAACATGGTATAAATTATATGTGTCAAATTCTATGTGATTTGGGGTTGAAATTAGAGCTTTGAGAAAGCTCTAATGGTAGAAAATGTAGTTCTGCATTCTGCATAGTGGCGACGACCGTCATCACCATGACGAGTCGACCGTCACTGTATTGATAGAGCCGACGAATGTCAGCTAGATGATGTGTTGGGCGTCATCGTCTCAGATCGGACGAACTTGCTAAGTGTCGCCTAGGTGAACAGTGGGTGAAGGGGAGGATGATGGACACGTCATGACGACCGTCATGACGGGTGGGTTGATCATCATGACCTGGGTTGACTAGTTTTGGGTCGCCGACTCAATTTTTTGAGTTGTTTCCGACTCCAGCGACTGTTGGTTAATGTTCTGTTGTGTTTGACGAGTTGGTGAATAAAATTGACATGATTTATGAGTTCTGTGAATACTTTGTGGATGTATGAGTATATGTTATTAAATGCTTGTATGATTATGCATTGGTGAGTCACAATTATAAAGCATGTTTATTTAAATTGAGATGGTTGCCTTATTCGTGGTTATGTGGTTCGAAAGGGAACGGGTGAATGTTTATTACATTGGTGTGTTGTTGCTTTGTCATGTATCATAGTGTACGGACTTCAGTCTAGTGTTGTGTCGTTGGTTCAGAAGGGGGGACCAGTGACGAGTCACTGATTCAGAAAGGGGGATCAGTGATGAGTCCTGATTTATAAGGGGGGATCAATGACACTTATGGTCAGAAATGGGACCATTGGTGAGTTGACTAAATCAATAACATACCTCTAGTGTCCGAATTGGTACCATATGCATATAGAGTCGAGGAGTTGATGTGTTGCATACATATCTGGATTATTATCGAGTTATTACTATTGTATGAATTATGTTACATAATTGGTGATTGTCCAATTTTGCTCAGTTGAGATATGAGTAAAATTTCATTGCTATGAATGATTCTTAGATTGATGATTGTTATGAATGATGTTATTCTTACTATCTTTTGCACCGTTAACATATTTTGAGCGTATTCTTATCCCTGTTTTCTTGTTTGTGGTGATTTGTACTCTCTTGAGTGTAGAGGAGTAGATGATGTTTGAGCCGGAGGATGGCGTTGAGGCCTCTTCATTTGTTTACTGTTTTTCCGCATTATTTAGTCTTTGTTGAGCTTTGATTTGTAACACTGGGACAAGTTGCTTTGTTACATGATATGCTTCTTAAGATGTTTGAATTATTTTATTAAGTACTTATGTTGAGACATAATAAATGTTTATTTGGAGTTTTGATGTTCCATTTCTATTTAATTTATGTTCAATTTGGAGAAAGATGCACATTGTGAATGTGTAACACCAATGTTGTATGAAATTATATGTTTTATTTTTATAAATCAAGGGTGCCAGGTTAGGGTGTTACAGAAAGCGTACTCAGAATGTCAACCAAAATAGAAGCCTCCTGAATCTCCTTCCTTATTCGGCACATGACACATTCACTCTTTATCACATGTTCACAGTCAATGAAAGGGACATCAGAGAAGATTTAAGAAAAGGAAATAGGTAAAATAAGGCTCTTTTGTCACTTACTAAAGATTTTCTTCCTTTCCTCCTTCAATTTGGGTCCAATAACCAGTGGGTCTGGATGCACATTTTCAATCGATTTCTCGACACCCCATCATATGAGACAACTCCACCAACATAGTCAAGTTCCTTATAAATGGCCATCAATTATGTCTTAAAGTATAGCCCCTTCTGTGACAGGTACCCCTCTTTGTAGAGATAAAACCCCGCCACCCACTAAGTAATGACTTTTGGTCCAATACTTACAAAAGATGTATATGCATATGGGTGAAGGATTGGGTTCCAAGTGGCAGATCTTCGCGTGCGCTTCTTCATTAAGAGGAGTAACTAGGTAAAAACGATCCTTGAAATGCTTCACTCTATTGGAATAATTCTTAAAATATCTGATGTTTTGCTTCAAGGAGAGTGAACCAAAATTGTTTGCATAGTTTGGGTTGTTTTGAGTTTTAAAAATATGAAAGAACAACATCATATTCGGCTTACCCCCCTTATACTCAAGCCAGTGCTGGAAATATTTAACAAATACCCAATACATTAGATGTAAATGTGAAGGTGCAATAAGCAAATGATTCAATACGTGTTCAAATTGCAGTAAAGCAGCAAGAAGCAAAAATTTAGTTTTGGAAGGATTCCCTCCGGGATTTATATCGTCTCCAAATGGATCAGTGCGAGGGAAAGAATGTCGTTCAACGGTCTCTACATTTCTAAGCTTGTGGTGATTAAATTTGGTTAAAAGATTCAAGGTACTATAAATAAAGGCAGAAAATATAAAGACGAAAAATATAAAGTAAAGACTTTAAAATAAATTGAACCTTGTTGGGATTGGATCTCATCAATTGATAACACATGCATTCTTCTGACCAGTTAAACACAAATCAATCATTCATCTAATATCCTCACTTATCACCCACAACAAAGGTTATGTCTAACGCAATGTCGAGAGAACAAGTGTATTGTCTCCTTGGTGATGTCTCACGCAACTCAACAACACATAGCATTAAAAACTCATACTCACGCAAATGTTAAGCCTAAATCTATGTCTAGAGTTTAAAACCTAACATATATTCATCCTAAATCTAGATCTGAAGAGTATATGTCTATAGCGGTTCAAGTTAAAGATAAACAGGTAAACAAAGATGACACCCATATCAGATAAATGATTGCTTCATATAAAACGCCATGATCAAAATACGTACATACGCTTAACCCTTTTTACATGCATTCAACTAATTTTCCAAATGTAAGCTAACATAGTTCTTCATCTCTAATATCACGCATCCTCACAATACCATATTGATTGCTTCTCATGCTACTCATGCTAATAATCAACACAATAAAATAAAAGTGATACTAGTGAATATCAACTTACAAGACTAGGTCAAAAGTTTGCTCATTGATAGATGAATATCTTAGATCTAAGATTTGAAAAGGTTTTGTCAAGACCCAAAAATAAGAAAGAAAATACAACATAAATATTGAAGAGAGATAAAGTTTTGATTCCAAAAAATATATGTTTTTTTTCTTCTAAAAAGCAAGAGAAAGTACTTCAATAGTATTACAAAAAATATCATGTTCGCACTGCGAACTCCGTCTTCGCACTATGAAGACCACTTTTAGGTACATCAAGTGCCTCAGGAACAGTTAAACCACCTTTGGAAATGTCTATGTTCGCAGTGCGAACTCATTCTTCGCACAACGAACTTCTTCGCTACAGATTCACACAACAAACTTTGGGTCATTTTCGTATTGCCATCCAAAGTTTTCAGCTCTCCTGGACTTCACTGTGACCTCGCACAACGAACATTCGCTTTGACCTCGCTGTTATTCACACTGCGAACTTGCTGATTCCTCTTCATTTCTTTGGCTTCCTTGTCCAATCATTTATGTCTTAATCATTGATGTTTTATGCATATATCCTGCACAATAACACACACACATCAAGGAATCCAAAGGTATTTTCAATATGTTGAAGAATCACACAAGAACAAGAAATAAATCCATTAAAACATGACAAATGAGTTGAAAAATGTCAAGAAAGATGGTTCAAAATAAGTCATATTTGGCATTCAACAAACTCTCCCCAACTAGATATTTGCTTGTCCTCAAGCAAAGTATGCCCTCATGAAAACAAGAGGATTTGCTCAAGCATAAGATTCAACCAAGAAAGAATTAATGGTTCAAATTCAAATAAGAGAGATTTGCTCAAACAAGAGGATTTGCTCAAGCATGAGAATGCGCACAAGCAATGTTCACCACTTAATAGAATCGAACAATGATAAAGAATTTAGTTCTTAAACAAATATCATGCAATGTTTCAAATAACAACTAAATTCTCATGCTTGAATCACTCTAACACTCATTTTCAAATAAGAATGAAGAAATTAACGCGTTTGCGCCGTGGGGCAATTTCACTCGCCTGACATACAATGCAAATAACAATCCAATTCATACATTCATCTAATCAATAAAAAATGAAATCATGGAAGCAAGAGATCACTAATGGCTTTTAAGGTTGTAGCTTGGTCAGGTTCACAACAAAGGGTCATTTCTAAAGGCAGTTGAATCAAAATTTCCAATGCAAAAGAAACATTCACTATACATGGTATTTACACATCACAACTTTATTCACCACTTCCTTTTCACAATTGTAAACTTTCTCAAACTTCCTTTTGCATAATTATTTCATTCTCTATTTTTCTCTTTCAAACAAGCATTCTTTTTCTTTTGTTTTTCACATTCATATTCACAATTTTTCAATGCTTGCTTGAAAATTTTCAAAATTTTTAGCAACCTACCATTTTTATTTTCATTCTCCCCAACTTGAATTCAACCAAACCTCAAGTGAATGTTCCTTGCCTATGGCAAGGAAGTCAATTTAAATAATGTTCAAAGGTTTCAAGAATTTATTTTAGAATCTCACAAGATTCAATGATGAACTAAACTTTCAAATTATGTACATAAACCAAGTTCATCACTAAAATGAGATCTAAACTGTTTAGGCTCAAAGGGGTTGACAAATTCTCACTACTCACGGTAAGTTACTTTTGGATATGGTTGTGCTCAATATAAACAAATGCCTTGATCATTTCTAATGCTTACACAAAATCACAATAATCAAAAGATTAAGCATGAATCAAATGAATTAAACAAAGTTTATCACTCATCCTAGCATATAGTAAGCAATGGAGGTTTCTCACAATGTGTGACTTTTGGACCTAAGTGAAACAAGCATTCAAACAAGTTGCAACATGAAACAAGAATACACATTTGCACAAAGCACAAAATTATTAAGTCATTCTAACATTCTATAAAGCAGTACAATTTACCTTGCTTGCATTCACATGTTAAACATCCTACCATCACCATCCAAATTTGAGAGAATCTTTATTGGATACTTTTACACAAATAGCAACCAATCGGGAAGAAATTCTCATCATTCACCCCTAACCAACACTTGAGAAAACGTAAAAGGAAACAAGTATATACAATATAAACAACTGTACAAAGCTCAAAAATATAGAAATAATTGCAATGCGATTCACTATCTAAACTCCAATCCCCGACAATGGTGTCATTTTGTTCGAATTGCAGTAAAGCGACAAGAAGCAAAAATTTAGTTTTGGAAGGATTCCCTCCAAGATTTATATCGTCTTCACATGGATTAGTGCAAGGGAAAGAATGTCGTTCAACGGTATCTATGTTTCTAAGCTTGTGGTGATTAAATTTGGTTGAAAGATTCAAGATACCATAAATAAAGGAAGAAAATATAAAGACGGGAAATATAAAGTAAAGACTTAAAAATAGACAGATCCTTGTTGGGATTGGATCTCATCAATTGATAACACATGCATTCTTCTGACCAGTTAAATACAAATAGAGGTTATGTCTAATGTAACGTCGAGAGAATAACCGTATTGTCTCATAGGTGATTGTCATACCCTAATTTTTGACGTCTAAGATCCCACATCCTTTTGCATCATCTGCATAATTTTATCACGCATTTCATCTTGCATATTACCCAATTTATCAGCTGAAATAAACTTGTTGGAATTACAGCCGAATCGGCCAAACAAAAGTCAACTGTGCGTAAAATTAGTGGACGGAAAATTTTAAAATCGATCCTGCAAACGTCAGTGGTATTAATCTACGTTTTGCGTAGTTTAACCTGGCGTGCTCATTTTAATTTTTCAACTATTTTTTCGGTCGCATTTTGGACAGTTTAAGCCATTTAACCGGGTAAAATTTATTTCAAAATTTGACCAAACACTGTATTTTTCCGAAACGTATATTTTTTACTGATCATTTTGGTGTATTCATTTTATTTTTTTGAGCACTTTGATACCGATCCAATTACTCGTTTTTTACCACTTTTATTTCTATTTTTAATTAATAATTCTTTAAATTAATCAGTTTTTTTAATCTAGTTTATTTTAATATTTTATTTTAATGTTATTTATTATTTTCTTTTTATATATTTAAAATTTTGTTTTTTTAATTATTTTGAGTAATACTTAGTAATTAAGTTTAGAATTATAGTTTTTTTTCGTTTTGGTGAAAGTAAGACACTGCGCATGAGACTGGACCGCCTGCTATTTTTCGTGGGGGATCTCAAAAAAATGTTCTATCTAGCCTTATTTCCTTGATCATGTAGCAACATAACTTTTATTTTTTTTAAAAAGGAAGTACTACACATAAACTCAATGTTTTCTTTCATGTAAATAACACATTACACTTTTCTCACTTCACCTAATACCCTCACCATAAAGTAAGAAAATCTGATGCATTGGAGGACACACAAAAAGGGACGTACGTCACTTTTTTTCATGATCTTCGCAAAACCCACTCACATTCCTACATGGAGATTCTTTTTGTTTCACTAACTAAAACATTAATCCATCTTCATTCATAAAGCCACTATACATAAAAAGACAAAACCATCTCATTACTATCATGTTAATACCTCACCTTGTGGAGACATTCATGTGAGAGCTACCTACTTTCTTTCTTTAATATTTTCCTCTCTTCACCAATCAACAAGTCATAAGAATACTCCCTCAACCTGCATATTGAAAAACCACATACATATCACCTCATCTCCCTCCTGCTACGCATAAATAGAAAAAATTTCTTTCCACCCAACCTTCTAACCAACAACAACTTATCTGCGGCATCAGCACGTCCACCACCTGCAAACCGTAAACTTCCGCCTTGTACCTCCATTTCTCTTCAAAAACAACTTCATAACCTTCAAGCCGCCACGTTTTTCTCCGACAACCATAGCTACCGATACGTTACTCACAGCGACGCGGGCGAAAGATAAGAAGGAGAGGAGATCCGAGTGAGAAAACTGTCTCCGACGAGTCTTCCGTTGCACAACACACAAACCTTTCATATACTGTATTTGAGGGAGGTATAAACGTGAAACTCACTTTTTTATGATTTGAGAAAGTAATATTGTATTGTATTTAGGTTCCTTTTACATTTGCTTAAGTGATATACTTATGTGATATATGTTTGTATATTCTGAAAGTTTCATCTCTTCCATCATTTACGACACTCATGTTTTCATTTATTTTGTTTTTATTACTTTTTTTAGTTGTATATTATTTTTTAAATATGTGTCTTAATCTTTCATTTTAGCTATTTATTTTAATTATTTATATTTCTAAATTATTTATTTTAATGGTTTAAGTTTTAATTTATATAATAGTAGAAAAAAAACAAATTTACAGTATTAGTCTTTTTATGCTTAATTATTTGTTTTATGTTCTTAGTAATTGGTTAGTTATTTATTTTATTATTTATTTGTTAAATATTTGAAAATACTAAAAATATTTTGTTTTTTTATACTTTTATTTTGTCATTTTTTATAAAATATTTAAAAATGTATTTTTTTTTTGCTTTTTAGTTACTTTTATTTTATAATATTGACCATACCAAAATATTTTGATCTTTTATTTTAATGTGTTTCTTTTTAATTTAATTACTTTTTAAATATTTAAAAATGTAAAAATATTAGTTTAATTATTAATTTATTTAAATGTTTTTATTTAATATTGATTAATTAAATTATTAATTAATCTTGTTAAGTATTTATATTTATATTAATTAATAATTTCTTGTCACTCGATTCAATTGTCATGACTTGTCCGTGTCTCTTTTTTGAGCTGGCTCTATCTGATTAATCCCTGTTTTTTTGCCTTGATTAATTGTTGATTTTATCTGTTACTTTTATCCAAGATGCTTTTCCGTGTATGTTTTGATTGTCTGTAATTTTACACGATGCTTTGCCATGCACTTTCTGTTTATTTTACACGATGTTTTGTCATGTACCTCTGTTTATCTTCACGATGCTTTGCCGTGACTGTTAATATTTTCTCACGATGTTTTTCCATGATTGTATTTTCTCTTTGTGTCTCACAATGTTTTGCCGTGATTGTTAATATTTTTTCATGATGTTTTTTCGTGATTATATTTCCAAACTACGATTGCTCTGACTTTCTATTAAGGATACGTAGGCATAAGATTGCGATGATCCTAGCGAGCTACCTTTTTCTTTTTCCACCTTTTCTTTTTTTACTTTGCCCATCCTTACCTTAGCAAACAATTTTAGCCAAAACACAAATATTTCAAGAGGTTCCTGTAGAGTACTACAGATGCTTAGCGTGCTAGTACCTTCCCTTAGTATAATCAACCCCCATACGTTTGATCTCTCTTTTGCTTAGCTTCAGGCCTTGGTTTTTGCTTTGCATTTTACTTAGGATTTTTGTTCGATCTTTTTCCCTTTTCTCTTGGATAAAATAAAAGTTCGGTGGTGATATCATTGTTTTGCGAGCCAAGCTAATCCGATAGCTTTGGTATCCGATTCTCACCACGACAGTCATGTCTCACGCAACTCAACAACACAGAGCATTAAGAACTGATATTCACGCAAATGTTAAGCATAAACCTATGTCTAGAGTTCAGAACCTAACAAATATTCATCCTAGATCCAGATCTGAAGAGTATATGTCTGTAGCAGTTCAAATCAAAGATAAACAGGTAAACAAAGATGACATCCATATCAGATAAATGATTGCTTCATATAAAACGCCATGATCAGAATACGTACATACGCATAACCCTTTTTACATGCATTTAACTAATTTTCCAAATGTAAGTGAACATAGTTCTTCATCTCTATTATCACGCATCCTCACAATACCGTATTGATAGCTACTCATGCTAATAATTAACACAATAAAATAAAAGTGATACTAGTGAATATCAACTTACAAAACTATGTCAAAATTTTGCTCATTGATAGATGAATATCTTAGATCTAAGATTTGAAAAGGTTTTGTCAAGACATACAAATAAGAAATCAAAGACAACATCAATATTGAATCTAAACTAGTTCACAGTACATAGATTAGATGAAATACATAAGGTATCAAAAGATTACATCCAAACCCAACAAGAGATCGAAGCACTTACTTGAAGATCAAGCTCTGAGTTGCTTTGATTTGTGCTTCTCCCTCTTAGCTTTTGTGTTTCTCTCTCTAGAATATGTTTGGAATGAAGAGAGATAAAGTTTTAATACTCAAAAATATATATATTTTTTTCTAAAAAGCAATAGAAAGTACTTAAATAGTATTACAAAAATTGTCCTGTTCGCACTGTGAACTCCCTATTCGCACTGCGAAGACCATTTTTAGGCACTTCAAGTACCTCAGGAACAGTTAAACCGCCCTTGGAAATATCTAAGTTTGCAGTGCAAACTCATTCTTTGCATAGTGAACTTCTTCCCTATAGCTTCGCACATCAAACTTTAGGTCCTTTTCCTACTGCCATCCAAAGTTTTCAGCTCGCCTGGACTTCGCTGTGACCTTGCACATTGAACATTCGCTGTGACCTCGCTGCTGTTCGCACTGCGAACTTGCTGATTCCTTTTTATTTCTTTGGCTTCCTTGTCCATTAATTTGTGTCTTAATCATTGATGTTTTATGCCTATATCCTGCACAATAACACACACATCAAGGAATCCAAAGGTATTTGCAATATGTTGAAGAATCACACAAGAACAAGAAATAAATCCATTAAAACATGAGAAATGAGTTGAAAAATGTCAAGAAATATGGTTCAAAATAAGTCATATTTGGAATTCAACAATACGCTAACTTCAAATTCATTGAAAGGAACGTAATAGATTATGAGGAAAATATGCACTCGTGAAAATAAATAGCACACCTATCGTTTTTGCTGCAAATCCTTTTATCTTCATCTAGGGGAAACACTCCTTAGTCATTTGCAGGATCCACGTTAGTCAAAATTTGTTCAAATACATCTTCATGAACAAAAGAGGAAACAATCCCCCGGTTGGTTTGGATCCACCCAGTTTCCTGAAATATCCTTACCCACCTTCTTGGTTGAAGTTGGCATGATCACCATGATTAAAATATGTTGTGAAAGAAAATGAATGCAAATACAATGTAGCAATGAAGCAAGCTTGAATGCTCACTATCTCAGAAACCCTATAAAAGGTGAACACGAGCAAAAGGATAACGTTAAACTTTGGACTCAAAGGACGAAACGAAAAAACTTTCAAGACCAGTGCCAATGAACAAAGTCATTTGAACTTGATCCAACACTCAAACAAGAACTATTTCAGATAAGAATAGTAAATGAAGTCGAAATACATTTTTTTGCAGGTCGTTAACATCATAAATGGTAAAATCTTCAAAATCCATTTATACCATACTCGAGCATTAAGGATCATGCAATCATCCCACACCACCAACGGTAGATATCTCCTTGAAAATGATTCAAAAAGCACTTGAGTACTCTAAAGAAGGAGAAACATCATTATTGACTAGTGTATAGAGACATGTCACTCATTCCACACATTATGTTTTGTCTTACAAGGGAGGCATTCAACGCACCTATTCAGAATAACAACAACATCTATCTAGAACTTCCAAGCCAACAAACTTCGTGGTCTGCCAATAATACGCGTCTTATCCTACAAAGCATAAACATGAGCTTAGGGGACAATTGTTCTAAGTCGTCCGTATGGCCCAGAATGCAAAGGCCTAATAGTGAAAGCAACGAGGCACTGAAAGTAGAACAAGTAGACCATTTCTTTCCACTGGGCAAGCAATCCTTCACACGAATTCCATGCCAATCGCACGTATCGATCTAATGGTCATTCCACGACATTCCACAAATATTTTGTTGCCAACCATTTCTCCTATTTAAAGAGGAAAGCGCGCCACTTCACATGTAATCAAATCCTCTCTCATTCAAACACCACTTTTCATTCTCATGTTGACCAGAGCTTTGAAGTGTTAACCTTGTAGTTCAACCCCCTTTACACTGCATCAAAAAATCAGAACCACCGCAACAAACTCTGAAGTCATACTTTCATATCAACTCTAGTTTCAACACGAAGCATATATCAATAAGAATAATGTAATTGTATAATGTGTATAAAAGGAACGAAGTAATATTGTTGCATATATATATATATATATATATATATATATATATATATATATATTCATGGCATGACAACCATTCGTGAACTTCTTAGCTGGATCAAACATTACAATAGTCATAATAGTGAGAAAAAGAAATGACAATATTAAATTTTCGGAGGAGATAGTCATAAATAAACTTAACCCCATTCTATATTGTGGGGTCTATAAAAATAGAGGATTTCTTTTTGCACCCTATGGACTTCTTATACACCATGTGAGTTTCCTTATATGCCCCTAGATTCTGGAGATATATCTTCGGACGCACCAAAATTCAATTGAACGTAAAAATATTCCAGAGATATATCTCCGGACGCACCAAAACTTAAGTGTACGTTGAAATATTCCAGAGATATATCTCTAGAACAATTTGGAGCATATTATCACGCTATACTCTTCTCCTCCCTTACTTTTTAATTTTCATTCACAAACCTCTTCATCTATCTCATTCCCAAATATCTTCAACTTCACCAAATTTGATTCCATCCATCCGAGACTCAAGTAATCATTAAGCAGCATCCAGTACATTACTCAATATCTTCCAAATCATATAATTCAGGTAAGTTTTTCCAATTTTCGATAAATATTCGAGTATTCTTGTACACAAATTAGAATGCATTGTTAGGTGTAGAAATGTTTATAAGTCAACTGAAACATAGTTTAAAGTAAGTGTATATATTGTTTGTTGGCTCAAATGGACGATTAGGGCTTCAAATTTCTCCTTCTGAGGGACAGAGGACGCCATTTCGTGACCTCTGAGTTTCAGAAACTCCGGGAGATACATCTCCAGAAACATTCAACATTTCATGTACTCTAGATGATTCCCGAGATACATCTGCGAAATGTTTCTGATCTCGACGGCTGATCAGAACCTGAAGTGGGCCAGAGATGAGGTCTGTGATGCTGGGTGTGAAAGATGAGAAAAGGGGTGTATCTACAAGGCACTCTGATGGTAAAGTAAGGATCGGAAGAAAGAAAGGCAAGTACAAAATATGTGTTTTGTAGGATGATTTGGAATACCTGACCCTCTCAAATGAGAGGGTTTTTATAGTGCCCTCAACGCTTGGCCATTGGTCCCTATTTTTTGGGTGAGATAACCGTTCCCCAAAGAATAGGTAACTGCCAAAAACTAGCCGTTGGGACGGGCAAAGGTGTCCGAAACTAGTCGTCGCCATGGGCAGAGGTGCAGTCGCGGGCATGGGCGTCGTGACTGTTTCTAGATGGTGGAACCGTGTGTGACGGGCATGAACTGCAGAGGAAGGGAAGCTAACCCTGGGGGTCATCCGACCAGCCTTGCCCGGTAGAGGGGCAGAGAGGTAAATGCTGCCCTAAATTGGCTGGACTTAGGCAATTAGGCCGTTCTGGGAGAAGAAGTGGATTGGGCCATGCCTAGCCATTGGGCTAGTCCAGAACAGGAGCCCCTAAGTCGTTACTCTCGAGCATGGGAGTGATGACTTAAAGGTAGCTCGCAGTCTCGGGAAGTCCACAGATGGTCGTCGCTTGCCGACGAGACGATGTTGTTTTATGGTGCCCGAGGAAGTCCGTGCTCGGGGGGCGTGTAGCGTTGTATGGCATGCCTGGCTTACGGGGAACCCAACGGTTGATGTGATATGAAGAGGTGAAGTGCTTCGCATTCCTCGAGCCACGTGCCGCATTTAATACGTAATGATGGCTAGGCTAGGGTTATGATGATGCCCCTAGCCGTGGGTGCTTATGCACGTGCCCACAGACTGTCTATAAATAGAGGGAGAAGCTTCCCATTTGCACTTTTCGCTTCTCTCTCTTTCCTTGTTCTTCTGTTCTGCGCTCCGCCGTCTACCACCATTCTACGCCGTTCAGCCACCGTACAAGCACCGACCAGAGTTCTTCGACCCCTTAACTTCTTCCTCGACCACGTAATTTACCTGATTGATCTTTGTTTTATGTTTTTCCACTTTCTGTTTCCTTAGAATGCATGTGGTTAGGGTGAATTTAGGTAGTGTAGGGGCTGCTTCCGGTGATTGTCGGTGGCAGGCGGTGGTTTGGCCATTTTTTTCCGCTGCCGGTGTCGTCGGAACCTTAGGAACTTAGTCTTTTTGGTTGATTTGACTCTGCTACTACGGCGAAAGCGTTTGTCGCCGGAGGAGACCATGAATTTTCCGGTGTACTCATGAGTTTTCCGGTGGATTCATGAGTTTTCCGGTGGATCTTCAACGGAGGTTCTGGGTAGCGAACCGGGGAGGATCACCCCGCGTGCGTTAGAGGGATTGCCCTGGGTATCTCCTCGCGCTATAGCTGTGCCATTTGGGTAAGGCTTAGGCAGGGGACGTTGTCCTTGGGCCTTCGCGTGCCCTTTCACTTGACTAGCGGTGGAAGGGTGGATTTGATTTTGTCATCAAATTCACTTTTGTCCTCTGCTTTTCAGGTAAAGGAGATGGCATGCAAAACCGAGGATGAAATTCTTAGAGACTTGTCCGAGGGGAGCTCCTCGGAGGATATTGACACTGAAGACACCTCTACTCCTCAGGATACTGACGAAACCCCTCCCTTGAGGACTACTGGGGAAGAGTGGTGTGTTGCGGAACCTGGGGAGCATGCCTCCATCTTCGCCTCAAACACCGGAGACGCCTTCACGATGGCGGGGGCTGAGGGGGAGTGGAAGGTTCATTTCCCAGGAGAGGACGATCGCATTTGCTCGGCGTATAGAGAGATGTTCCCTATGTATAAATATGTCTTCAAGGAGATAGGTCTAAGGTTGCCCTTCACGGATTTTCAAAGATCAATCTTCATGCATCTAGATCTGGCGCCCTCGCAGCTGCATCCTAACTCCATTGCCTTCATTCGAGCATTCGAGTTGACGTGTGACTTTCTGGAGATCGGAGCTATCCTCCCTCTTTTCTTTACAGTCTTCCACCTTCAACGACAAGTTACGGGGAGGAAGTTCAACTGGGTCCCCCTGAAGCAGGGGAGGAAGTTGTTCAAACCCTTATCTGAGTCCATTAGGACTTTCAAGGAGAGGTTTTATATTATTGAGCCCGTGTCAGAGAGGGCCATTGACTCCACGTTTGTCTGGGAGGTCTCGACGAACGAGAACGGGGAGGATATTGTTGACGGGGAGGGCAAGATACAGGGGCGGAGGTTGTTAAGGTTCCCCTTTTGCTAGAGTGAGGATCATTTCACCCTGGGAACAGATGGTTACACTGCCACCCTGGATATGTTGAATGAGGATGACAAGGCTAACTACGTGAAGCTGGTGGGTTTTGTCAACGGTTTCACCCCTGCTCAGTGCGTGACTAAGAGCGGGGATCCAATTTACAAGGAAGATGGGGGGCTCAAGGTGAAGAGCCATTTTATCAATACAAAGGAGCTCCTCGAGTGGCGCACTCGGGAGGATGCTCTAAAATTGCTGGGTAGCCTTTATTTCTTAGCTTATTTGGACTGTTATCCTATCCTTTTACTAATGTGCTCATTATTTTTTGCATGTAAAATGTCTTCTACCCATGAACATATGGTGAAGAACGCTCAGGCGAAGGGCAATAGGGCATAATAATTGGGAAGAGTTACCTCAGCTAGCGACGACCTCCTTCGCAAACAGGGTCGGGGACCTCCTCGTTTATCCCCCAACCGTCTAGACATCCCCTGTGCCCGTTAATTTAAGGCCCAAGCGCACACGGACGGGCGAGATTGTGGACCTTAGCAAGGAGGGGTAAGAGTAGGTTTGAGCTGCCTCCGTGCCTCCACAACAAAAGGTTCTTCGAAGGTTCTTCTTTGGCCATTCTTCGGGCGGAGTCTCTGAAGCTCGAGGAGATGAACCATCCAAGCAAAAGGGAAATGCTAGCTCAGGACGCTTCTGCCCCGATTAGGGTCTTAGAGATGGCAGTGGTTTACACCGAGGAGGGTTTCCATCACGATTATGAGCTGAAGAAGGCCCAGGCTGCGATTGCGGACCTGGAAGAGAAGTTGAAGAAGTCCAGGGGAAGAGTAGGCCAGGGCCGTCGAGGAGGCGGTGAAAAAGTCCCAGGATGAGCTGACCAAGGTCAACAGGGAGAAAGATACCCTTTCAGCGGAAGACCTGGTTGAGCAATTAAGGACCGCTGCTGCCCTGCTAAGGACGAGAACGAGAAGGTGAAGAAGCTGAAGACTCGGGCTGAGCTGGTTGCCCATATCAACTAGGCAGAGGATCATTGTGAAGGTATTACTGAGGATTCCTTTAACAATGTCGTGGCACAATTAATGATCCTGAACCCCGGGATCGAATTGTCCATCGAGGGGGCTAGGTTCCTCTACAGCGTTGTGGACGGCAAAATCGTCATCCTCGAGTTTCTTCAAATCGGTGAAGAGTATGCACAAATTACCCGTGATGAGCCTCAATATATGGACGAGTGACTTCTTTTTAGTTGTATCTTCAGCATGCGTGCCGTATTCCTGTAACTTATTTTTTGTATGGGGCATAACCCCTTGGTGATGTAACAAGTACAATCGTGGTCCTCGTGGCCACTTTTATTGTAATATTTATTCCCGGCCGACGTGGTTGATTTTGCATGATTTGTTTTCGTGCATGGCTTTACTTTACTTTATTTTCGCTAAGTGTTTAAATGTTGCTCGATACCCGTGTGCCTGTTATAAAGGTAAGTTTGTTGTTTCAAGGTTCACTCAACTTAGATGTGTTCGGCAGTGAGGGGAACTGGTCGAAAGGCCTGGATAGCTTCTGGGCATGAGGGCAGAGCTTAGGTCGCGTTTACGGCTTGAGTTCGCGGCATGAACTTCCCATCGCGAGCTGTGTGTTATGCCTATCATGGTACTTGGACAACGGCGGGCTCGGTCGAGGGACTGCTGCCGGGAATAGGTTTTGCTCGTTCTTGAGAGACAACCTGCCTTGATTTGTTTTGGTATGCGGCGCTTGTACCTGGGCGCGCATTTGTGGTCGGTACGTTATGCTTGTCGTGTCGACGAAGCAGGCCGACAGTTAGGGCCTTAGCTATAATATTATTTTAGCTTTTCGGCGTTCCATGGCCAAGAAAGTTCTTCCCCGTTAAGCTGTTCTAGGTAATACGCCCTATTTTCTATTTTTGCTCGAACACGATAGGGCCCTTCCCAGTTAGCGACGCGTTTGCCTTCTCGAGAGTCTTTGTGATTCCTTCTTAGGACGAGGCTACCCACTTGGAATTCTTATCGTATAACTTTGGCATTGTGCCTAATTGTAATTTTTTGTTTTAGTGAGGCCACGCGGAGGGCTGCTGCTGACCGGACCTCTTCGACGAGATCAAGCTCCTCCCTCAATGCCTCGGTATTTGTCTCCTCATCTAGGGGGAATTCCGTCCGCCTGGAGGGTACGTGTATCTCAATGGGGATTACTGCCTCAGTTCCGTATGCTAGACGAAAAGGGGTTTTCCCGGTCAATGAGTGGGGCGTAGTACGCTAGGCCTAGAGTACACTGTGCAGCTCCTCGACCCATTGTTTCTTCATTTCGTCTAGCCTTCGTTTAAGGCCTCGGAGGATCACCCTGTTTGCTGCTTCGGCTTGCCCGTTAGTCTGGGGATGCTCGACGGACGCATAGTGCTGCTTGGTGCCCAGTTGGGCGACAAACTCCTGGAATTTTTTGTCTGTGAACTGTGTCCCGTTGTCGGTGACGATTGCTTGGGGAATGCCAGAGCGAGCAAGGATGTTTCGCTTGTAGAAGAGGAGTATGTTATGGGCCGTTATTTTGGCCAGAGCCTCTGCTTCTATCCACTTAGTAAAGTAACCAACGCCCACTATTAAGTACTTATTCTGATTCGACCCTATGACGAAGGGTCCTAGGATATCCAGGCCCCACCATGCTAAAGGTCACAGGGAGGACATTGCTTTGAGTTCATTGGGCAGTGCCAAGTGCATGTTCCCGTGCCGTTGGCATTTGTCGCACTTCTTCACATGTTCTTTTGCATCATGCTGCATAGTTGGCCAGTAATACCCTGCTCGTAGAGCCTTCCTGGCGAGGGATCTCCCTCGAGGTGCTGGGCGTTGATCCCCTCATAAATTTTGCACAGGATGTGTGCAACCATCTCTTCCTTGACGCATTTGAGGAGAGGGATGGAAAACCCTCGCTTTTAGAGCTTATTCTCGACCAGGACATAAGAGCAGGCTCTGCGCCTGACTACGCTGGCTTCCTTGGGGTCAGACGGTAGTTCGTCCTTGGCGAGGCAGTTGTAGACGGGGGTCATCCAATAGTTGTTGTCGCCGATGACGTGCACGTCGAGGGTCGTGGAAGCATTCTCGATGCTGGGTCGAGGATGTACTTTCTGGATGACAGATTTGTTTCCACCCTTTTTCTTCGTGCTCGCCAGCTTTGACAAAACATCATCTCAAACATTATGTTCACGGGGAACACGCTTTACCTCTACCGATGTGAATTTTGTCATCTTTTCCTTGACCACGGTCAAGTATTCAAACAAGTTTTCGTTCTTGGCCTGATATTCTCCTCGAACCTGGAGGGCCACAAGTTGAGAATTGGTGCATATGATGACTTCCTCGGCTCTTAGGTCTTCGGCGAAGCGTAGACCAGCAAGGAAGGCTTCGTATTCAGCTTGATTGTTGGAAGTAGGGAAAGATAAGGTAAGCGAGACCTCGACGAGGATTCCTTCCTCATTTTCCAAGATGATACCTGCCCCGCTTCCTGCCGAGCTGGATGCCCCGTCGACGAAGATTGTCCATTTGCGAGCTTCGCAAGTGGGGGAATCGGGCAATGTCATCTCCGCGAAAAAGTCGGCCAGCGCCTGAACCTTGAGGGCTTTTATGCTCTCATACTGGATGTCGAACTCGGATAGTTCTAGCGACCACTTGAGCATCCTGCCGGCCATGTCTGGTCGGCCTAACAGCTGCTTCACGGGTTGGTCTATGCGTACCACGATTGTGTGGGCCAGAAAGTAGTGCGCAGTCTCCTTGCAGCATTGATAAGGGCCAGGGCCACGTTCTCTATTTGCTGGTATCTCAGTTCCGGTCCCTGCAGCGCTTTTCTCGTGAAGTAGATGGGTTTCTGCCTGTCGGGTGTTTCACGAATGAGGGTGGCGCTGACGGCCTCGGACGCGATGATGAGATAGAGATACAGGGTTTCGCCATTATCTGGCCGGGAGAGGACAGGCGGTTCTGACAGTGCCCGTTTTAGGCGGATGAGGGCTTGGTCGCATTCCTCTGTCAACTCTAAGGATGCCTCCATGTGGAAGAGTTTGAAAAAGGGGAGTGCGTGTTGAGCAGACTTCGCCACAAAACAAGATAGCGAAGCGAGCATCCCGTTGAGGGATTGGATGGACTTCTTCGAGTTTGGCGTAGGGATATCGGAGAAGGCCCTACACTTGTTGGGGTTAGCTTTGATTCCTCGTTTTGTTTGGTAGAAGCCGAGGAACTTGCCTACTCGTACCTCGAACGTGTGCTTCTCCGGGTTGAAGCGCATCCTGTACTTCTTGACCTGCTCAAAGACTTTCCTCAAATGGATCATGTGATTGGATTCCTTGTGGGATTTTATGATCATGTCGTCCATATAGACTTCGAGCATATCCCTGATTTCTCCTTGGAAGACCTTGTTCATCATTCTTTGGTAGGTAGCGCCAGCGTTTTTCAAGCTGAAGGGAATTACGTTATAGTAATAGTTGCCCGATTTGGTCATGAAAGCCGTGTACCTTTTGTCGCTTTTTGCCATGGGTATTTGGTTATAGCCCGAATACGCGTCCATGAAAGATAACAATTTAAAACCAACAAAATTATCAACTAATCTGTCTATGTTGGGGAGGGTATATGCATCTTTAGGACATGCCCTATTGAGATCGGTATAATCAACACACATGCGCCATTTTCCATTTGATTTTTTAACGAGTACAACATTGGACAGCCAAGTAGTGTACTTGGCCTCCGAAATAAAGTTTGCCTCTAGGAGGTTTTTTACAGCTTGTTCGGCAGCCACCATTTTCTCCGGAGACTACTTTCGCCTACGTTGAGCTACTACCCTAGCGGCGGGGTTGATGGTGAGTTGGTGGCAGGCCACGTCAGGATCTAGGCCGGGCATTTCCGCGGCGCTCCAAGCGAACAAATCTGCATTCTCACGGAGACAGGCTTTGAGCTATTCCTCGCTAGGCCGGGGAGTCCGGTCCCGATCTTCACTCCTCGCTGGGGGTCGTCGCTGAGCAGGACAAGTTCAAACTCGCCATCCGAATTTGGGCCCATCAGATGAGAGGTCTCGCCGCTACTGGTTAAAGTTGAAGGGCTACTCAAACATAGATGGATCTCATTCCCCTTCTTTTTCTGCTCCATCTGGTCGTCCTTGGAGAAGCGGCTATCAAGGTCGATAGAGTCGACGCGGTGGCAGTGGCTTTACCTCTTCGGAGCGGCTGGGTAGGGCAGGTTTACTGGAAGTCTTCGGTTTAGCGGCGATAGTGTTCAACCCTTTGGAGGCTGCCTCGAAACATCTCCTCGCTGCTTCTATGTCTCCGTGCAATGTGGCGACAAGACCCTTAGAAGTGTAGTACTTCATCTTCAGATGCACGGTTGAGGGCTCGACCACCAATTCGGCCAGAGTTGGCCCCCCGAAGATGCACTGATAGAGGGAGGGGCAGTCGATGACCAGGAACTGGACCTTGATGGACCTGGCCGTCTCTGCAGACCCAAAAGTCACGATCAGTTCCACGTACCCCCACGACTTTGTGACCGACCCATTAAAGCCTTGTAGGTTAGAGCCTACGTAGGGCGTCAGGCGGGTCTCATCCAGCTAGAGGGTGGATAACAGTTGGGAATACATGATGTCGACCGAGCTTCCTTGATCGACCAGGATTCGGCGAACGTCAAAGTTGGCCATTTGAGCCCTTACGAGCAGAGGGATGCTGGAGTTGGGAGCCCTGCCGAGGAGTTCCTCATGGTAGAAGGTGATAGGGATAGACTCTCCCTAGAATTTGTCGAGCGTGGTACTCCGGTTCAAGCTGGTGCTGAGAAGATGTTCAAACTTCCTTTTGACGGAGCCCACAGTAACCTTGTTGAAGCCCCCTCCGGAGATAACCATAGTGGAGGGGAAGGTTTCCCATGGGCTATGCACAACGAAGTAAGGAGGAATGTTGAGTCCCTTGGGTATGTAGAAGCACTCAGGCCGCGAGATGCTCATGGCGACCTGAAGGCTTGTCTCTTCCGAGGAAGGCACCTCTTCCTCGACCTTCTTGGACTCCTGGGCATCCTGCCGTGAAGCATCCTTCTTCTTGGCGAACTGTTTCAGGTGCCCGTCCCTGATCAGTATCTCAATGGCATCCTTCAGGTGGATGTATTCGTCGGTCATATGGCCGCGGGTCTTGTGGAACTGGCAATACTTTGACTTGTCAGTATTCGGCTTATCTGGTATCTGTTTAGGGAATCGGACCCCTGCTTGTCAGAACTCCGAGTTGCCACATTCAGAGAGGATCTTCTCCCTAGAGATGGTCAGGGGAGTATACTCGTGAAAGCGGACGGAGGGTCCCAGGACTCTCGGGGGCAGTCTTTGTGTCTTCTATCTCCCCGACGAGATGTCGAGGGGTCATCGTGCTTGGAGGACCTGGCACTCTCTTGGTGCCTTGAGTCCTGGGCGAAACTAGCAGCTTCTTTCTCCTCATACTGGATGTACGCTTGGGCCTTGAGGAGGAGGGCATCAAGCATTGTTGGGGTTTCAATATGCCAACCGCTTTGGCAAATTCTGTACGGGGACGAAGTCCTCGCTCGAGTAAGAACTTCTTCATATCATCGGTCGTTGAGACCTGGATTGCTTCTTTATTGAACCTTTTAATATAGGCTCGAAGAGGCTCGTCTTTCCCTTGAATTATGGCCTCAAGGGAGGCTTCGATCTTCGGGTGGCGACGGGAGGCCGTGAAGTGTCTGGAGAACATTCTCCCCAACTGTCTCTACGATGTGATGGACTCGTCGGGGAGCTTCTTGTACCAAGTCGTCGCTCCCTTCCTTAGCGTGGTAGGGAACAATCTACATTTGATGGTACCCCCGAACACTACGGTAGGTGAGCAATGCATCGATATTCTCGATGTGCTCGTCAGGATACGTGATTAGAAAAATAGAAAGTGTACTATTTTTACCGATGAGTAATAAAAGGGAATTTCCCCGAATGTCGATCTCAAGGACTGCTTGAGGATATAGAGTTCTGGTTTTATTTAAGTTAAACAAAAGCACTTGGGTTTTTGAAATTGTTTGAGTTAAATATAAAAATAATTGAAAATACAAGAAGGAAATTGACTAAGTGGTTTCATAAATATGAGTAAACTGTGCTAGAGATGGTGTATGATCCGACTCGGCAACAACTCTGAATTAACACTGCAAGAACTTATTTTAAATAATTAATTACCGGTTCTTTAAAATGTTCACCCCTAATTCCTTAGTGAGAAAACCTTTGATTTCATAACCTAATTACTATGTCAATAGATAATCACGTTTGAAATCAAGAAATCAATTATCAAGAATATTCCGGTTTCTATAAAGTATCCGTATTCCTAGGCAATATCTACTATAGAATAATCTAGAGCAAAGCATTAACCACGACGGTCCAGCCTGATCGTTAATCACAAATCAAACCCTGTTTATCCGACAGGGCAAGCACTAAGAATAGCTATAGATCAAATCAATTATGAAAAAGAAAGATTGTTATTGCAATACTAATATAAAAGTCATTATAGATCCAGATCAGGGACACCTCCCTAACATTAAGGTCTAGTTACTCATATTATTCAAAAGAAAAACAAAACAAAGATTATACATTACAAGATAATAGGATTACTTCGATCTTCAATTGCTTTCGCTCATGAAAAGCTTTAGTTCTCCGATAGCCTTGATCTTTCCAATCTTTGATCGTCAAATTCTTTTGCAGCCAAAAAGTCCCATTTTTCTCTTGCCAAAAGTCATCTAAATAGTAGAAAATCACTCAGATCGGTTGGAAATACCCAAAGCACCCCCACAGCTTAACATATGGCAAAAATATGAAAAAAATCAGGAAATCAGCGTCACCTGCTGACACGGGCGGTGTCAGCCAACACGGGCGGCGGTGTCAGCTCGCTGGATTTTATAATCGGAATTGTTTCAATCATAACTTTTGATCCGTAAGTCCGTTTTGGTCCCCGTTCGAAGCGTCAGAAAGCTAACGAAGAGAACCATAACATAATATAGATAAGAGAATTGGTTGCCCAATATATTTTATGTTTGCTGATTTTTTGGTCCAAGCATCCTGACACGGGCCGTGTCAGGTGACACAGGCACCCGTGTCAGCCCACTGTCTCTCATCAACTTGACATGCTCTTGGCCTCTTCCTCACATGGCCCGTGTCAGGTGACACGGGTTTCTGTGTCAAGCCCTCTGCTTCCTTCCAAGAACTCTTCTGAATTCCCGAAACTTCCATTTTCTTTGCACGAGTCCTTTGGGCTTTTCCACTCAGACTTGAAACCATCGAAAACTACCAAACCAAAGCATACAACGCAACATAGTTGAAATAAAACAACAAATCATAAAATTAAAGAATAAAATACGAAAAGTAAAAATAACTCGAAAAAACAATGAAAAGATAAAACAAAGTGTTACCAATTTTATGGATTTATGCCGAATAACTGACGGAAACATAGTAGAAATGGTGACTAATCACAACCCCAAACTTAGCTCATTGCTTGTCCTCAAGTAATTCTTGAGACAGAAGATAGGTCACCCCCAAAGTATTCACAATCATCTTACCACAATACTGCTGAGATCTTTCGCAACTCTCTTTTCACTTTCCTTTCAACGTTTCCTTCCTCCCCGATTTGACGTTCTGCTACACTTCCACATCAAAGTACCTCTTTACCTGTAAGCTTTTTCACACTCTCACCAAAATATTTGCGGGTTAAAGTGTTTACACTTAAATGTCAAAGCATGCAATATCAACTCGTAAGCTTAAATACAATCTATTTTCATCTCTCACACACAACACACAACACACACTTTTTGAGGTCTTTTCGGGTTGTAACGGGTGTCATACCCCAAATTTTGACCACTAAGATGTCCCATCATTGTGTCACTCATCATCACAATATGGGTGTATCATTATACCTCATCATTCTCCCCAAAGATGGGTGAGCATTCACTACAATCAAAATTAGGGTTTTAAGCCCTCTTAGAGCCTTAGACAAAGGATCAATCAAGGAATGACATGATCTTCAACTTGTCTAAACCTCTCAAACATACACAAAGGATCAAAAAGGACTCCCACTTCAAGGATCAAGCACAAGGATGCTCCCTTATAGGTGGATCAAGTCTCAAGATCGACAGTGTCACCAAATTAGGGTTGTGGTCGACCAGGGCCTCCAGATGGAAATTTTCCTCTGGGCATGAGCCAATGATCCAAAACATAACCTAATATACTCCATGGAACCTCATGGACCCAATCATCAAGTCAATTTTGCCTCAGGGGGTGCATACAGCAAAAATCAGGAATTAGGGTTTCTTGACCTAATTCACCCCTAAGTTGACTTTTGGGACAAATCATGAACCAAGACCTCAAGACATGATTTGAGGGTCTCTAATACACTACATTGATCCATTTGCAACAATGGATTGATCCAAGAAGTTTGAGCAATAAGTTTCAATTTCATCTGCACCACAGTTAGGGTTTAAGGAAAAAGTCAACTGTAACTTTGACTTTTGACCAGGACATGCTCCCAAGCCCTATGACATGCATCAATATACCCTATGACACCCATGGAACGTGTTCATCAAGTTTGATTTAGGTCAAGGACATGATTTCCTGAAGAATTGCACAGTTTGGAATTCATCTGATAAAAAGTCAACTGTGCACAAAAGTCAACTTTGACTTTTTGAGATTTTTCACCAAAATGGATTTTTAACCCTAAAATGATGTTAATGTATGATTTGAATCATCATTCATCAAGAAAAATCAAGAAAAGTTGGATAACTTGTAAAAGGGGTAACCATAAAACTTAGAAATTTTTCTAAGTCATGAAAAAGTGCCACTAATGCACCAACTTTGGAGGACCATAACTCCTAAACCACAAGGCCATTGCGCCCCATTCAAAGCTTGATTTTTAGATCTCATTGCCCTCTACAAAAGCTTCATACTGACCTATGTCCAAATTCCTCATGGATTTTGAGTTATGGAGTGATCAAAATCAAGAGAAAACACTTTGTTCCAACACTTAGTGAAAATTTCACTAAGTCAGATTTTGCCTTACTTTTTGCCAAATGTAGGGGGATTTTTCACTTGGATTCAAAAGAGATCAAAACCAAACATGTTCAAACAGTTGTTGTATCATGTAAGGGCTTTCCAAAATGGTCAAGAACATTACCAAATTCAACTTACACCATGAGATATGACATTGGCAAGTTGCCTTGCTGAAATCTGTCAAAGGCAAGGCAGAATTTGCAATTTTGCTCGATTTGCCAAAATCAGCCAAATTCAAATGCTCCTATCCACTTGGACACATCTGAGGATTGAATCTAAAGGGGACAATCACTGAGCCAAGCCTCCAAAGTCTTTGGAACAAGAAATATCACGTTGAACCTAGAATTGCCAAAATAGGGACAAGACTCCAAATTTGGATTGGAGCATTCAATGGAAGCATCAAGGTGGCATGGACTGAGCCATTCTCATCTGAAATCAGTCAAGACTTATCCAAGACCAAGGGAACCAAAGCTCTGTGCCCTAACCTCTAGTCAATGGCTAGAGGAGACTTGGATTTCCATTTGCCAACATTGGCCAAACCTACTTAGCAGTTGCCATTCATTATTCCTTACAAAACAAACTTGCTCTACTATAAATAGAGCTCAATTGTGTTTAGTTTAAGTACACCAAAGGCCTACAACACTTGCCTTTCTCAAAATCTCTTTCTCTTGGCAAAAATGTCTTTCTTAGCAAGGTAGCTATTGGGTTTTGAGCTAGAGGGCAATTCCACTCAAACCAATCACTCACACACCTCATATACATCACATATGAGCTGATCAAACACTTAAACAACAACTGGAACATTGATTTCTCAGAATCACCAGTCAATTGCTTAAGGTTTTAACCAAAGTGCAGTTGAGATGCCATGAAGTGATCCAGCCAATTTCCATCAAGTCCAAGCATTCAAACACACTCCATAGCACCTAGGGAAGTTGTTCAGATCATCACAACACAACTGTAACACCTCCTACACAAATCACGATCACCAGCTGCAAGTGGTAAGCATGAGCTCTTCTAACTCTATGATCCATGCAATTTTTGCTGCACAATAATTTGGCCATATGTTCATAATCATGCATGGAATGTTTTCCCTCAATTAATTGCATTGTTTGAGTCGTGTATAAAAAATCCTGACCTTCATGCAGAAATTAGGGTTCTTGAGGATTTTTCATGATTTCTTGTTATATGTTTAATTTAAATGAAATTAATGGACATAGACATGATCGTGAGGTTGAGACGAGCATAATGATATATGGATTGCATGTTATAATCAAGTATTCAGGGAGATTGGATAGAAAATGCAAATCAGCCAAACCCAGAACACGCGCGTGTTCTTCAGCTGTTCTTGGCGCCTTTTTTGAATTTTCAAATATTTGAATTTTGTGATTTTTGTTTAATTGATTCAAAAATTAATTTCTCTCTGAGTTTTAATGATTTTGAGTTGATTCTTTTTTTAATAATTCACAAAAATGTTAAAATATTTTATTTTCCCAAAAAATCCCAAAAATATTATTTATTTCATATAATTGATATTTTTACAAAGAATTAATATTTTAATTGTTTTTGACATTTTAAATATTTTTTCCACATTGATTTTGCAACTTTTAATGCTTTCTAATTATTTTGTAGGTCAATACTTAATTTTGAAGCATTAATCCAAGATCACAATTTGTTTTTCACATGTTAATCAATTTTGATCATTTTAATTGAATTTTTATTCAATTAAATACATTTTTGAAAAAAAATTAGGGTTTTTGGATTAATTCAACCCTCATAAATCATTTTCTTTAAACTTTTTTGGGCCTCTAATAGAGTGTAAGACCCAATCCTTTTTTGACCAAATCATTTTTGGGCCTCAGTGCATTGTATAAGTCCCGATACCGTAAAAAACAAACGGCGTGATCGTCGCCTTTTAAAAAATAACCTTTTGGGCCTCTCCTCGAGCTATAAGACCCATTCAAAACTTTTGGGCCTCTAATAGAGTGTAAGACCCAACCCCCTTTTAACCAAAAAAATATTTTGGGCCTCAAGTCCCTCTGCGTTAAAAGAAAACCTCGGCGCGATCGCCATTTTAAACGAAAAATCAATTGGGCCTACCCTCGTGTTATAAGCCCCACTCTTTTTCTTTAAAACTTTTTGGGCCTCTTGAGAGAGTGTAAGACCCATCCCTTTGTACAGAAAACAATTTTTGGGCCACAGTCACTTGTATAAGTCCCTCTGTACAAATTCAAACAGTGCGCTCACTGATAAAACCCTGGGCCTCTCCTTGAGCTGTAAGCCCCAAATCTTTCTTTTTCAAAGCACTTTCTCCTTTGATTTTGAATATACTGTTGTTTTCAATCTTTCTTTGTTGAACAACTAACCAAACAGCATGGAAGCTCTACAACCGAGTAAGTGGTTATTGCTTTCATTTACCGCTTTCATATACATATAACTGTATTGTGGGGCTGTTTCACTGTAAGTCTTCTTTCGTAAACTCATATCAACTGTGTAATAATAGTATAGATATTTCGAGTTTCCCCGGCAACTACGTCTAGAACTAGGTGACGCCGTTTCGTTTATTCGTAGAAATAGACAACTAGATCCCCAATAGGATCACCAGATACAGTCTTCTCTTCGGCTGTCCTCATTAGGAATTGTCAAGAAACTCTATTCCCAGAGATGAATGTATTCTCCGTGAATGGCATCTTTGAGTTTCTTCCAAATTCTCGAACTTTCCTGACTTGATCTATTCCTTGTGAATAGCTTGCCTTGAATTTCTCTGGGTTTGGGGACCCACGGGCTTCTTAAAAGCATCGGCCTCCTCTTGGGCATCGTACAAGGACCCACAGGCTTCCTAAAAGCAACCCCGCCTCCTCTTGGGCTTAGTACAAGGACCCTACGGCTTCTTAGAAGTATTCACAGCCTCCTCTTAGGCTTCGTATAATGATCTCTTCCTCCGGGAATGATAGCCTTCTCTTGGGCATCGTACAAGGACCGATCGGCTTCTTAAAAGTTTCCAGCCTCCTCTTGGGCTTCGTACAAATTGTCCCGACGACCTCCTAGAGGTATAGGATCATAACTTAATCATCTGTATAGAACAGTCCTTTCATAGAGTCTACTACTGTTTCTCAAAGCATAGTACAAAAGATGAAACTCTAGACTTGGACAGTCTAATCTCCCTGAGTCTCAAAGACATTCTCAAGTGACCCCTTCATTAAATAGGAAGGAAACCCGTAGACTCGGACAGTCTCAATACCCTTTGGATTTCTCGATTCCTTAAAGAACAGGAATAACCTGGATCCTTGGATCAAATCCTTGAGTACAACATTGCTCATATAAGAACTGATTTTCTCTTTTAAAATCAGTATACTGGACCTGTCACTTAACTGAAACAGTAACCACAGCCTCCTCTTGGGCTTTGTACAAATGATTCTCCCCAGCGGAGTCGAACAACGTTTAGCCTCTCTCTCGGGCTTTGTACGAGACACATAAGGGACTCCCTCGTTGAGTCAATCACCCTTTAGCCTCCATCTCGGGCTTTATACGAGATACAAAAAGGTTCTTACGGAGCCAAACGAATTTTAGCCTCCATCTCGGGCTTTATACGAGATACCAAAAGATTCCCTCGTTGAGTCAAAAACCTTTTAGCCTCTCTCTCGGGCTTTGTACGAGACACATATTAGCATCCTCTTAGGCTTTATATAAGAAAACCACTGGTTAATCCAATTAACCTTTTAGCATCAAAGCTGTGCCTCGTTCACAGTATACAAACATCAACAACTCCTTCCCTTTCATCTAATCGCTGTAAGCGGCAAGCCTCTGGATCATCTATATCCATGCCACTGTCCCTCTTTTAGCATGAGAAATTCCTAAGGAAAGATAGCATTGCTCTACACTGAGTTAAAGTCTTCTCCTTCAGGTTAAAATCCCGATAAAGGAAATTATGGCATTGCCGGATTCACAAATCCCGGTTAAAGTAATTCTCCTTTATAACCAGTCACCCAACAGTTGTGGCAGACAAACCCTTCTTTAGAGATGACAAATTCTCTCTAAAGTTGAGACCTTTTAGCTTCATATCTTGGGTTTTGAACAAGATACAAATCACCTTTCGCTTCATGTCTTTGGCTTTGAACAAGACACCAAAACACCCATTTCCTCCCATAGAATAGGAGGAACTACGAACGCTCTGATTTCCCTGTTTCGGTAAACGGGAATACGTAGGCATAAGATTGAAAGAAAAATCTTAGCGAGCACACTAAACAAAAAAACCCAAATCCCATACTCTCACATCAAAAAGCATCAGTCCTAACATCCTAATCCTTGTTCCCCGCCAGAAACCTTCTGTCTAGATAAAAAGAAAGAAACTGTATTGGCGAAAATACAAATAACCAGTACAAAGGCCCCCCCACATTGATAGCATCCGTAACCTAACAGACTGCTGTTTAAACTCAGTATGCAAAGCAGGGTTAATTGGAGACATTTATTTCCCTTCCATCATCAGCTCACAATAGGATAAAAAATGAATCGACCTGTAGTTTAAGCTCAAACCGCAGAGAGCGACCAACGCTTAAGAACCGCGTCCAAAATCGCTCGCTACAACGGGGCTTAGGGTCAAGGTGGGATAAACAAGAAAACGGGAAAACAAATGGTTTTGGGCTCAGAATCAGTGTTGTTATTCTTGTCACTGTGTTATTTTGTACTCTTCATGATCAGGGGTATCAGATATCTTTCCAGTTGGATTTTTAGTTCCTACTCAAGTATTTCTATTGAGCTTATCTTTTTAATTTTCAAACTAAATCTCCACTAGGTAAGTGCATTTTTCTCATATATTCTCTTCTTTTTTTCTTTTGATAATTCAATCGAAACTCTTTTTTTTTCTTTTTAAATCACAAACCTCTTTTTCTTTTTTTTTTCTCTTTTATTTCAATTGCACTTACCTAGTTATTATAGGTGTCATAACCCCAAACTTAAAATTTTTCACAGATCAAAAACTGACAACACTTATCTGAGCAGGGTAGGAAAGTGTTTATGCTTATGGTTTAATGATGTGGTAATAAAACAAACAAAGGGTAAATGGATCGAGTGGGGTTAACAAGGGATAACATAAACGGGATGGCTAGAAAGGCTCGAGGTTAAAAGAAAACAAGTGCCTCAGTGTGTATAAGTGTGCAATGAAATTCCAACAGAAAATACGCAAACTCGGAGTGATAGAGACATACCTGAACAACTCTCATGATGATTATGTGTTTGGCTTTTTAAACTCACCATGGTTGGTATAGCTTGACAGGTTCCGAAGTACTCCTAGTGTGGTACAGCTTCCTATCCGGCTCGGGTGCACAGTACTCTAATATCAGTCCAGTGTCAGAAAGTTGCATCCAATCTTCATATTCAGCGGTATCCACTTTTGAGGGCTTCCAGAAGAGCAAGTAAGGGTTGAATCTTTCATCCACTGGTGCAAGTTTCATCACTCTTCTAACACCAAAGTCCACAAATCTGTAATACAACAACACAAACCAAAACACACGAAATAACAGAAAACTGAACAGAAAGGGAATAACAGAAATGAAAACAACACTAAAACCTCCCCACACTTGAACTAAACATTGACCTCAATGTTTAAATCCAAGCTAGAGAGGATACTCACAGAGATCCTTACTGAGGAGGCGGAAGGTAATGCAACACCAACTGCTGCATCATCGCTTGCACCGGTAAGGTCTTGTTTATTACCTGCAGACGAAACAAAACAAAAAGCCAAAATGTAGTCAATCAAAGACCTAACACTTAGGATTAAGAGAGATGAATCCTTCCTTGCTATTTTGGATAATGAAAATAAATCACCTCCACTTTCTTCAGGTTGTGTTTCATAGAAACACCTTTTAGTCAGAAGAATAACTAGAAGACTCCAAATGCACGACTGAGACGCCTTTATGAATGTACTTGAGAGAATTATTAAGTATCTTTGACAACCTAGCCGATCAATACTTTATCAAACTCCCAGAGCAAGAACTTGATAAACCTAGACTCAACTCCTCTCCTCTTCAACTGACTTCAAACTGTACAATGGAACCAAGCTTCCAAGTACTAAGTCACCATAACAGACATCTTCCAACAACTCATTCCATTCCATCGCTCCCGACTTTGGAATAAAAGATGCAGATATCTTCACATAAAGAGGCCAACGATTTACATCTTCCACCATCTGTCTTCAGCAACAACTCCAGAATCCCATAATTCCAGAGCTCTTCCATATGAAGCGGAACCACCAATGAACAAATTCTGCTTGCCCTAATAAGATGTCAGAACATCTTATAAGACACCCCAACAAGGGAACTAGCCACTTCTCCTGCAGTTATTGTAGAACCTCCTCAGTAGCATGAACAACCATCGGGTTGTTACCTTCGATCCAGAACATCCATCTCATCCATTAATACCCTTGAGTATGTCTGAGTTGATTGATCTAATCTTCAAAACTCCTCCTTGTTTAAACGCTAGAAAGTATTTCCCAAAGATCTCATCCAGAAACAGACAGGATGCCTGCTCTGATACCAATTGAAATTCTGGCATTGTAGATAGCAGATGTCCTAACACATGTCAAGACATTATTTTGCATAAAAATTTAAACAAAGAAGCAGAACAGCAGACTGATACCGTGAATATCTGAACTGCAACAACACAGATGTTACGACATCTGATCCAACATGTTAATCAAAACTGAACTGTAAATTACAGAATGATAAACAACACAGAATATGATGACCCAGTTTGGTGCAACTCACCAACATCTGGGAGATACTAATCCAGGAAGAAGAATTCACTATCAGTAGTATAGTTTTATGTAAACAACCTCAGGTTTACAAAAAGCACCCACGCTAACCTATCACTACCCAATGAAGACTTTATCATTAGAAGTCACATCTAATTGATAAGAGAAACCCATCTCACTCCCTAAATCACAACCTGTGATTATCTAACATTTAATACCTCATAACTGTATCATCCCTATTGAAAGACACCCCTTCCAATACAAAGTTCAGTCAAGCATCCTTGACTAACAAGTTAACTTGGATTTGCTTCAAAGCTTCATCCAAGAACACTACACGATTCATTGCCTACGGGCTTCTGAATCTATACAAGTACCTATGTCTACCACACTACATCAAATCGATACAGAGGGAGACTTACAAGAAAGCCTACGACTCTCAAAACCCTAAACCCTATTTTTTACTTTACAAAAGTGATACAATAGGTTCAGTTATTCAGTCATAGGTCTTGGTCTCCTTTTATAAGCTTCTGCTGCCTTGGGCTTCAAACTTCTGTTTGCTGATTCCTTGATCCACGTTCTGATTGTTTCCTTAATTCTTGGACCAGACTTAGAAACAGCCTGCTATATCAGTTTAAGATGTCAGGACATTCGTTATGACATTATGTCTTCTTCATGTTGGAACACTATAATCAACGCCTCATTTTACCAAAAATTTGCTCAAATCTGCAGAGCCTTCACCTTCTTTAAAAATAGCAGCTGTGACCTTGGCTTCCCTTCGCTTATTTTGTTTAACATTGACAATCCTTAGTCCCTTGTTATCATGAGAGATTAAATCGCAAAAAGTATTTTCTATGATGATGATTCTTCTTCCAAACATAGTGGAAACAATGATATTTCTACTGGTGATTGCGTGAATCCAGAAATCTTTAACTAAGTTTGGAAAAGAGGATCCTTCCAATCTGTTAAAGTACCCATTCCATCCTTGAAATTCAAGTGTTTGAGTAAGGTCACATCCATTATCCAATAGATTTGAGAAGTTAACCATGGTTTCACTGAGAACTCGAAGTTCATTTACCGGCGTGTTGAGAGAGAAGGGACATTCTTCAGGAATAATGCACTGATATCCAAATAGCTTAGTTTTTGAGATGGTTTGAGATGATGCTTCCATGGAAAATGATGATGGAATTGCAGAGAACAAAAGGGTTTTAGGGTTGCTAATACAAAAGTGTGGGAAGTGAGAGTAGCGTAGTGTGTGAAGTGAGAGAGTGCATATTTATAACAAAAATAATAATTATGACAAGGTGGGAGTAATAGGTAATAATTACTTGAAACCTAGTCTCACGAAATCACACCGCTCGAGGTGTCTCTTCAACAGTAGATATGATTTGATTTTGGACACGTCTCACAAATAATCATAGCCGTTTGTTTTCAAGAGATCACGTTTTGATGTTTCCAACGTCTAGAATACCAAGAGGTATCTGACTGGACTAATTTTTTATCAGGATATTTTCTAACTTGTAGAAGTATCTTGAATCAGAAAGTCAATAAACAAATATTAAACACGCTTCGTTTAGTCATTAGAATCTTATATCAGACGTTCTGATAGCTTGACACATAAAAAATATTATCATCTCATTCTGGACAAGGTTTGATAAATAAGTTTTCCAGAATGAATATGAATCTATCTTCAGCAAGGGGTTTTGTTAAAATATCAGCCCACTGGTGATCTGTATCCACAAATTTTAACTGAAAAGTACCCTTCTAAACATATTCACGCAAAAAGTGATGTTTTATTTCAATATGTTTTGCCCTAGAATTTAGAATATGATTCTTAGATAAACAAATGGCAGAAGTATTATCACAGAAGATAGGAATGTTACACTCGTGTATCTGATAATCTTCAAGCTGATTCTTCATCCAGAGTATTTGAGTACTGCACAGAGATGCTGATATGTATTTTGCTTCTGCAGTGGAGAGAGAAATTGTTGATTGTCTCTTGCTTACCCATGAGTCGAGGTTACTTCCCAGAAACTGACAGTTTCCAGAAGTACTCGTTCTTTCAAATCTGTCTCCAGCATAATCTGCATCACAATAACCAGAAAGTTTGTACTCTGATGTTTTCTTATACATCAAGCCATGGTTAGTTGTTCCTTTAAGACACCTTAGGATTCTCTTAACAACAGTTAAGTGAGTTTCCCTTGGATCTGATTGGAAACGAGCACAAAGACATACGCTGAACATAATATCTAGACGAGAAGCTATCAAATACATAAGAGATCCTATCATACCACGATATAGCTTCTGACAAACCTTTTTACTTACTTCTTCTTTCTCCAGAATGCATGTCGGATGCGTAGGAGTCTTACTAGGTTTACTTTCTGACATGTTGAATTTCTTCAGAAGTTCTTTTGCATACTTGCTCTGATGAATGTACGTTCCTTCTGATCTTTGATCAATTTGAATTCCCAGAAAGAATCCGAGTTCTCCCATCAAACTCATTTCAAATTCAGCCTGCATTAACTTAGAAAATTCCTTGCACAAGGAAATATTAGCAGAACCAAATATAATATCATCAACATAGATTTGAACGATCAGAATGTCATTTTAAAGGTTTTACAAAAGAGTGTTGTATCCACTTTTCCTCTTGTAAAGTCATTTTACAAAAAAAAGTTACTTATCCTTTCATACCAAGCTCTGGGAGTCTGTTTCAGACCATATAACAATTTTTTAAGTTTGAAAACAAAATTTGGGTTTTCAGAACTCTCAAAACCATGAGGTTGGTGTACATACACTTCTTCAGAAATCTATCCATTTAAAAATGCACTCTTCACATCCATCTGATATAAATTAATGTCATGATTTATAGCAAATGAGATTAAAATGTGAATAGATTCTAACCTGGCAACTGGTGCAAAGGTTTCTGTATAGTCTATCCCTTCTTGTTGCCTATAACCATGTGCAACCAGTCGTGCTTTGTTTCTTACGATCTCACCTTTCTCATCTAACTTGTTTCTGAATACCCATTTAGTTCCAATGACGTGAACACCTTTGGGTTTCTGAACAAGATCCCAGACATTATTTCTGGTGAATTGATTCAGTTCTTCTTGCATGGCCAGAATCCACTTATTCTCCTTAAGAGCTTCATCAATCGTTGTTGGCTCTATTAGAGACACTAGACCCAGAAAGGTTTCTTCGGAATGTCTGAAGGATGAACGAGTTCTGACTGGATCAACTTTATCTCCCAGAATCAATTCTTCATAATGAGAAGTCTTTAATCTATTCTTCTTCTGATGAGATGGGTTATTTTCAGCTTCTGGTAAGGTTGTATCTGAATCTGGTGAGTCTGCATCTTTATCTGCTTCTCTTGAATCTTCTACTTCTTTAGATTCTGATAAGGCGATCTTCAGATCTGCAAACTTTTCAACTAGCTTTGACTTTTCAGGGTCAAGCTTATCATTGAATTTGACATGAATTGATTCCTCTACAATTTGTGTTTCCGTTTTATAGATTCTGTAGACTTTAGAGCGTTCAGAGTATCCTAACAATAAACATTTTTGAGCTTTGGAGTCAAAGTTGTCAAGATTCTCTTTAGTGTTCAACATAAAACAAACACATCCAAAAGGATGAAAATATGAAATATTGGGTTTTCTATTCTTCCACAATTCATAAGGAGTCTTACCCAGAATAGGTCTTATAGAAATCCTGTTCTGAATGTAACATGCTGTATTTACTGCCTCTGCCCAGAAGTGTTTAGCCATGTCAGTTTCTTGGATCATGGTTCGAGCCATTTCTTGCAAAGTCCTATTCTTCCTTTCCACTACTCAATTTTGTTGTGGAGTTCTGGGACAGGAGAAATCATGGGAAATGCCATGAGAATAAAAAAGATTCTCAAAGTATCTGTTCTCAAATTCTCCGCCATGATCACTTCTGACTTTGACTATTTTACAATCCTTTTCTGTTTGCACTTGAGAGCAAAAGGTAGATAACACAGAATGAGACTCATCCTTGTGTTTCAAGAATTTTACCCATGTCTAACGACTATAATCATCAACGATTACTAGTCCACTGATTGACGCAATTTTCACTGGTCCAAACAAATCAATGTGTAGAAGTTCTAACGATCTAGATGTGGACACAACATTCTTTGCTTTAAAGGAAGTTTTGGAAAACTTTCCTTTCTGACATGCTTCACAAAGAGCATCTGAAGAATACTTCAGATCTGGCAAGCCTCTGACAAGTTCAAGCTTATTTAGCTGAGAAATCTTCCTCATGCTAATATGGCCTAAACGTCTATGCCATACCCATTGCTCTTCATTAACAGACATTAAGCATTTGACATTTTTTTCACGAAGATCAGAAAGTCTAATCTTATAAATGTTGTTTTTCCTCTTTCCGACAAATAGGATTGAACTATCTTTCTGACTTACAGCCTTATAGGACTTTTGATTAAAGATGATATCATAACCGTTGTCACTAAGTTAACTAATAGACAACAAGTTATGCATCAAACCATCGACTAAAAGAACATCAGTAATAGAAGGAAGGTTACCATTACCAACTGTTCCAGAGCCAATGATTTTTCCTTTCTAGTTTCCTCTGAAACCGACGAAGCCTCCAGGCTTAAGTTCCAGACTTTGGAACATATGCCTTCTTCCCGTCATGTGGCGCGAGCAGCCACTGTCCAGGTACCATGAATGGTGTTTTAACTGAGCTGCTAAGGATATCTATAACATAGATTATCTTGTCCTTAGGTACCCACTTTCTGGGTCTTTTCTTGTAAGCTTTCCCAGAGTGTTTCACAACTTTGGGCTTTTGTGTAATAGGATAATCAAGTGGAATTTGTGCATGATATTTAACTTTAGAAACAAACTTCTGTGTCGGTGGGGTTTTTTGTGCAAGCTCAGAGCAAACAATCTCAGTGCCAAAAGGCACAAAATGGTCGTAGAGAGGTTTTGGTTTAACAATTTGACTTTCGTCAATATCAGATGATTCTGTACATCCTAAACCTTTCTTACCATTTCTGCTTACTCCATAGATCATGGAAGCTATTTTGCTTCTATCTATGCTTTTAGCAAGAAAATACTGGAATGCTCTATCATACTTGTAGATACAGCTTGTGTCAGTGACATTGGAGATTAATTCTTCTTCAAATTTAGCAACTTTGCTTTTTAAGGCATAATTACTATTTTTTAAGCAAAAAATGTTTTCATTTAGAGAAGAATTATTCTGCTCAAGCTTATCTTTTTCCTCAGAAGCAATTATAAGAGATTTTTTAAGATCTTTGCATTTACTCTGAAGAGTTTGATATTTTTCCAGCATTTTTGACAGACATGACTCTAGTTCACAACGAGAGAGTTTAGATAATACCTCTGAGTCAAAGTCTGAGTCTGATTCTGGTTCTGATGATATTTTGTCTTCTGGTTCTCTATAAACTTCATCTTCAGTTGTTGCTACTAGCGCAACATTTGCTTGTTCTTCATCAGATTCCTCTTCTTTAGAATCAGAGTCGTCCCAAGTTTCCATTAAACCTTTCTTCGCTTTGGAGAAGTTCTTCTTAGCCTTCTTGTCTTTCTTGATCTTTGTACACTCGTTTTTGTAATGACCTGGCTCATTACACTTGTAGCAGATAACTTCTTTTCTAGGGTTCTGTTTCTTCTGTCCAGATGATGACTCAGAGCGACCTTTATTTCTTCTAGATCCTCTGAAGTTCCCTTGCCGATGCTTCCAGAGTTTGTTGATTCTTCTGGAGATTAACGACAGCTCATCTTCTGATTCTTCCTCAGCTTGATAAGCCTTTTCCTTTTCAGGTTTAGACTTAAGAGCGATATATTTGCTTCTCTTCTGAGATTCATCTTCTTCGAGCTCTATCTCATGACTTCTCAAAGAACTAACAAGCTCTTCAAGACTTATGATGTTAAGATCCTTTGATAGCTTTAGAGCTGTTACCATAGGTCTCCATTTCTTAGGAAGACTTCTGATGATCTTTTTCACATGATCAGTAGTTGAGTAACCTTTGTCCAGAACTTTGAGTCCTGCGACTAGCATTTGAAACCTTGAAAACATGGTCTCAACTGTCTCATCATCCTCCATTCTGAATGCCTCATATTTTTGGATTAGGGCTAATGCCTTTGTCTCCTTGACTTGAGCATTACCTTCACGAGTCATTCTAAGAGAATCAAAGATAGATTTGGCAGTATCTTTATTTGTTATCTTCTCATACTCAGTATAAGAGATAACATTTAGCAATATGGTTCTCGCCTTATGACGATTCTTATAATCTTTCTTCTGTTGGTTGGTCATATCACTTCTGGATATTTTAGCACTTGTAGCATTAACTGGGTGAGTGTAGCCATCAACTACTAAATCCAAAATATCTACATCATAACTAAGAAAGAAACTTTATATTCGGTCTTTCCAGTAGTCAAACTTTTCACCATCAAAGACTGGTGGTTTGGCACTGTAATGATCTTTCTCTTCAGTGGTATTAGCAGGAGCTGCCATGATATCTCACACAAATACTGGATCGGTACTGAACACTGTTAAGTGTTGATAAAACGTTTATCACAATCAGAACCGGAGCTCTGATGCCAATTGAAGGTGTTAGAAAAACACAAGAAAAAGGGGGTTTGAATTGGGTTTTCAAAATTTAAGCTTTTTGTGAAACTCAAACAAAGATCACAAATAGACTAACAATAGAGAAAGACACACGATATATCCTGGTTCACTTGAAAACTATCAAGTTAATTCAGTCCACCCGCCAAGGTGATTTCGCCTTATACACAAGGACTTAATCCACTATAACCAAACTGATTACAACTGCACTAGCAACTACTGGTGACTAACAATACACAGACTAACCGTCTCTTCTTAAGACTTCTAACCCAACTGGTCCCTTAAGGAATTCAAACAACTATTTGATCAAATAAAATGTTTACAATGAAATGCTTCTTACTTAAGCTGATATAAACACTATTTCTAGCTTAATCTAACTTAGAGCGAATCTACACAGTAAGAACAATCTTCTTCTTTGTATTGTGGTGTTTTACTGTTCACTCATGTATTTCTCTATTTATTGAGTTCTTTCTTTGTATGAATCAGTTTTGAATATTTCTCTTTTTCACACTCAGTGTCACACTTGATTCGTTGAATGATCAAGTGTTTATATAGCCAGAAAAAGATCCGTTGAAGAGCAGATCAGTAATATCAGAAAAATACTGGCGACTTGAAATAATGTCGTTATGCTGGGATGAAAATTGTACACTGAAATTGTCCTTTATACAACCAAATCAGGGTAGTGGAAAAGAACGTGTTTGATCTGTACTATGTACTATTTTCCCACGCAAACATTTCATCTTCTTCTGTTCATCAGAGGCTTCTGAGTTGATATGATTGAAGCATGATCAGAAGAATGAATCATTGGGTCTTCAGAGTCTTGAGTCTTCAGAGTCTTCAGAACTTGTTCAGCAGAACCTTGTCAACAGAGTCTTCAGCACTCCTTCTTCAGAACCCTTGGTTAACAGAAACATAAGTCTTCAGAGTCTTTAGAACTTGTTCAGCAAAACCTTGTCTTCAGAGTCTTCAGAACTTGGTCTTCAGAAATTTAAGTCTTTAGAGTCTTTAGAATGCGCTTCATCAGAACCTTGTCTTCAGAGTCTTCAGCACTTAGTCTTCAGAAGATAAGTATTAAAGTTAAATTCAGAGCCAAAATCCAAGAGAACATTGCAGCAGCAACATAGTGTCTTCTTAGAGTCTTTCTGACGCACAGTAGATCAGAAGCAACCTTGCTTCTTGACGTAAAAACGACCATTGAGAACTTCAGAGTGACGTAGCACATGATCTCTATCAGAGTCAGAACTTTCTTTATCAGAGTCAGAACCTGTTTGTCAATTCTTAAGAAAATACACGTTAGAGTACCAAAATTGTTCTCACACAAATACAACTTTGTTATTATCAAAACAAAGAGATATCTTGCAGAACCAAATCTTGTTCTAACACCATTTTCTTCGTACGAGTCCTTTGGGCTTTTTCACTTAGACCTGAAACCATAAAAAACTACCAAACCAAAGCATAAAACGCAACATAATTGAAATAAAACAACAAATCATAAAATGCGAGAATAAAATACGAATAGTATAAGTAACTCGAAAAAACAATGAAAAGATAAAACAAAGTGTTACCAATTTTATGGATTTATGACGAATTAGTGACGGAAACATAGTAGAAATGGTGACCAATAAATCCGTAGTACCGTCATACGTTCCTAGAGACGGTGGTTTCTTCAGCCCCTTTGGCTGGCGCATGGCCATGATTTCCTGGGACAACGGGCCGCAAAGCTCGTCGTCACTGCTGCTGCTGGACCACGACGGGGAGCGGGTGCTTCACCCAAGGGTATGACGACGATCTCGGCGGGGAGAGGGGGTTCGTGCCCGACCCTTGGATCTGGGCGGAGGCGAACGCTGAGGCTCTGCTCACTGGTCCGTTCTGGTCCTCTTGGTTCCCGGGGAGTACTCGCTCCGGGGGGAGATGCGGTCGCGTTTTCTGATTGCCTGGGACTCTGGTTCAGGTGGTGCCTGGCGGTCTCTCTCACGCCGGGGAGGCGGACTTCGAGATCTTTGGCGTTCTTTCCTCGGCAGAGGGGATCTTGGCCGGTTGGACTCTTCTAGGGCTCCAGTCCTCATGTTATGTTGGAGGATTAGGAGGTTGGTCTTGTTGAGAGCTTCAAGGAGGGACGCCATGGTTGGGTCGGCGCTGGGCGGAACCGGGACATGCTAGTGGTCTTGAGAAGGCTGGACCTCAGTGTGATCAGCGCGAACGAGGGAGGGAGACGCGGTGGCTCCATCGCTTAGCTAATGGGCGTCGCTCCCAAGATAGGGGGCTGCTCCGTCAGTATCAGTCTTACTGACGGGGGGAAAAGCAGAGTTACGAGCATCGTGGACATGATCTTGGCTGGCCATGATCGGAATCTTGGAAGGACTGTTTTGGTCTTGAATCTACGATGGAGGAAAGACGGGGATAACAGAGTTTCGCACAGACGGGGTCACTGATCTCGACGGCTGATCAGAACTTGAAGTGGGGCAGAGATGACGTCTGCGATGCTGGGTTTGAAAGATGAGAAATGTGGTGTACCTGCAAGGCACTCCGATGCTAAAGTAAGGATCGGGAGAAAGAAAGGTGCGTCCAGAGATATATCTCCAGAATCAGCCAAAAGGTGCGTCCAGAGATATATCTCCAGAATCTGGAGGCATATGTGAAAAATCACAAAGTGAACAAAAATGCATAAGGTTCAATAAGAAATTTCCTAAAAATAATCTCAAAAGGCCTCAATTTCATTTTTGTAACTCAAGCATTTCTTACACTTTCCTCCTTCAACACAAAATAAATTTGTTTTGCAACAAATTGGTAAACCCAACATGCAAGTGAGTTGTTTATATCAAACTAATCCCCCAAAAAAGAAACCTAGAGAAATTGGTGCAAATATTTTCTGACAAGAGAATCTACAAGCTTTATATAGACACTCTCTGTGGGATGAAAACTGTCCCAAAAAACATAATCATTAGCATTTTCACACGTAGTAGAGAATTGATTGCATAACACTGATGCCTCAACTTCACCTGTGCCACAACATCCTTTGTCTCCAACTTTATAACCTGCCATTATAAAACAATATACATAAATTTTCCACATTAATGCCGTTGCATATTAATTAAATACTAAAACAAATTGTAATAAAAAGGAAAATTCAGACTATACCATAATTTTGATAATTTACAATGATGTCCAGAAGAGGTGTATAAACATCAAGGTAAACAATCCTTGAATTAATCAAGTTGTGGTTAAGAGAAGTTAACTCCTTTGATAATTTAGTGTTAAATAACTTGCATAAATCGTTGATATTTTCAGCACATTTTCTTTCAATTCCTCCGGCAACTGTTCTCTGAAAAGGCACACACCCAATTGGTGGAGCACTGAATACTCCTATCTTTCTTGCACCAAGTTTATATATTTCCTGAAAATATAAACATTAGTTAATTCAAAGTACAATCTAGTTCAAATCAGAAAATATATTAATAATAGTTGGACAAACTACGCATGAAAAATTACCATATTCATTGAAACACAATATTTTGAGTAGGGATGTACCGTTAAGAAATTTGTAGCGGCGTTGAGCATGAGATCGGCATAAGCGGGAACATCGTATTGTAATTCTCGAACGTGACTCAAAAAATATGTATTGGAAATGTCGTTGCTTCCTTCAACAACAAGGTAGATACTATTTTCTATGATGAAGTTTGCTCTATCCACTCCAACAAGTCCTTTTAGCTTTCCTATGTATTCTTTGAACAGTTCTATTTGACGGGACAATGATATAACTGACTAGTTATATGATATAGAACAATGACATAATTAGAAAGGAATAGAAAGAAAAAAAATGAAAAATTATTCAAATCAATTTATGGAAATTATAAAAATGCATGTTTACCGCTAATTGAGATGTGAGAGGATCATATCCGGCACCACCGGATGCAAAGCAAACGCCGGTGATGAGATCGTTAGGTTGGATATTTGGATCCAAATATGCTGGAAGAAGTTCCTTAAGGCCTAATACTTCAACTGGCAAACAAATAGAGAAACAAATAGATGTTATATTTAACTATTGTTTAGGGGTGACAAATATTTTATAAGCTCCTGTCTGGTAGCACGCCTTGCATGCCAAACGTACCTAAAATGTCTGATGGAACTTTTCCATTGCAAAACCGACCGGTTGGGATGCCTCCTTTGAAATCTTTTCCATATGGAGGAAAATTGCACTTAGCAAGTGTTTTCATGTTATTATTGTTGTTACCTGTATCCAGGATTGAATCTCCAAAAGCAAACACTGCTGGAAGTGAAATATTTGGTGGAAATTCAATAGCATGAGTTGTGTAAGAAACAACTCCTCCCAATAATATGAAACATAGCAGCAAGTTATCCATTGAAGAAGAATATGTCTAGCTCTAATTCTTGCAAGTGCTTCTTCTCCCTCCCTTTTCATCTGAATTTAAGTTAGATATCATTTTAGCTTTCACTCATTTAATGCTTCCATGAAAATTGAAATCACTTCATCTAACTTCTGACTGTACGAACTATTTTGTCAGTTTTATTTTTTCATATCAATCTTACAAATTTAATATTGATATTAAGCAAACTTAAACCTCCACCGCAAGGTAAGGGTCATTCTTTTTAAATAAACAAGGAGCACGAGTCATTTGGTTTATGCATACTCAAGTTGCACATACTCAAATAATAATAATGTTCCATATTTAAATTCATTGTCAGTTTAAATACTCTCTCTCTCTCTCTCTCTCGCTCTCTCTCTCTCTCTCAACCGTTAATGGGATTGAATCAAACAGTCATATTAAATAAAATTAAAAATACATGACCATTTCTTTTTTCTATAAAATAGGCTACTTATATGACCATTTGATTTATTCATATTAATTGTGTGTGTGAAAGCGCGCGCGCACGTGTGTGTGTGTGTGTGTGTGTGCGCGTGTGTGTGCGTTTGCGTATGTGTGCGTGTGTGTGCGTGTGAGTGTGTGTACGCATGCGTTTGTGTGTGCGCGCGCGCGTATGTGTTTGTGTGTGTGTGTGTGTGCGTGTGTGCGCGCGCGTTCATGGGCTTAAGCACTAGTTTGTATGCGTGTTAGAAGAGACTAAACAATGTTGTTTCTGAAAAGGTTTTCGATTGCACGAGGGCGAGAAGTTAAGTTAATATATTGAATGTTTTGTTTGAATGACGATTACTCGGATGGTCGAGTAAGGCAACTCGTATCCAAATAATCGAGGAGAGGAATCGAAGGCTGCAGACCATCTCCCTTTTCATCCTTAATTACAAAAAGATTTAATATAGTTAGGTATTTTAAATGGATGACGAATATTCGAATGGCCGAGTAAGACAACTCGTATCCAAGTATTCGGAAAGAGAATAGAAGGTTCTAGACCACTTTATTTTTCATCTAAGTTTTTGGGAAAATAGGTTTAATTCAATTTGATTATGAATTTTTTTTTTAAGGTGAATCATATTATAAGTTTTTTTTAGAGATGACAATTGTTTGACTAATCCAGTAAGGGAACTCGTACCCAAACAATTGAGGAGAAGAATCGAAGGCTTGAGATCATCTCTTTTGTCATCTTTATATGAAATGGTATTTAAGTATAGGTTAAGTGTTTTGATAAACGACGAATACTTGAATGACCGAGTAAGGCAACTTGTATCCAAGTATTCGAGAAGGGAATAGAAGGCTCTAGACCACTTTTTTTTCGTTCAAGTTAATGTGAAAATGATTTTGATTTGGTTGGATTAGAAGTTTTTAAGAGAGACGACAATTGTTTGAGTAGTCGAGTAAGGGAACTTGTACCCAAACAATTGAGGAGAGAAATTGAAGGCTCGAGACCATCCCATTTTTCATCTTTAAATGAAACCGTGTTTAAATATAAGCATCTTAAGTTGATTTGGATAAAATATAAGATGTTGATCGAGGTTTGAATTTGCGTTTGAAACATAGTAGGATTTTGAGAAGATTTGAGAAAATAGAAAAGTCGCTTGGCGTTGGACCAAGGTTTTATCTCTTTGAAAGGTTTAATTACAAGTTAAAGTTGCTACTTATTCTAATTAAACAACTAATCATCCATTCAAATAAGCAATAATAATTAATGAACAAAATAAAATGTGATTTGCAACAAGCATAATGGAAGAAATGGATGTATGGAAGCATGCGGATTATTTAGGTGAACAAATATAACAAAATGGTAAAATAAGATAAAATTTATTTAATAAAATAAAATAAATAAGTAAATAAATAAATAAGTAAATAAATAAATAAACTTAACAATAATTGATTAACCAAATTAATTAATTTATAACTAATTAATTAGATTAAGTAAGTATAACTAACCATTTTAATTTATAAAATTTATTCTATTAATTAATCATATGCACAATAGCTCTTAGAGTAGAATGAAAATCTTATAATATTCCCAGGAAGACTTCCTGTGGAAGCTATCGTCAATGACAATTCATTATAGTCGGATCTTCTTTCTCTCATCAGTTCACACAAGAGACCATTCCCTTCATGTCCAATAGGTTTGGCAATGAGTTTCTCTATTATGACAATCTTCTTGCCAAAAACAAACGAAATTATTTGCTATTGAGATGTATTTGCATGAATCCATAAATCTCTTACAAGAGCTGGAAAAACTAGACCATTAAGACGGTCAAAGTACTGATTCCAACCTTGTGTGCAAACAATAGGAAGGAGATCAAAGCCATGAACCTTTAGGCTTACAAAATCGACAATAGATTCACAAATATTTTCCAAGTCTTCAACAGGAGTAGAAAGAGTGATCTCAGGAGTGTCAGAAGCATTTTCAGTATATACATTCATGTTAGGGTTCACAGTTGATGGTGACTCGGGTGATTTGAGAAGATGTGGAATGAACTCAGGCGGTTGATACGCCTCAGCTCTAGGAACAACCTTTCGGAAATTTACTTCATGCCTTTCTTCAGCTGGTAGATGTTGTTATTGAAACAAAGATAAAACCAATGTTGCAGAGAAATGTGTTTAGGGTTTTGAGAGATTTTAGGTTTGAAAACGATTAAGTGTGGGGAGTGAGAAGTTGCGTAAGTGTGTGAAGTGAGTGAAGGGGGTTTTAATAAGGAAATTTGTAATCATGATAAAAGTAGGCAATAATGACAATTAATAGCAAATAAAAGCAATTAGCACAATTATATGACAAGAGGGGAATAAGGTGAAAAGATTTGACCTAGTCTCGAGAATCATGATTATACCCATGTGTCGTGTAGTTATTGAAAACCTGTTCGACTTTCTAAACCAACTGTCTTTAAAACTGTTCCATTTCTCAAAATTGATTGACATCTATTTAATGAAACGACTGTACCAATAACATGAGTCCCTTTGGGTCTTGGTACACTATTCCACACGTCATTTTTGGAGAATTGATTGAGTTCCTCTTGCAAGGCCAGAATCCACTATGAGTCTTAAAGTGCATCATCAACTGATGTAGGCTCTATCAAAGACATGAAACCCATAAGGGTTTTCCTCATAGGGCTTGAAAGAGGATCTGATTCTTACAGGTTCTGTCTTGTCTCCTATAATCAATTCTTCAGAGTGTGAAGATACTTGTCTGTGCCATCTCAAAGGTGTAGGTGCTTCAACTTCTTCTGGTTGAGACGCTTAAGAGTCTTTGGACTCTGCTTCTTTTGCTTCTGGAGTCTTTTCTTCAGAACCTGAATATGTTATCTCCATACCTGCAAATTTCTCAACTAGCTTTGACTTTTCAGAGTCAAGCTTGTCATCGAATTTGACATTGATTGATTCTTCAACAATCTGTATCCCAGTGTTATACACTTTGTAGCCTTTTGAGCGTTCAGAGTATCCTAACATGATGCACTTTTGTGCCTTAGAATCAAACTTGCCTAGATTCTCTTTAGTGTTCAGCATAAAATAGGAACATCCAAAAGGATGAAAATAAGCAATGTTTGGTTTCCTATTCTTCCACAATTCATAGGGAGTCTTACCCTGGATAGGTCTTATAGAGATCCTGATTTGAATGTAACATGCTGTATTGACCGCCTCTGCCCAAAAGTTCTTGGCCACATTTGTCTCATTGATCATGGTCCTTGCCATTTCTTGCAAAGTCCTATTCTTCCACTTTACAACTTCATTTTGTTGCGGAGTTCTAGGGCAGGAGAAATCATGGGAAATTCCATTCTCATCAAAGAGTTTCTAAAAATATATATTTTTTAAATTCACCACCATTATCACTTCTTACTTTCACTATGCTGAGATCTTTCTCATTTTGCACGTTAGAGAAGAAGGTAGAAAACACATACTGCGACTCATCCTCGTGTCTAAGAAATTTCACCCACGTCCATCTGCTGTAGTCATCAACAATGACTAGTCCATACTTCTTACCATTGACATAGACTATTTTCACTGGTCCAAACAAGTCAATGTGAAGAAGCTCCAATGGTCTGGAGGTAGAAACAACATTCTTTGTTTTAAAAGAAGTTTTAGAGAACATGCCTTTCAGACATACTTCACAAAGAGCATCTGAAGCAAACTTCAGATTTGGCAGGCCTCTGACCAATTTGAGTTTTTTAAGCTCATAAATCCTCTTCATGCTAACATGACCCAATCGTTTAGGCCATGTCCATTTCTATTCATTAACAGACATAAGACATTTCACATTCTGATTCTTCAAATCAGAGAGTTTGATCTTATAGATGTTGTTTTTCCTCTTTCCATTGAAAATAACAGAGCCATCCTTTTACCTAAAAGCTTTACATGACTTTGATTGAAGATAATGTAATAACCATTGTCACTTAATTAACTTATGGACAAAAGGTTATGCATTAGTCCTTTGACAAGAAGAACATTAGTAATAGAAGGGAGAGAGTCGTTACATACTGTTCTGGATTCAATGATCTTCCCTTTCTGATCACCTCCAAAACCGGCGATGCCTCCTGGCTTAATTTCCAGGTCTTGGAACATATGCCTTTTTACCGTCATGTGACGCGAGCATCTAGAGTCCAGGTACCATGACTGGTGTCTTAACTCCGCCGCTAAGGATATATGCAACATAAACTATTTTATCCTTTGGTACCCACATCTTTTTGGGTCCTTTAGGGTTAGTTTTCCTAGAGCCTTTTACAACTTTGGGTTTTTGTGCAGGATATTTATATATGAATGCATGCTTGGAATAGGCATTAGCTTTTTTTTAGCCTTAGGTTTTGCAACAGCTTTACCTTTCGGTGTATCATCGCTTTGTTTCCCAAAGGGAACAAAATGAGATTCAAGAGTATTAGGCTTACTATCCTTTTCACAATCAGATTTTTCATCAGAATCATAGCCAATACCTCTTATTTCGTTCCTGCTGACGTCATAAATCATTGAAGCCATTAAGCTTCTATTCAGGCTTCTAGAAAGGACCTTCTGGAAAGATTTATCTTACTTTTGTATGATGTCACCAGAACCTGTAGGAGCTTTAGAAGTGATTTTCTCAGGTTGACTCTTGCTTGAGGGCACAGAGTTATTTTTCGAAATAAGGTTTTCTTCACTTAACCTTGAGAAATCTTTCGGAAGCTTACATAGGGCCTCTTACTCAGATACATGAATTTTTTTCAGATCCTTGTATTTGTCCAGAAGGTTATGATATTTTTCAAAAACTTCAGATAAACTGGACTAAAGTTCAAAACGAGAGAGTTTACAAAATAACACTTCAAAATCTAAATCGGATTCTGATTCTGATTGACTAGTTCCAGCAGGATCTTCTGTGAGTGCCATCAGAGCCACATTAGCCTGCTCCTCTTAGAATCACCGTTAGGGACTTTGAATCATCTCGCGTAGCCATAAGACCCATTTTCTTCCCTCAGAAGTCCTTCTTTTTGGGTCTGTCATTCTTCATCTTGGGGAAGTCATTCTTATAATGACATGGCTCCTTGCATTCATATCAGATGGCTTCTTTGCTAGCTTCATCTTTCTTGAATCCAGAAGTAGACTCAGAACGACCACCTATCCTTCTTTGTCCTCTGAATTTGCCTTGCCCTTTCTTCCAGAGTTGATTCATGTGTCTGGAGAGAAGAGACAATTCATCTTCTTCTTCTGATTCTTCTTCTAATTCAACATTAATATCCGCCTGAAGAGCTCTTGTTTTCTCAGCTCTTCCATAAGACTTCAGAGCAACAGATTTTCTCTTTCTCTTGAGCTCATCTTCCTCGAGCTCAATCTCATGACTTCTTAAAGAACTAACTGGTTCTTCAAGAGATGTGTTGTTGAGGTCCTTTGATAACTTCAGAGCTGTTACCATAGGTTTCCAACGTTTAGGTAAGCTTCTAATGATCTTCTTGACATGATCAGCAGTAGAGTACCCTCTGTTCAAAACCATAAGTCCTGCGACCATATTTTGAAACCTTGAGAACATATTCTCATCTGTTTCATCGCCGTCCATCCTGAACGCTTCATATTTTTTAATTAAGGAAAGTGCCTTGGTTTCCTTCACTTGAGCGTTTCCTTCATGCGTCATCCTCAGAGAGTCAAATATAGATTTATCAGTATCTCTGTTGGTGTTCTTTTCATACTCAGTGTATGAAATCGCATTTAGCAAGATGGTTCTTGCTCTGTAATGATTTTTGTAATCCTTTTCTTATTGATCTGTCATCACTCTTCTTTCGATCATGTTGCCACTTGCATCTACTGGGTGCACGTAGCCATCGATTACCATATCCCATAGATCCGCATCGTGACCAAGACAGAAACTTTCTATCTGACCTTCCAATTATCAAATTTATCTCCATAAAAAACAGAGGTTTAGCGTTGTAATGATCTCTATCATTGGATGGAGCAACTAGAGGTGGAATGACGACCATTATGTTTCACTAGATCTTTATCTGACACTGTTAAGTGTTTGATAATCTTATTAAGACCAAAATCAGAGCTTTGATGCCAATTGAAGGTTACGAGAAACACAAGAAATAGAGGGTTTGAATTGAGTTTCTAAAAATTAAATCTTTTTAAAACCAATTCAAATAACAAGAACAAGAATAATAAAAATAACAAGTTATTTTTATCCTGGTTCACTATTAACTAAGCTACCTCTATTCCACCCGCCAAGGTGATTTTGCCTTCTCAAAAGGACTTAATCCACTATAATCAAACAAATTACATACACCACAAAGACAACTTTCATTGTCTTCTCGAGTATACAGACTAAAATCCTAGTCACTCAAGGTAATCACTCAAACAAATTTGAGATTTACAAACTGTGTTTACAAGATTGCTTCTAGTAAGCTAATTGTCATGCCCAAATTTTTAGCCCTAAGATTCCATCAATTATATCATTTGCATCTCACCAAGATCACATGCATGGTATCGTCCTAGCCTCCACCTCTTTGGGGTTTGCCTTTGTGGGAGATCACCAAGCACCCTTTCTATTCTCTTGTTATCCTTTTTCTCGTTTACATTCTAACATCACTAACCTTATTCAAAATACAAAAATATGTGTTGCAATCAAAGGATCAATCTTGGTTTCTAAATTAGGGTTTGGATCTCAAAGTCAAAGTTTGGTTAATAAATGGTCCACAAGAGCTTTCACTTCAAGGAATGACCTATAATCTTAGGTCACATTCATGTCAAGCTTCATCCAACATCATGGGATCAAGAGAAGTTCAAGTTAGGTGCATGAGTTCACAGTTGATTCAAGTATGGTTCATGTGTTTATTTCCATGTCATCTCCATCCAGTTCTCAAGTAATTCTCAAGATTATTCAAAGAGGCAACCAAGTGTCCTCATTTGGTATTTAAAGTGTTCATCAATTAGCCTTTGAATGCAAGAAATGGAAAGAAAATTCAAGTTGACACATGTTTGGTTGGCCTAAAATCAATGGGCATGTCACTTGGTCCAAACACCATAACTTTCTCATTTTTCAACATTTTTGGAATATACTTTGAGTCAAATGTCACATTTGAACTCCTCTAAAACTTTGTTTCAAGGATTAAACATCAATTCAACCTCTAATTCCATCAATTTTGGGATTTGCTCAGCTGCCCATGTGTACACAAAAGTAGGCCTAAGACCTGGTCGACCTAATGCCTGGCCTAGAATTTCAGGTCATGACCTCAACTTTGATTCAATGCCATTTTCAATCAAAACATCCTTTTGATGTGGTTCTTTTTGCATTTGATTATTTTCCATGATAAGATCATTTGTCATAAATAAAATTAAAAAACACCCGAGTGGATTCCATTTGGCCTAAGTTCAAACATGGTGCCATGAACTTTGTTCCCCACGCAAGCTTCAGGTAATGATTTTCACTCCAATCTTAATCTGGGACCACAAGCACATGTGTAACCTTTTTAGGAAATTAAAACGTGTGCAAACAAACACAAAACGACCATGTTTCATGCCCAAGTCATGCTTTTCAACACTCATCTCACACGCTTTGCAAATCATCAAAATTCTGACCTAAATCACAAGAATTAAGATCCCTTTGACACGTACAAGTTGCTCAACACTTTTCCTATAAATCGAGAAAGCATTTTCCTTCATTTCCAAGCTTTGATAGCCAAAGAAACTGTGAAACCATTTGAACCCAATAACTCCAAAAACCAGGAATTCATTTTCTCGATTCAAGCTTGTTTTGCTTCATTTCTTCGCCCAGAATCACTCATCGGCACCTTCTGAAGCTAACTGAACCATTGTCGTGCTTTGAAACTTCTTGAATCAAGCTCTCCATTTCCACCATTGTTGACCTTCGAAGCTTATACTAAAAAGGTAGTTACAAGTAACATTTATGAGTAAACAAGTTATAAGCGTGTTCGTCTTGTTCCACTGATCAAAAGCCCTAACTTACTTTGAATTTATTCTTTGTATTAGCCATTTAATTTTACTTTGAAGAACTAGGGTTCTTCAGGTTTTTGAGCAAATTCTCTCCGCTCAAAGAAAATCAATTGCTCTGATGCAGAGAGACATGGACGATGATGGATGTTGGGGTTGAATCCTTGCTTGATTCGTGCTAAAACCACTTAGTTTGTGATTTGCAAAAATCAAGCTGAATGTTGAAGATGAAGGTGTTCGCGTGCGTTGTTGGAATAATTCAAATTCTGACCAATGATCACGTGACACGCATCGTAGTCGTTGGGCATTTCATTTTAAATCTTTTTTTTTTTAATTTTATTTTTCTTTTTTGATTTATTTTAAATAGCTCCTTTATTATTTTTACTCCAATTTTTTTCATAATTTCATCAAAATATTTTCTACCACATATATATTTTTTTGCATATATTTTAAAAAGCATTTTGCATTTAATTCATATTTTCTTCTATTTTTCATTTAAATTCCATTTTCAAACATATATTTTATTTTTGATCATTTTCAAACATTTTTGCATCCAACTTTTGAGATCTTTTTATTTGGAATATTGTGGACTTCTCATAATTTTCTCGACCATTTGTTTTGCATTTTGATGCTTCTTTTGGATTTTTCCTTTTAATTTCCATTTTTAATCATTTTTGAAATTATTTTATTTTGTTTGATTTTCTTTTTTACTTTTATTCATATTTTTGAACATTTGTGATTTGGCTTTTGCTGATTGGTTGGTTTATCATGTGTTCAACATTTCAAATCCTTGAGTGATGATCCATTGGTTGATTCAACCTTCTCTGGTTCAAAGTTGCTTATAAATGATCATCTGATCATTAATGGTACTTTGCATCAGAGATAGGTTATCCCGAGTTGGATCATATTTTGAGCCTTTGACTTGTTGATAAATGAGCCCATACATGAGTGCCCCAATCTTTCTCTATTTCTCCATCAATCTTCTTCTTTTGTTTTTCTCATTGTGTTGCATGTTTTAGGAGAATAACTTTGTGTTATTTCTCTAACATGTTTGACACATAAATTGTTATTGACCGACCTTAGATAAGTGTGACTTCTATATAAGTTCACTTATGATTGCTTAACATAGTGCTAAATTGTCCAGACTCGATTAAATTCTCATTAACACTAACATTGACATATTAATTATGCTAACATCTAACATTTATTTTATTCTATTTACATTTATGTCTTTTACGCTTTCATGTCATTTACATTCATGGCATTTTTTCATTCTTGCCTTTTACTTTTTGTCTTTATTTTATGCTTTATTGCTTTCTTATCTCAAAAGAACAAAAAACATCATAAAATGGCTAAAACCCTAAAAATATTTAACTTGATCTCATCGAATTTGTGTTACTATCATTTGCTTGATGAGAATTTTGGACCTTGGACATTAGGACTTAGTATTTCCCTTTGCTTGGAGTGGTATCTGAGACCTTGTGATCCATCTGAGACCTTGTGATCCATCTAAGACATAGTGCTTCATCTGAGACTGTTTTATTTTCAATTCAATACTTGGAGGCTCTTTATTGGCTTGGTGACCTTGGTTGTCCATCTGGTTTTTTTCTTTGATATTCATCTATGCTTGTTGCTTGTTCATCTTGTGGCTCAATCCGAAGGGAAATGAATGCTTGTTTTGACCAATGTCAAATGCTTGCCCCTTCTTGTGGTTAGTACACTTGTACACTCAAAGGCTTTCTCTTGGGCTATATGACAATGAGACCATTTACTTTATGCTTTTGGATAGTCTCTTCATCTCCTTCCCACATCTTAAACTTTCAAAACTTATCCCTATTTAAAAAGCTTCTTGTTTTCAAACCTCACACCTTTTTCTCAATAAACCTTGACTTTGTCAAGTTATTTAGAAAATCTTTCCTCAATATATGCTAAAACACTTAAGCATATTCAAACTCTTTTCAAACTTCTAAAAAAGACAAACCTCATCAAACTCATTTTTGTGCCTTTGTGCATATTTTCTTTTAGATCCCTTTTCAAAGATTAGATATTAATCTATGCTTGTAGTGATGCAAACCACTATACTTCTTCAAGATGCTGAGAAATGATTGACATTTTCCACTTGAATGTTGAGATGTGCTTGTGATAAAGTCCAAGTAAAAGTTCTCCATATCAAGATGCTCATTTCCTCATACTTGTGGGTAGTAAGTTGAGTTTTTCCACTTGCATATGACAAAATATCTTTTCATTTAAAATCAATCAATAAACAACCCAAACTTTTATAAACATAGATTTGCAAGTGGTTCCCGTTGAGTACAACGGATGTGAAGGGTGCTAATACCTTCCCCCTGCATAACCAACCCCCATATCCAGATCTCTTTTTTTTATCTTTTCGCTTTTCGTTGGTTTTGTTCGACCTTTTCCCTTTTCCCTTTGGAAACAATAAAGTTCGATGGCTACTATTGCTTTTCTGAGTTATGTTAATAAATAGCTTAATCTCAATAATTATGCGTGTTTATACAATATTCACAAAAGTATCAGAGAAAATAATGCAATGCGAAAACTTGAATATCGTATGAATATCTTCAAAGGTGGCAGCTTGATTCCTTCTTCAAAGTCTTCCTTATATAGCCAAAGAAATATCTGTTGGAGGGTAGTATGGGAATCTTCACATATGAGTTGGCGGCTTGAATAACCGTCTTCAATGGGTGGAGACAAAATCGTACAACATAAATGTCCTTACTCCACGAAATCTGCGTAGTGGAAGGAATGTTTTCATCTTGTACGAGGTATTATTTATCTCTCATCCAGCGGTCTATTCTGTCGTCTTCTAAGTATCAGAGGCTTCTGAATGTAGTTTGCTAAAGCAAAGTTAGAAGAGTTAAGGGCCCATGAAAGTATTTAGAATTAAAGTCTTTAGAGTCTTGACATTGTTCCTCAAAACCAGGTCTTCAGAATCTTCAGCACTTTTTTCTTCTGAGTCTTCAGCTTGAGCTCAGAGTTTTAAATGGAGACAATCTTCAGAGGCTCTTCAATAGCAATCAGAGTCAGAAGCTTAAGCATGAACGTTCTTAAGAATCGTTGTCTATGAGCTTTCTCTAACTTGATCGCATCTTGTGAACACATGTATTTCCTCAAAGTCAAAATGTGTTAATTCAAGAATCTGATGATGTCGCACGTTAGAGCTTCAGAGTCATGACATGTTCAGCAACAACTTCACACTTGAAAAGGAAAAACATTAGAGTATAAAATTATTCTCTATTAATCAATGAATTGTTATCATCAAAACTAAAGGCCAGATGCAGAACCAAAACTTGTTCTCACAACCTTCCCCTTGCGCAATCGTCTCCCGAACCTGAATTTTGTTGGGATGACCATTTTCTTTTTAAGCGTTTTATCGATATTTTCCATTTCATTCATTGGAATAAATAAATTTTGGTGGCGACTCTATTCGAACTAATTTTCTACGATACATTTCGCGAAGGATCTCATTTTTCGAGATACAACAAGAAGAGGTAATTTGAAATCTAAATATTCTTTCTTTAAATACATAAACATATGCCTCTTGAAATGAGTAGCAATGCTTGGAAAATATTCATGAATAATTGCAATGATTTCGATTTTTCAAAGAGTTGTAGATTTCAATCGATTTTCACAGCATGTCAATCGATTGATGTAACTTTAAAGTTCAAAAATATAAAAAATTACATTATGTCAATCGATTGCCTATACTCTTCCAATCATTTGTCTTTGAAAATTTTGAATTGATCAATCAATTGGTTCAACGTGTCAATTGATTGTCGCTCAAAAGATTTAAAAATTTTGCTTTGCAAAGAATTTGATCAATTGATTGTTTCCTTAGGTCAATTGATTTCCATTCCTTAAAACTTGAATTTTCGCTATGTTAAAGATGCAACTTGAGAATGGTTGATGCAAAAATGTTAAGAATGATCTAGATGAAAATGTTTGAGCACCTAACATATATACCCAAATGAATCGCCATTGGTACCTTAAGCTTCATAATTTAATCCTGTGATTTCCAAAGCTTATGAAATCTTGATACTTGATTTTAATTTTTTTCTTCTTTGATATTTCTTAATTGATAAGTTTATCTCTTCATCAAAATAAAGCTAAGATAGATGATGAACATCTTCTTCACACCACCTTCCTTAAGGGAGCTCTCAGAGACATCCTCGGCAATGGAGAAACTCTTTTGGAGTAGCTTGGCTAACTCCTTAGTGAGATCAAGATTCTTTTAGCGTGTCCCACTAAGTTTGTATCCAACCTTCTTTTGACTCTCTTGAGACTCTTTTAGAGACTTCTCGAGCTCTTCTATCTTTTTCGAACAAGAACTAAAGACCGATTCACTTCTTCTAGAGCATCATCCATCTTGGAAAAATATTTATGGGAGGAAGCCAAAGATTCATTTTTCTCAGTCAGTTCTCAGGAAAGTAACTTCACATTTTCAACAAGAGTGTCGGGGTAGTTTAAAGACTCCACAGAGGTCTCTATAACCAAGAATGAGTTGGAAGCACCATGGATTTCCTCCAAGTACCGATTCCACTCAACTGTAAGGTCACCAACATGTTCCTTAATTTTATGGCAAAATACCCTTTTTGGTCCTTTAACTTTACCTCGGAGTTCATTTTGGTCCCTTAACTTTAAAAAGTGTCATTTTGGTCCCTTAACTCTTCAAAACGTTTCATATTAGTCCTTTTGTCTTATTAGCGACGAATTTAGCGACTAGTTTTTGAATTTTTCCGTCGCTAATAAGAGGAAAAGGACTAATGTGGAACGTTTTGAAGAGTTAAGGGACCAATATGACACTTTTTAAAGTTAAGGGACCAAAATGAACCCCGAGGTAAAGTTAAAAGACCAAAAAGAATATTTTGCCTAATTTTATCTCACTCTTGTCGAAGACAATATGGTAATAAAGCATTTCCTCGCTTAGCAGCCCAGAGTTCCAGAATGGTTGATGCCCGACGATTATGGTAAGCCAACCTAGCCAATTCCTTTTGCCGAGCTTTTTTAGAGAGACATAAGAAGTACGCATAATCTTCATAAGAAACTGAAGAACAAAAATCCATATATGTCCTTGGGCCAAGATGAGCTAGCAACATAAGATTTGACTCCACCTGAATGGAATCATGCCGCATGACACCTTCGCTCTTTATCACATCTTCACAGTCAACGAATGGGACATCAAAAAAGATTTAAGAAAATAAAATAGGTAAAATAAGGCTCTTATGTCACTTACCAAAGATTTTCTTCCTTTCCTCCTTCAAGTTGGGTCAGCCAACTAGCGGGTATGAATGCACATTTTCAATCGGTTTCTAGACACCCCATCATATGAGACAACTCCACCAACATAGTCATGCTCCTTATAAATAGAAATCAATAGGATCTTAAAGTAACTCTTTCTGAGATAGGTACCCCTCCTTGTAGTGATAAGACCCTGCCCCCATCAAGTAATGACATTTGGTCTAATACTTATAGAAGATGTATATGCATACGGGTAGAAGGTCGGGTTCCAAGTGGCAGATCTTTGTGCGTGCTTCTTCGTTAAGAGGAGTAACTAGGTAAAAACAATCCTTGAAATGTTTCATGTAATATCCCTATATTTTTATATACAATACATTTATCATTTTAGTAAATTTATTATTTATTTAACAATTAATCTTATGTATAAAGTGATATTTTAATTATTTAAATATGTCATCGTATTTTGATTATTTATTTTATAAATAATCTTTTTAATAAATTAATAATATTATGATTATTTGTAATTATTTGTGTACTCATATATATATATATATATATATATATATATATATATATATATATATATATATATATATTGTATTTAATAAATAATCTCAAATGTCAGTATTATTTTTGATAATTCTTATTCTTTAAGTATGATATTATTTTAATATAAGTATTTAAAAAAATAATAATATTTTGATTATGAGTAAGTAAAATAAATAAAGAATTATATGGACGTTCTTATAAATTTCGTTATTTTATTTATAGCAATAATATATTAACTCACTAGATTAATTATTTTTATGAATGTATAAGATCATAATTGAATATTTAATTCTTGTGCTTTCATGAGAAGAGAAGAATGGAACTTTCTCTAAATAATTAAAATAGAAAATCTCATGCCAACAATATTAACTCAAATGATTAATTATACTTACATACAACATCATGTACCCAAACTTTTTTTCTTCTGCAAAGTGAATTGTTTAATTATTGAAAACTCAATGATACTCTAATATAATATTTAATAATAATAATAATAATAATAATATACTACGCCAAAATTCGCGTTTGGCAGCACTACAAAGACAGCGTTTTTATCAGAAAGCGCTACTATAAGTTTTGAAAAAAATTTGCTAAAAAAAAGCACTGCTAAAGGCTACCTTTAGAAAACGCTTTTTAAAAGCGCTGCTAAAGGTCGTACGTAGTCACTATCTTAGAAAGCCCTGCTAAAGGTATAACCTTAGAAAGCGCTGCTAAAGGGTAACCTTAGAAAGCACTTTTAAAAAGCGCTGCTAAAGACATTACGTTGGCCCCACATATGAAAACGCTTTCTGAAAGCGCTGCTGTAGGCCAATGAAAAGAAAGCGCTTTCTAAGGAAAAGCGCTGCTATAGGCTGACCTATGAAAGCGCTTTCAAAAAGCGCTGCCTTAGGTCATTTGTTAATTAAAAAAATAAAGAAGCCCTAATCATTTCTTTCTAATCATTTTCACGACCTCCCTCATTTCTCTCTGGCGATATCGCAACTGTTCTATTTCCGACCTCCATCGTTCTCCAACCGCCATTGTTCAGAGTTCTTTGAGCGCCATTGTTGTTTTCTCCGACGACCATCGTTCTTCGACCACCATTGTTCTCTCTCGTGTTTGGTACGTTTTCGTGTCTGGTTAGGAATGTGTTAGTTTGGTTAGACAATCATGACTGTTAGTAAAGATTTATATGAATGTTGTTGTTCTGTTACATTACTAGCCATCTTCAACATAAAGTTCACATAAAGTTCACATACAAGAATATGAATGTTGTTGTTCTGTTAGTAAAGATTTATATGCATGACTGTTTTATATGAATGTTGTTGTATATGAATGACTATTTTATATGAATGTTGTTGTTCTGTTAGTAAAGATTTATATGCACGAATGTTTTATATGAATGTTGTTGTATATGAATGACTGTTTTATATGAATGTTTTATATGAATGTTGTTTTATCTTGCAGCAATTTTTCAAGACAGATTTCAGAAGAAATCTTTACTGCAAGTTTTAAAGAGAGACTTCAGCTAGTTTGTACCTTTAGACTGTAAGGTCAGATTACAAGTATATAGTATGAGTACATGTTTATAAATCATTATTTTCTTATACTTGTATGTGAATGGTTTTTGAATATTCCATGATTAAAAGAATAATATCTAGTTAGATGATCTTAATACTTTGTTCAAACCATGAATATTCTGTTAATAGTGAAATAATAGTGAAATGTAAGCAATTGTTAATATTGTTAGAATGCTAACGAATTGAGTTTTCTTTATTGTTTATTTTTTCTTTACTACAGGTTAAAATGGCTAGTAACCAGGATAAAAATGACTCACACGATACAAATGATGCAAATGAAAAACTTGAGAATGTAGAAAAAGAAATTACACGAGGAATAACAATTATGAAGTCAATAATTCGTGCAAGAGATAAAGGAATTAAATATGATGTACATTAGAGCGATGAAGACCAACTAATTGAGCCTAACGGTGCAATGTTGACAAGTTACATAGGTTCACTTGTTAGTCAGAACATTCCAATCACCTGTGATAACTGGAGAAATCCAGCGTTACAAGCTGGTAAAGAAAAATATGGACTGAGATACAGGTATGTACCATATATGATTGATGTTATTAGATTTTTGTTGATGATTATGTCTTTAAATTACTTATACTAACACACTCTATGTGTATGTTTTTCGTAGAGGTCTTTTAACATTGATGAAAGTCGGAAAAGGTATTGTCTTCAATTGGCCAGAAAAAGACTCCGAGGATTTCGAACATTTTTATTAACCACTTTTCTAAAGGATAAGCAAGGTAAGTTTGTTGAAGTAGAACTTCCAGTGAAGTATGCGGATTTGATTACACCTAACGAATGAGAGACATTTGTAGCCAAACGAAGAACCGAAAAAATCCATGTAATGTTAATTTGTCATGTCTATTAATTGTATTGTATACTTGTTGCATTAGATTGTTCTGATATGACTTAAACTTTTTTATCCAGGAAGTGAGTGACGTAAATCGACAAAGAGCATCAAAACCGGTGTATCCATACAAAAAGGGCGTTTGGGATATGCACGCTTACATAAAAAAATGGTAAGTATATATAAATGCTATGATCTTATTAATTGTCTCAATGTGTTATAATTGATGATCTTATTATTTGTCTCAATGTGTAGTTAGAAGAGAGTAAAAGTGAAGAAACATCTCTTCCGGGACATGTTTTGTGGAAGACTGCTCGTGTCGGCAAGGATGAAGTTGTTACGGAAGATGTTCAACATGTTTTTGTCGAATGTGTAAGTATAACATTATGTCTTTAATTAAATCAAAATTTTACTAACATATAATTAATTTTTAATCCCCACTAATAATTGTCGATATGTAAATGAATTTCAGGAGACACTATCTCAATCCTTACCTACAGGTGAGAACGAGGATTGCAGAAGCATACTTAGTCGAGTTCTAAATGTTCCTGAGTATTCCAGTCGTGTGCAGGGTAAGGGATTTGGTGTGATTCCATCGTCCTTATATAAGCATCCAAAGAAAAAAAATTCTAGCAACCAACAAGTGATGCAAACGTTGGAGGAATTAAAAGTGCAAGTCTGTGAATTGCAAAAGGACAAAGAAAGATATATGGCGGAAAAGCGCAGTTCAGTGTTGAAAGATACTAGTGACAAAGCTAGTATCAATTGTCAGAAGAAATTTCCCGAGGTAATTATATATGTTATTATGAAATTAAATTAGCCCATTCATTTTAATTGACATATATACACATTAACAGTAACATATTTGTTATTGGTTTAGGGCATTTCATCTTGTCAGCTGTATTTATCATCACCAACTTATCGCATAGTTGGCAAGGGCAAAGTGCATAACACTATGTGAGATTTACTTCACCATCAACTGCTTCCTGATGGATATCTGAAAGTATCGGTTGATATTGCATTAGAGCTGGATGCATTGCTACCGATACCTGACGTTGTTTCAGAGACAACATTGTTGCGGGATGCAATAGGATCGTTTGTTGCATGGCCAGCAGACCTCATTTTCATAGATGGGGAGGTATGTTTAAAACCATTATGAATGTTTTAGTAATCAAATGTCTATTTTGAACCATTATGAAAAGCATTCTGAACCATTACGTACATTTTTTTTACATGGTAATGTTAGACTGCTACAAAACCCACATCTAGGGATAAAGGGATTTTGCGGCACAACGAGTCTGTTGCATCACAAAAAGAGGTACATTGAATACGAGTGTGCTTATTACTCAAAATAGAAGTTAGAAGAAATCAAGGAGGAATTATGTGAATACTTTATTGAAAAAAGAATCATATAAGGTATGGAAGATGTTGTTTATAGTTTTGGAATGTTGTATAGTTATGGAATGTTGAGAAAAGTGGTTTTGGAATGTTGTGTATAGTTAGGAATCTTTAGAAGTTAAATGATTTCTAAGTGAACAAATTGTTATTAGAATTATGGATTGGTGTATATATGATGCATGCTTGTGTTGATTTATAACAAATGGGTTATGTATTGAATGGTAATGGTGTATATATTTTGGATTATAATGGTATATAATGCCTATGTTTAAATAAATGATTGTTTGTTGAAATAAAGGCTCAATGGTTGAAATATAAGGCCTATGTGTTGAAATAAAGGTTTTTTTGAATGTTATATAAAGCAGGTTATTTGAAAGAAAGGCTTGAATTATACAGAATTATGGTATTATTTCCAGAAATTTTTTTTCTAAAAAATAAGGAATAGGCAGCGCTTTTAAACAAAAAACGCTTCCTAAATTCAGATTTTTAAATAAGTGCTTTTCAAAAGCAAATTTTACGTGAAGAAAAGAAAGCGCTTTTTAGAAAAAGCGCTGCCTATAGTACACAATAGGCAGTGCTTTCCACTAAAAGCGCTGCCTTAAAGTGAAATAAAAAATATTAGACAGCGCTTTAGAAAACACTTTCTAAAGGGGGACAATAGACAGCGCTTTTTCCGGAAAAAACGCTGCCCAAAGATGCCAAAAGAAAGCATAAAAGCCCTGAAAAAGCGCTGCTAAAGGCCCACTTTAGAAAGCGCTTTTCCAGGAAAAAGTGCTGCTAAAGGCCTACGTTAGAAAGCACTTTTAAAGGTAAAGCGCTGCCTAAAGCAGGCCTTTAGCAGCACTTTTGCATAAAAAAAAGCGATGTCTTTACTTACAGCAGCGCCACCTTAGGCAGCGCTAATAAAGCCCAAAAAAAGCGTTGTCTTTTCCCTTACTAGGCATAGTGATAATAATAATAACAACATGCGAGATGGATGTTGAAGTGGTAAAAGATTGGTTACTATAAAGTAGGGAAGTGAGAGTGTATCATGGATAAAGTATTACATAAAAAAAACTAAAAAGCATAGAAAATAGCTAAAAAGTAACAGTAAAATAAGAGAATAAGAAGGTCTACGGAAAATGCTATGGAGACGAAGACAAATATGATTTGGTCTTTTTCATCCGAAATTTTTGTAGATTATTTCTACCATTGAATTAGTTAAATTTTTTTTTAACTATTTGATTTTTCAGTCACATTTTACCTTGCTAAAATTATCGTTTTTTTCATTGGGTCAACTATGTTGTTTTTGTCATATTTTCTTCACTGTAACTTGGATTTGCGCGAAACCAACGCCAAAACGACTAAGAGATCATAATAGAGAGGCTCCTCAAGTTTTGTTTCTGTTTTGGAGTAAGTTTTTTTTATCCAAATTCGAAATTGGTATTTTTGTGCATTTTAATATTCTATTTTTAATTTTTATTCATAAACTATCGAAAACGAATCGACTATATGATGAGGAGTCAAGGGAGAAGAAAAATTCTAGACGTGAACTCGAATTGATATGTGAAAGCATGATACTAGTAGGATCTTGCTCGTGGTGAGTTCTAAATCCAATTGGGATGAAAATAGTCTAAGGTAAGAGCATTTCCCCATACTGGTTACACAAAACTAATAGTTGGATATTATAGAATAAATTATATAACACATGATTTTTCTATAGAGAACTAAAGTTTAGTGTTATTTCATAAATTTTAATCCTTGCTCAAATCATGAATAATATAATAGTTTGATATTGATCTTGACGGCTGATTAGAACCTGAAGTGGGCCAGAGATGACGTCTGCGATGCTGGGTGTGAAAGATGAGAAGAGGGTGTACCTGTAAGACACTCCGATGCTAAACTAAGAATCGGGAGAGAGTGAGAGAGAGATTAAGTACAAAGTATGTGTTTCGTAGGATGATTTTGAATACCTGAACCTCTCATTTGAGAGGGTTTTTATAGTGCCCCTAGCGCTTGGCCATTGGTCCCTATTTACGGGGCGAGATAACTATTTCTCAAATAATAGCTAACTGCCAGAAACTAGCTGTTGGGACGGGCAGAGATGCCCGAAACTATCCGTTGCCACGGGCAGAGGCGTAGTTACTGGCACGGGCGCCGTGACTGTTTCTGGATGGTGGAGTCGTGCATGATGGGCATGAACTACCAAGGAGGGATGTAACACCCCTAATCTATACCCCCAAGCTATTAAAGCAATATATATAATACAAAATTTCATCAGAGTATAATTAAACATGCAGGGCATAGACCGAGGGGTCACATCAATTTGAAACAAACATACAACACCTGCTCATAAAGATATGCAACAATTCAGGTAGTATTACACCCACAATCCAATTACAGAATAAAAGCGGAAAATCCGTAACTGAATCTCATATATATATATATATATATATATATATATATATATATCATAGAAGTGTATCGGTCATATACAACCATACATGTACAATTCAAAAGATACATATACATAATACAAAATAATCACACTCGATCACCCCGACTACCCGGTGTCACATATCAGAGCCGACCGACAAAAGAATGAAGACCTAAGCTTCACAAAAAGACCTCCAGTAACTCTAATCTGCAATGCCTCGTAGAGCATTATAAAACAGCAGAAGGGTGAGAAACACAATCATAATACAGTTGCATATAATTATATATTAACACAGAAATGCACAAGTAAAATATTCTCACCACAAATGCACCACAATCAAATACAACACAACACGGTGCAAGTATCAGGTATCCATCACCAATGCATATCAATCATACACAATGCACTCGTCATCAACACATTTATAACATATTCCATCTCATTAATCACATTCACAATTCCATACACAATTAATCCATGATTTATGCAAATGCATAGAGACCGACACAACGACTCTATGCATTGCACATGCGGTACCGACTTCCAATGTTTTTCATCAATAGTTCACTCAGGAATTCTGCTGGAACCATCGCTCGTTACATCACTGTAACTCCCCGTCGGGCATACGATGTTCCCCGTCGCTCACACCCCACACGGGCATACGACATTTATGGATCGCTCACACCCCACACGGGCACACGACCCGATTGCTCACACCCCACATGGGCACACGATCGTCTATAACCATCGCTTTCGGTCCTCTTATTTTTAAGGCGATTCATACCTCTTATTTTTAAGGCTCACGATGTTATAGCAGATTCCCTCTGGAATCAATCCGTCACTCAGGACGTCACAAGAATGCATATCATGATGTTTGGCATACAATGACTCATGACATTCAAAATGCACACACATACACATCCACAATCATGCATATATCATCAATTACCACACAATGCATTTTCTTGCCCTAAGGCCACCAATCATCATCACAACATGTATTTCATGCAATTTCATCACACAACAGTACTCATGTCATACAATATCCACACCAACAACATATTGCATATACACATCAAGTTCACACAATTAAAACGACAAAAGTCGACAAAACAACATATTTTCTAATTCCTGACATAATTTAATCGGCCAACAGTCTCAAAACCATCATCATAAGCAAGAACATTTTATAAGCTTTCTAACACATCAAACCACGCCTCAAACTGAACCACAGATCAAAAGTTATGAATTTTTCAAAGAAAAGAATTTATTGAGAAACAGCCAGATTCGCCAGGCGACTTAGTATTTCGCCTGGCGGATCCCCATTCGCCAGCACCTCGCCTGGCGAACTAGTGGCGAATCACAAAATTGGAGAAAACCAAAAGTTACAAAAGCTACCCCAATTTTGTCTTTCCAATTTCGCCTGGCGACATACGATTTCGCCTGGCGAATCCCCCTTCGCCAGCACTTCGCCTAGCGAACTAGTGGTGAGACTTAATTCGCCTGGCGAATCCCAAATTCGCCTGGCGAATCACACCAGAACCAGAAAAATTCTGTTACGGGTTACACGATCCAAAACCCCCAAAAATCTCATTTTTCATTCCAAATCAATTCCAACAGCAAAACAATTATCAACAATGACTCATAAACACATTGTGATCATACAACGCAAATTATATCGATTTCCGACCGCGAAAACATTGATTCCTAATCATTTATCATTTTCGACCTAGAAGTGAAAAACATGGAAAACAAGAGAATCATCCAAACACACACATACATAATCATACACAAACATAGTATAATCGAGTTTCGCACCCTTACCCGATTAATCGTGTTTTTGAAAGTCGGTTGATTAGATTTCTTGAGCCACAAGTTTTTCTCTCTTTTCTTCTTTCTCTTCTCTTTTCTTCTTTTCTCTTTTTCTTCCTTTCCTTACTATTTTCTCTCTTTTCTTTCTATTTATATTCTTAACTTAACAAAATAAAGTGAAATGACCAAAATACCCCTACACTCAAATATCTCGCAAATGTTCCCAAAACGCGATAAAATATAATCACGATGAAAAATAACATATTTTCACATAAAAGTCAGAAATAAAATAATATAATAATAAAATAATCAAAACGACTCGAATAAATAAAACGACAAAACTGGGGCGTTACAACTCTCCCCCACTTAGAAATTTTCGTCCTCGAAAATATACCTGAGACGAACAACTCTAGATACGACTCTCGCATCCGACTCTCCAACTCCCAAGTCAAACTGCCCTCAGCAGCGCCTCCCCACACTACCTTCACAAGTGCAATATCCTCGCCCCTCAACAGCTTCACCTCGTGATCCAAAATCCTAACGGGTAATGCCTCAACCGTAAGGTTCTCCCTTACTTCAACCTCATCCATCGGAATCACATGCGACGGATCCGGAACATACTTCTGAAGCTGTGAAACATGGAACACATCATGCAAATTTGACAGACTCGGCGGCAACGCCACCCTATAAGCCACAACACCCACTCTCGCAAATATCTGGTAAGGACCAATAAACCGAGAAGTAAGTTTCTTCGACTTCAATGCCCTTCCAACACCCGTTACCGGCGTAACTCTCAGAAATACATGATCGCCCTCTTGAAACTCGAGATCTTTCCTTCTACGATCATGATAACTCTTTTGCCTACTCTGAGAAGCCTTCATTTTCTCACGAATAAGCTTCACTTTCTCCGTAGTCTATTGCACTAACTCCGGTCCAACCACCGCACTCTCACCAGATTCGTGCCAACACAACGGTGTTCGACATCTTCGTCCATATAACGCTTCAAACGGTGCCATTCCAATACTAGAATGGAAACTGTTATTATACGTGAATTCCACCAACGCAAGATAACTATCCCACGCCCACCTTGTTCCAAAACACAAGCTCTCAACAAATCTTCCAAAGACTGAATCGTTCTTTCCGTCTGCCCATTCGTCTGCGGATGATAAGCCGAACTCAATCTCAATTTAGATCCTAAAGCCTTCTGTAAACTTTCCCAAAATCTCGAAGTAAACCTCGGATCTCGATCCAAAATAATACTTAACGGAACCCCATGCAACTTCATAACTACACTGATGTAAATCTCAGCTAACCGTTCCAAAGAAAAACTGATGTCAATCGGAATGAAATGAGCCGATTTAGTCAGCCTATCAACAATCACCCAAATAGCATTATGCCCTCGTTGTGTATTCGGCAACCCCATTACAAAATCCATAGAAATGCTATCCCATTTCCATTCCGAAATATCCAACGGTTACAACAAACCACTAGGCCTCTGATGTTCCACTTTCGACTTCTGGCACGTTAAACAAGCATACACAAACTGAGCCACATCTCTTTTCAATCCAGACCACCAGAACATCTTTTTCAAATCTTGGTACATCTTGTTCGCTCCCGGATGTATACTCAAATTACTCCGGTGTCCTTCTTCTAAAATCATCTGTTTCAAATCCGAATCGTCCGGAATACAAATTCGCCCACGGAACCTCAACACACCATTAATATCCACTTGAAAATCACCACTCGCATCCTTTCCGCCAATCAACATCAAATCCACCAATTTCACATCCAACTTCTGTTTCTCACTTACCGTCATCAGAAAATCATTAGTAACCTTCAACATACCCAGCCTCACACTATCCGACGTCACTTCACATACCAAACTCAAGTCTCTAAACGATTCCAAAAGTTCCCACTCCTTAACCATTAAAGTGGACATATGCAACGGTTCCGACTCAACGCATCGGCTACCACATTAGCTTTACCAGGATGGTAATTCAAGCCAAATTCGTAGTCCTTCAAAAATTCCAACCATCTTCGTTGCCTCATATTCAATTCCTTCTGATTAAACAGATATTTAAAACTTTTGTGATCACTAAAGACTTCAAACCTCGCACCAAAAAGATAATGCCTCCAAATTTTCAATACAAACACCACAACCGCTAATTCCAAATCATGCATAGGGTAATTCTTCTCATGCACTCTCAACTGCCTCGAAGCATACGCCACGACCTTACCGTCTTGCATTAGCACACCACCTAGACCAATCAGAGACGCATCTCAATACACCACAAACAGTTCAGTAGGATTCGGCAAAATCAAAATCGGAGCTGTCGTCAATCTTCTCTTCAGCTCATTAAAACTTTCCTCACACCGAATATCCCAAATGAACGCTTGACCTTTGCAAGTCAACTGGGTCAAAGGAAGTGCTAGCTTAGAAAAACCTTCAATGAACCTTCGATAATAACCGACCAAACCCAAAAAGCTTTGAATTTCAGTAACAGATCTCAGAGCCTCCCATTGTAGAACTGCTTCTACTTTAGATGGATCCACAGCAATACCATTACCTGAAATTACGTGTCCAAGAAAACTCACTTCCGAAAACCAAAATTCACACTTGGGCAATTTGGCAAAAAGCTTCTTTTCCTTCAAAACCTGCAAAACAATACGCAAATGCTCCGCGTGCTCCTCCCGAGACTTAGAATAAATCAAAATGTCGTCAATAAACACAACAACAAATCGATCTAAATGCTCGTGGAAAATGCGATTCATGTATTCCATAAACACACCTGGCGCATTAGAAACCCCGAACGACATCACAGAATATTCATAATGACCGTAACATGTCCTAAAGGCCATCTTCTGAATATCTTCTTCCTTCACCCTTATCTGATGATACCCTGACCTCAAGTCAATCTTACTAAATACACAAGCACCAACCAACTGATCCATCAGATCATCAATTCTCAGAAGAGGATACTTATTCTTAATCGTCACCTTATTCAACTGGCGATAATCAATACACAATCGCATACTTCCATCTTTCTTTTTCACCAATAAAACTGGAGCACCCCAACGAGAAACGCTTGGTCTCATAAACCTCTTTTCCAACAATTCATTCAACTGCTTCTTCAACTCAACCAACTCAGATGCCGACATACGATAAGGTGCCATAGAAACAGGTCTAGTACCAGGAACTAGATCTATAGAAAACTCCACCTCTCTCTCTGGCGGCACATCTGAAATATCCTCAGGAAACACTTCCAGAAAATCACACACAACGGGAAACACATCAAGCGCAACTTGACTATCCACAGTCAACGATGCAAACAACCTAAACAACTGAGCTTCATCCGCCAAAAGTTTCTTCAACTCTTTGGTATATAAGAAACTCGAGTCTTCATCTTCTTCAAGAGAAGGAAACCTTACTAGCTTATGATAACAATCAATATGAACCTGATTGAACTGCAACCAATTCATTCCCAGAACCACATCTAAACCCTCCAACGGTAAACACACCAAATCCATCTCAAAGTCTTTACCATAAATGGTCAAAGGACAACTTAAACAAACCAAAGAAGTAGTTACTGACCCCATTGCTGGAGTATCAATAACCATCTCACCATTCATCAAAGACAACACAAGATTCAAACGCTTCGCGCACTCAGACGAAATAAACGAATGAGTCGCTCCAGTATCAATAATAGCAACTAAAGGCGTACTATTAATAAAATAAGTACCTCTGATCAGACGATATGCATTAGTAGCCTGAGTCCCCGCCAATGCAAACACTTTCTCACCTGCTGGAGCTTGCTTCGGTTTCGGACACTTTGTGCTAATATGACCAGGTTCACCACAGTTGAAACACTTCACCATATCCTTCCTTTTACAATCAGCTACGACATGTCCGACACCTCCACAATTAGTACACTTCCTCATATCTTTCCTGCACTCAAACTGACGATGCCCCAACTCACCACACCTATAACACCTCAGAGGACCAGATATACCTCCACCACTGGGCCTTCGATCAAAAGTACCCCTTTGTTTACCCTTATCAGCTGGTGTTACATACGGACCACCATGGAACTGTTGCTTCCCTTTTCTGTCACTCACACTCTTATAGTGAGTAGAACGAGCCTTACTATCCTTTTCATAAATCCTACAATATTCCACCAAATCAGAAAACCTTCTTATCCTTTGATAACCGATTGCCAGCTTAATCTCAGGACACAATCCGCTCTCATACTTCACACACTTAGAAAACTCCCCAGTCGCTTAAGCATAATGAGGATAAAACTGCACAAGCTCCAAAAACTTAGCAGTATAATCAACAACAGACATATTACCTTGTTTCAGTTCTAAGAACTCAATTTCCTTCTTTCCTCTTACATCTTCGGGAAAATACTTCCTCAGAAACTCCCGGCTAAACAATTCCCAAGTAACTTCTTCATCCCCAGCTTCCAACACCTGACGAGTACTAACCCACCAGTCATCTGCTTCCTCTTGCAACATGTGAGTACCCAGTCTCACCTTCTGATCCTCAGCACAATCCATAACTCAGAAAATCCTTTCAATCTCTTTCAACCAAATCTGTGCACCATCAGGATCATGTCTTCCTTTAAAGATAGGCGGTTTGTTCTTCCTAAACTCATCATTATCAGCAGCATTAGGTGCACCCTGCATAGCCCGAGCCATAGCTTGCATCGCAGCAGTTAAAGCAGCGTCATTCCTACCAGCCATATTCTGTTCATTTCCAATAACAGAAACTATGGTTAAACAAACCGCTCACCCAAACACAACGACCAACAAGGACTGACACAACTGACACGGACTGGCTCTGATACCACTTAATGTAACACCCCCAATCTATACCCCCAAGCTATTAAAGCAATATATAAAATACAAAATTTCATCAGAGTATAATTAAACATGCACGACATAGACCGAGGGGTCACATCAATTTGAAACAAACATACAACACCTGCTCATAAAGATATGCAACAATTCAGGTAGTATTACACCCATAATCCAATTACAGAATAAAAGCGGAAAATCTGTAACTGAATCTCATATATATATATATATATATATATATATATATATATATATATATATATATATATATCATAGAAGTGTATCGGTCATATACAACCATACATGTACAATTCAAAAGATACATATACATAATACAAAATAATCACACTCGATCACCCCGACTACCCGGTGTCACATATCAGAGCCGACCGACAAAAGAATGAAGACCTAAGCTTCACAAAAAGACCTCCAGCAACTCTAATCTGCAATACCTCGTAGAACATTATAAAACAGCAGAAGGGTGAGAAACACAATCATAATACAGTTGCATATAATTATATATTAACACAGAAATGCACAAGTAAAATATTCTCACCACAAATGCACCACAATCAAATACAACACAACACAGTGCAAGTATCAGGTATCCATCACCAATGCATATCAATCATACACAATGCACTCGTCATCAACACATTTATAACATATTCCATCTCATTAATCACATTCACAATTCCATACACAATTAATCCATGATTTATGCAAATGCACAGAGACTGACACAACGACTCTATGCAATGCACATGCGGTACCGACTTCCAATGTTTCTCATCACTAGTTCACTCAGGAACTCTGCTGGAACCATCGCTCGTTACATCACTGTAACTCCCCGTCGGGCATACGATGTTCCCCGTCGCTCATACCCACACGGGCACATGACGTTTATGGATCGCTCACACCCCACACGGGCACACAACCCGATCGCTCACACCCCACATGGGCACACGATCGTCTATAACCATCGCTTTCGGTCCTCTTATTTTTAAGGCGATTCATACCTCTTATTTTTAAGGCTCACGATGTTATAGCAGATTTCCTCTGGAATCAATCCGTCACTCAGGACGTCACAAGAATGCATATCATGATGTTTGGCATACAATGACTCATGACATTCAAAATGCACACACATACACATCCACAATCATGCATATATCATCAATTACCACACAATGCATTTTCTTGCCCTAAGGCCACCAATCATTATCACAACATGTATTTCATGCAATTTCATCACACAACAGTACTCATGTCATACAATATCCACACCAACAGCATATTGCATATACACATCAAGTTCACAAAATTAAAACGACAAAAGTCGACAAAACATAATATTTTCTAATTCCCGACATAATTTAATCGGCCAACAGTCTCAAAACCATCATCATAAGCAAGAACATTTTATAAGCTTTCTAACACATCAAACCATGCCTCAAACCGAACCACAGATCAAAAGTTATGAATTTTTCAAAGAAAAGAATTTATTGAGAAACAACCAGATTCGCCTGGCGACTTAGTATTTCGCCTGGCGGATCCCCATTCGCCAGCACCTCGCCTGGAGAACTAGTGGCGAATCACAAAATTGGAGAAAACCAAAAGTTACAGAAGCTACCCCAATTCTGTCTTTCCAATTTCGCCTGGCGACTTACAATTTCGCCTGGTGAATCCCCCTTCGCCAGCACTTCGCCTGGCGAACTAGTGGCGAGACTTAATTCACCTGGCGAATCACACCAGAACCAGAAAAATTCTGTTACGGGTTACACGATCCAAAACCCCCAAAAATCTCAATTTTCATTTCAAATCAATTCCAACAGCAAAACAATTATCAACAATGACTCATAAACACATTGTGATCATACAACGCAAATTATATCGATTTCCGACTGCAAAAACATCGATTCCTAATCATTTTATCATTTTCGACCTAGAAGTGAAAAACATGGAAAACAAGAGAATCATCCAAACACACACATACATAATCATACACAAGCATAGTATAATCGAGTTTCGCACCCTTACCCGATTAATCGTGTTTTTGAAAGTCAGTTGATTAGATTTCTTGAGCCACAAGTTTTTCTCTCTTGTCTTCTTTCTCTTGTCTTTTCTTCTTTTCTCTTTTTCTTCCTTTCCTTACTATTTTCTCTCTTTTCTTTCTATTTATATTCTTAGCTTAACAAAATAAAGTGAAATGACCAAAATACCCCTACACTCAAATATCTCGCAAATGTTCCCAAAACGCGATAAAATATAATCACGATGAAAAATAACATATTTTCACATAAGAGTCAGAAATAAAATAATATAATAATAAAATAATCAAAACGACTCGAATAAATAAAACAACAAAACTGGGGCGTTACAAGGGCCAGCTGACCCTTGGGGTCAACTGACCATCCTTGCCCGGTAGAGGGGCAGAAAGGTAAATGCTGCCCTAAATTGGCTGGACTTAGGCAATTGGGCAGTTCTGGGAGCAGAAGTGGATTAGGCCATGCCTAGTCATTGGGCCAGTCCGGAACAGGAGCCCCCCAAGTCGTTGCTCCCGAGCACAGGAGTGATGACTTAAGGGTAGTTCGCAGTCCTGGGGAGGTCCAGAAATGATCGTCTCCTGTCTACGAGATGAGGATGTCTTACGATGCCCGAGGGAGTTTGTGCCCGGGGGACACGTATCTTTGTTTGGTGTGCCCGACATACGGTGAGTCCAACGGCTGATGTGATCTGAAGAGGTGAAATGCCATGTGTGGCTCGAGCCATGTGCTGCATTTAATGCGTCATGATGGCTAGGCTAGGGACATGATGATGCCCCTAGCCGCGTGTGCTCGTGCACGTGCCCACAAGTTGTCTATAAATAGAGGGAGAAGATATTTATTTGCACTTTTCGCTTCTCTCTCTTCTTCATTTCCTTGCTCTGCATTCTTCCGTTCGCTGTCGTCTAGCCGCCGTCCAACCACCGTCCAACCGCCGTACAAGCACCGACCAGATTTCTTTGACCCCCTAACCTTTTCCTCGACCACGTAAGTTACTTGACTTGATCTTTATTTTAGGCTTTTTCGCTTTCCGTTCTCTTAGAATGCATGATGTTAGGGTGAAACTAGGTAGTGTAGGAGCAGTTTCCGGTGACTGTTGGTGGTAGGCGGTGGTTTGGCCATTTTTTGCCGTTGTCGTAGTCGCCGGAACCTTAGAAAATTAGAACTTTAGGTTGATTTTGATGCTGTTGCGACGACAGAAGCGTATGTCGTCGGCGGAACTCATGAATTTTCCGGTGTACTCATGAGTTTTTCGGCGGATTTATGAATTTTCCGGTAGACCTTCAACTGATATTCTGGGTAGCGAACCAGGGAGGATCTCCCTGAGTGCTTAGATTATTGCTCTCCTCGTGCCGTAGCTATGCCATTTGAGTATGGATTAGGTCGAGGACGTCGTTCTCGGGCCTTTGCGCGCCCTTTCACTTGAGTAGCGGTGGAAGGGTGGATTCGATTTTGTCATCGAATTCACTTTTGTCCTCTACTTTTTTAGGTAAAGGAGATAGCCCGCGAAATTGAGGACGAAATCCTTAGAGACTTGTCCAAGGAGAGCTCCTTGGAAGATAGTGATACCTAAGACACTGCTACTCCCCGCAATGCTGACGAGACCCCTCCCTCGAGGACTTCCGTGGAAGAGTGGTCTGTCGTGGAACCTGCGGAGCATGCCTCCGTATTTTCCTAGTACACTGGAGATACTTTCACGAGCGTGGGGGCTGAGGGGGAGTGGAAGGTCCTTTTCCCCAGAGAGGACGACCATATTTGCTCAGACTATGGGGAAAGGTTCCCGATGTACGAATATGTCTTCAAGGAGATAGGGCTGAGGTTGCCCTTTACTGATTTTTAGTGGTCGATTTCCATGCATTTAGATTTGGCCCCTTCGCAACTGCATCCCAATTCCATAGCCTTTATTCGGACGTTTGAATTGACGCGCGAGTTCCTCGGGATAGGAGCTACCCCCCTGTTCTTTACAGTCTTCCATCTCCAGCGAAATATCTCAGGGAGGAAGTTCGGCTGGGTCTCCCTGAAGCAAGGGAGGAAGTTGTTTAAACCCTTTTCTGAGTCCATTAGGACTTTCAAGGAGAGGTACTATATTATTGAGCCTGTGTCGGCAAGGGTCACTCACTCTACGTTCGTCTGGGAGGTCTCGACGGACGAGAACGGGGAGGATGTCGTCGACGAGGACGACAAGATAGTGGAGCAAAGGTTGTTGAGGTTCCCCTTCTGCTGAAGTTGCGACCATTTCACCATGGGAGCAGATGGTTACACCACCACCCTCAAAATGCTGAACGAGGATGACAAGGCCGACTATGCGAAACTGGTGGGCTTTGTCAACAGTTTTACCCCTGCCCGGTGCGTGACTAAGAGCGGGGAACCAATCTACGAGGAAGATGGGGGGCACAAGGTGGAGAGTCATTTTATCAATACAAAGTAGCTCATCGAGTGTCGCACTCGGGATGACGCCCTAGCCTTGCTGGGTAGCCTTTATTTCTTAGCTTCCTTGGATTGTTATCCTTTCTTTGTGCTAACGTACTCGTTATGTTTTTGCAGATAAAATGACTTCTGCCCACGAGCGGATGGTGAAGAATACCCAGGCGAAGGGCAAGGGTGGCGCAACAATCAGGAAGAGCCAGCTCAGCCAACGGGGGCCTCTTCCACAAACGGGGTCGGGGACCTCCTTGTATACTCCCAAAGCCGTCCATATGTCCCCCGTGCCCGTTAATTTGAGGCCCAAGCGCACACGAGCAGGTGATTTTGTTGAACTCAACAAGGAGGGGGATAAGAGTAGGTTCGAGTTGCCTACGTGCCTCCACAACAGAAGGTTCTTCGAGGGCTCTTCCCTGGCGATTCCTCGGGCGGAGTCTTTGAAGCCCGAGGAGATGGATCGCCCGAGCAAAAAGGAAATTCTAGCTCAGGACGCTTATGCCCTGATTAGGGTTTTGGAAATGGCGGTGGTTTACACCGAGGAGGGTCCCCGCCAGGACTCTGAGCTGAAGAAGGCCCAGGCCACGATTGCGGACCTGGAAGAGAAGCTGAAGAAGTGTAGGGAGGAGAAAGCTATAGCTATCGAGGAGGCACTGAAAAAGTCCCAGGAGGAGATGACCAGATTCAACGGGGAGAAAGACACCCTTGCACCGGAGAAGAAATCCGCAGAAGACCTGGTTGAGCATCTGAGGAAAGCTTCTGCCCTTGCTGAAGATGAGCACGAGGAGTTGAAGAAGTTGAAGACTCAGGCTGAGCTGGTCGCACGCATCAATCGGACGGAGGATGATTGTGAAGTCATTGTCGAGGATTCCTTCAACAATGTCATGGCTCAGCTGAGGATCCAAAACCCCAGGGTTGAATTGACCACTGAGGGGTATGTGTTCCTCTATAGCATTGAGGATGATAAGATCGTCGTCCCCGAGTTTCTTCAGATTGGCGATGAGCATGCACAAACTCTCTGCGACGAGCCTCAGCACATAGACAAGTGATTCCTTCTTTGTTGTATCTTTGGCCTGCGTGCCGTATTTATGTAACTTTATTTTTTGTACGGGGCGTGGCCCCTTGTTGATGTAACCGATATACTCGTGGTCCTCGTGGCCACTTTTATTGTAATATTTATCCTCGACCGATGTGGTTGGTTTTATATGATCTGTATTCGCGCATGGCTTTACTTTTCTTTATTTTTGTTAAGTGTTGAAATTTTGCTCGATACACGAATGTGCCCGTTATAAGGCAACTTTGAATGATTTGTTATTTCGGGATTTGCTCAATTTAGAAGTGTTCGGCAGTGAGGGGGTCTGGTCAAACGGCCTGGGTAGCTTCCGGGCATGAGAGCGAAGCTCAGGTTGCGTTTGAGGCCTAATTTGCAGCGTGAACTTCCCATCGCGAGCTCGGTGTTTTGCATGTCATGGTACTTGAACTTCCCATCGCGAGTCGAGTATGGGTTGTGCTCGTTCTTGAGCAAAAGCCTGCCTTGATTTGTTTTGTAGTGCGACGCTTGTACCTGAGCGTGCACTTTCTGGTATGTGCGTTCTGCTCGTCGAGGCAATGGAGCATGCTGATAGTTAGGCCTTAGATATAATATTGTTTTAGCTTTACGGCGTTCCATGGTCGAGCAAGTTCTTACCTGTTGAGTTGTTCTAGGTAGTAGGCCTCATTCTCTATTTTTACTCGAACATGATAGGGTCCCTCCCAATTTGCGGTGAGTTTGCCTTCTCGGGATTTAGGATGAGAATGCCTACTTAGAATTATCGTCGTATACCTTTGGCGTTGTGCCTAATTGAGATTTTTTGTTTTTGTGAGGCTTCGCAGAGGTCTGCCCCTGACCAGACCTCTTCGACGAGGTCGAGCTCCTCCCTTAAGGTCTCGCTATTTGTCTCCTCGTCTATGAGGATTCGGTCCGCCTGGAGGGCACGTGTATCTCAATGGGGATCACCGCCTCAGTTCCATATGCTAGACGGAAAGGGGTTTCCCCGGTTGAAGAGTGGGGCGTCGTTGGGTTGGCCCAAAGTATGCTGTGAAGCTCCTCGACCCATTGTTTCTTCATTTCGTCCAGCCTTCGTTTGAGGCCTCGTAGGATTACCATGTGTCATACCCCAAATTTTGACCACTAAGATTCCCCATCATTGTGCAAATCATCATCACAATATGGATGGACCATCATGCCTCATTAGTCTCCCCAAAGATGGGTGAGCATCCACTACAATCAAACTTAGGGTTTTAAGCCCTCTCAGAGCTCTTAGACAAAGGATCAATCAAGGAATGACATGATCTTAAACTTGTCTAAACCTCTCAATCATCCACAATGGATCAAGAGGACTCCCACATCAAGGATCAAGCACAAGGCTGCAACATTCCAAGTGGATTAAGCCTCAAGATCGCCAGTGTCACCAAATTAGGGTTTTGGTCGACCAGGGCCTCCAGATGGAATTTTTCCTCTGGGAATGAGCCAATGCTTCAAAGCATAACCCAAAATACTTTAAGGGACCTCATAAACCCAATCATCAAGTCAATTTAGCCTCATGGGATGCATTCATAAAAAATCAGGAATTAGGGTTTCTTGACCTAATTCACCCCTAAGTTGACTTTTGGGACAAAACATGAGCCAAGACCTCAAGACATGATTTGAGGGTCCCTAGTAAACCACATTGATCCATTTGCAACAATGGATTAATCCAAGAAGCTTGATTCACAAGTTTCAAGTTCACCAGAACCACAACTAGGGTTTCGCGAGAAAAGTCAACTGTGCCTTTGACTTTTGACCAGGACATGCTCCCAACCCCTGGGACATGATTCAATACACCCTATAACATCTATGAAATCAATCCATCAAGTTTGATTTAGGTCAAGGACTTGATTTCATAGAGGATCGCACAGTTTGGAATTCATCTGATAAAAAGTCAACTGTGCCCAAAAGTCAAAGTTTGACTTCTTTATTTTTTGATAAATTATGGTTCCCTAACCCTAAAATGATGTTAATGTGTGATTGGAATCATCATTCATCAAGAAAAACCAAAAAAGTGGGATAACTTGTAAAAGGGGTAACCATAAAAATCTTAGAAATTTTCTAAGTTATGGAACAAAGTGGCTAGGGTACCAACTTCCAAGGATCATAACTCGAGATCCAAGCAACCATTTGTGCTGATCCAAAGATGGATTTGTAGCTCTCATGGCATACTTAAAAAGTGTCAACTACACCTCATTCCAATTCATCATGAATTTTGAGTTATGGTTGGATCAAAATGGCTGAAAACATGAAATGTCACTTTTTCCAACACTTGGTGAAATTTTCACAAAGTCAGAATCTGTTTCACTTTTTTGCAAAATGTAAGGGCATTTTTCACTTGGATCCAAGAAGTGTCAAGACAAACTATGATCACACATATGTTGTATCATGTGAGAGCTTTCCAAAATGGCCAAGAACCCCATGAAACTCCACTTAAGCCATGAGATATGACAATGGCAATGTGCCTTACTGCAAACTGTCATGGCAAGGAAGATTTGTGCATTTTGCTCGATTTGAGCAATTTGTGCAAATGAAAAACAAGTGTATCCATCTGAACACCTCAGGGGGAGACCAAGGATGGACAAACACTGATCCATAAGCCTCCTAAGTCTTTGGAACTAAAAATAGCATGCCAAACCTAAAAAACCCTAAAGAGGGGACAAGACTCCAATTTTGTTTTGGAGCATTCAATAGATGCACCAAGGTGGCATGAATTGAGCCATTTCCAACTGAATGAGTCAAGGATGATCTCTGAACTAGGGAACCAGTAGCCTGTGCTCTAACCTCAAGTCAATGGCTAGAGGAGACTTGGACTCCTATTGATCAACATTTGCCAAACCTCTGCTGCAGTTGTCATTCCCTATTCCTTGCAAAACAAACTTGATCTACTATAAATAGAGCTCATTTGTGCCCAGTTTTAGTACACCAAAGCCATCAAACAAATGCTTTCCTCAAAATCACCTTCTCACTTCCAAATTTTCCTTCCAAAGCAAGTCACTATCGGGTTTTGAGTTTGAGAGCTATTTCAACCAAACCAATCACACACACACACCTCATAAACATCATATAGAAGTGATCCAAACACTTAAACAACATCTGGAACACTGATTTCTCAAATTCACTATCCAACTGCTCAAGCTTTTAGCAGACTTGCAGTTAGGGTACCATCTTCAGTTCCAGCTTGTTCCAAACCATTCCAAGCATTCAGGCACATCACTTGGCACCTAGGGGAGCTATCCACATCATTCGAACCTAGCTGTAACACCTCCAACACAAAACACGATCACCAACTGCAAGAGGTAAGCCTCAACTTGGGCATCTCATGATTCATGCATATTTCCTCGCACAATAATTTTGCCATATGTTCATAATCATGTATGCAATGTTTCCCCTCAATTAATTGCTTTGTATGAATCGTGTGTGGAATTTCAGAGCCTTCATGCAGAATCTAGGGTTCTTGAGGTTCTCTTTGATTTCTTATTACATGCTTAAAATAAATGAAATTAAAGACCATAGACATGATCGTAAGGTGAAAACGAGTAGATTGATATGTAGATTGCATGATTTCATCAAGTATTCAGTGAGATTGATGAGAAAATGCAAATCTGCAGAAACAGAGGGGTGGCGCGTGTTCTTGCCATGTTCTTGGCGCCTTTTTCACAAATTCAAATATTTGAATTTTGTGATTTTATTTAATTGATTCAAAAATTAATTTTTCTCTGAGTTTTAATGATTTTGAGTTGATTCTTTTTTTAATAATTCACAAAAATGTTAAAATATTTTATTTTGCAAAAAATTCCCAAAAATATTATTTATTTCATATACTTGATATTTTTGCAAAGAATTAATTTTTTATTTGTTTTTTAACATTTAAAATATTTTTTCCTCCTTGATTTTCCAAATTTAATTAGTTTCCAATCATTTTGTGGATATAAACATGATTTTTCAAACATTAATCCAAGATCACAACTTGTTTTTCACACATGTTTGATAATTGTGATCATTTTAATTAAATGCTTATTTAATTAAAATCCTTTTTGAAATTAATTTAGGGGTTTGATTTTGATCACCCTAAACAAACCATTTTCAAAATCTTTGGGCCTCTAATAGAGTGTAAGACCCAACCCCTTTTTGAAACCAAAATAATTTGGGCCTTAGTGTATTGTATAAGTCCCGATACTGTCAAAAAGTTCGGCACGATCGTCGCCTCTTTTTACAAAAATATTTGGGCTTCTCCTTGAGCTATAAGACCCATCTTTATTCATTTTCAAAATCTTTGGGCCTCTAATAGAGCGTAAGACCCAATCCCCTTTTAACCAAAACCTTTTTGGGCCTCAGATATTGTATAAGTCCCTCTGCGGTAAAGGAAAAAAGTTTGGCATGATCGCCAGTTCAAAAAATCAAATCATCTGGGCCTCTCCTTGAGTTGTAAGCCCCATCTCTTGTACAAAAATAAATCTTTGGGCCTTTAATAGAGTGTAAGACCCATCCCCTTGTACATAAAAACTTTTTGGGCCTCAAATATTGTATAAGTCCCTCTGTACAGTTTTCAAAACAACGGTGCGCTCATCGTTAAAACTTGGGCCTCTCCTTGAGCTTTAAGCCCCAACAATCTTTTCAAAGCACTTTCTCCTTTTATTTTGAATTCAAATATATTTTGTTATCAAAACTTTCTTTGTTGAACAACTAACCAAACAACATGGAAGCTCTACAACGGGTAAGTCTTTATCCGCTTTCATTTACCGCTTTCATATGTATATAACTGTATTGTGGGGCTGCTTCACTGTAAGTCTTATTTCACATCCTTTTATATACTTGTCACATATCCACTGTGTAATACTAGTATAGTTATTTAGAGTTTTCCCTGGCAACTACGTCTAGCACTAGGTAAAGCCTTGTTGGTCACTCTTTAAATACAAATAAAACTAGATCCCCCGTAGGATTCCAGATACAATCTTCCCTTCTCTTGGGGTTAAACAATATGGAACAAAGAGAAAGGTAGTATTCTCGGTGAACCTTTTCTATGACTGTCACCCTTAGAAATTGTCAAAGAAACTCTAACTCTTCAGAGATAATCTTTTCTCTGTGAATGGCATCTCTTGAGTTTTTTCCAAATTCTTGAACTTTCCTGGAATGATCTCTTCTCTGTGAATTGCATTTCTTGAACTTCTCTTGGTTTGGGGACCCACAGGCTTCCTAAAAGCATCCCCGCCTCCTCTTGGGCATGGTACAAGGATCCTTCGGCTTCTTAGAAGTTCTCATGCCTTCTCTTGGGCTTAATACAAGGACCCTGACGACCTCTTAAAGGTATAAGACAGAACTTAGTCATCCTTTGCTAGAGCAGTCTTTCCCGCGTCAAAAACTTCAGCCATTGTAGGATTGATACTCATCCCTTAATACACGCGCCTCCTCTTGGGCATTGTACAAAAGATAAAACTCTAGACTTGGACAGTCTAAACCTCTTGAGTCTCAAAGACATTCCCAAGTTCCTTTCAAACATAGGAAAAAACATCGATCACTTTGGATCAATCTCTAGCAGAAACCTGGTCTCTCTCATGAGAATTCCCCACACTTGGACCCGCTTCAGGATCTCAATAATCCTCAGCAGTAAGTCAGCCTCCTCTTGGGCTTTGTACAAATGATTCTTCCTAGCGAAGCTAACCTTTTCAGACTCTCTTGTTGAGTCAATCAACTTTTACCCTCCATCTCGGGCTTCGTACGAGATAGAAAAGCACTCTCTTGTTGAGTATAAAAGAGTCTCTTGTTGAGTCAACCACCTTTAGCTTCCGTCTTGGGCTTTGTACAAGACATATAAAAACCCACTCTCTTGTTGAGTATAAAAGACTCTCTTGTTGAGTCAATCCCTTTTAGCCTCCGTCTTGGGCTTTGTACAAGACATATAAAATGCTATCTTGTTGAGTATAAAAGACTCTCTTGTTGAATCAATCTCCTTTTAGCTTCAATCTCGGGCTTCGTACGAGACATCAAATCACTCTCTTGTTGAGTATAAAAGACTCTCTTGTTGAGTCAATCAACCTTCAGACTCTCTTATTGAGTCAACCCTTTTTTAGCCTCCATCTTGGGCTTTATACAAGACAGGTAAAAGTACTCTCTTGTTGAGTCAAACCATTTCAGCCTCCATCTTGGGCTTTGTACAAGATACATTCTCCCCAAAGAAGTCAAAATCCCTTTTAGCCTCAATCTTGGGCTTTGTACAAGACAGAAAGAACTTTTTCCCCGGGAAAGTCAAACTTCTAGCCTCCTCTTAGGCTTTGTATAAAGAAAACCCTGGTTGAGTCAATCAACCTTTTAGCATCAAATTTGTGCCCTGCTCATAACATACGTTACCACTCCTCTTTAGAGATGACAAATTCTTTCTCATCCAAAACCCTTTAGCTTCACATATTGGGCTTTGAACAAGATACAAACCACCTTTAGCTTCATGTCTTGGGCTTTGAACAAGACACCAAAACAACCTTTTTCCTCCCATAGAATAGGAGGAACTACGATCGCTCTGATTTCCCTGTTTCGTTAAATGGGAGTACGTAGGCATAAGATTGCAAAATCTTAGCGAGCATACTAATCAAAACCCCAAATTTCGTACCCTCATACATCAATCGAAAAGTATCAGACCTAACACCTTACCAATAGCCTAGACACTGTTTTTAAGCTAATAACCCTAAAGAAGAACCCCCCCTATGTTGATAGCATCTGCAAACCAACAGTTTTGACTGTTCAACCTCAGTTTGCAAGCAGGGTTAATTGGACACATCTATTTCCCTTCCTTAATCAGCTTCACATGATAAAAAATGAATCGAACTGTAGTACTGAAACCACAAAAATCGCGCTACAGAAAAGTGGCGACCATAGTGGGAGGCATTCTTTCTTGCATTCCCAAGGGATGAAACTTTAAATTCACCGAGTGTCATAGAAATGGCGACTCTCCTGGGGAGTCATTGTCTGTATAGGATCATAAGACTAGAGGTCTAGGATATTATGACAAATATATATACTGCTTTTCTTAATTGATATTTGTGTTTATTTTCTACTAAAAGGAATGCGTGTGATGCCGCATGTGGGAAGATTGAGTATACACCTAAGATAGGGGATGGCATTATACGGATAATCTTGCGGGGAGTGGATCCCAGCTAAGAGTCCTCGGTCGACCATCAAACTCAGTGGAGACTCCCTTTGTAGATGCATTACCTATACGACTTCGGTTGTTGAAAGTAGTGTGGTCGATTGGTTTATCTGAGAAGCTGAGGTTTTTAGTAGACTGAAACCATTTTGTAGTGCGGAAGCTATCGGGAATAGTTGTCTCGCGATACTACCCTCATTTGAGATCACTCTAAGATACATCAGCTAGCTGGCGATCCGCTTGCTGTTATTATCCCAAGAGGGGTCAATGATTTTGTGGACAGGTATAAATAATCACCAGTATAAACCTTTGGGGATGGGTAGAGCCTTGACTTCATGACACCGACCCTTTGACCCCATGTTTTTTCTATGTTTTTGTGTGCTGCATTCATGCATTCATTTCATTAAAAAACATTAAAAAACAAAGAAAAATCTTCTCTTCTAGTCTCTCTTTTTCAAATTAAACTAAGACAATGATTGCAAATGTCAGATAAAGAGATTGCTAATGGATTTCGGTAGGAGGACAACTCACAAGTACAAATTCAAGGTTCCAAAACTAGAGGATTTGAGAGGGTTGGCAGGGATGATAACCAACCCTGAGGCTTTCAGAGCCAAGTATGGAGGACTGCTGTCTCTATTAAGGGTCCATGTAATCGAAGGAATCCTGTCCACATTAATCCAGTTCTACTATCCGGTCTATCACTGTTTCACATTCCCGGATTATCAGCTAGCACCAACACTAGAGGAATACTCTCACCTGATGGATTTACCTATCACTGACCAAGCTCCCTTTTCTGGACTGGAAGAAATTCCAAAGGATCAAACCATTGCAAGGGCAATTTATTTGGACGAGTCAGAAGTCAGGACTCACATGACCACTAAGGGTGGAATCCAGGGTTTGCTAGCCCAGTTCTTAATAAAGAAAGCTCTATACTTTGTTAGTATAGGGAACGTGGCCGCTTTCGAAAGCATCTTTGTTTTGCTTACCTACGGGTTATTTTTGTTTCCCAACATCGATAACTTTGTAGATATCAACGCCATTAAGATTTTTATGATTGGAAACCCTGTACCGACCTTGCTCGCAGACGCTTATCATTCTGTACACTTAAGGAATTTGCACAGCGGAGGAATGATCACCTGCTGTGTACCCCTGCTGTAAAAATGGTTCATTTCCCACTTACCCAAGTCTGCTGCATTTTGGGATTCAAAGAGTACTTTACGTTGGCCGCAGAGAATCATGTCTCTTACCAACTCTGACATCGATTGGTACAATCGAATCTATGACGGGATCAGAATCATTGACCGTTGTGGAAATTTCCCAAATGTACCCCTCATAGGAAATAAAGGAGGAATTAACTATCATCCAGTTTTAGTTCGTCGTCAACTCGGATACCCGATGAGGCATGTCCCGCGAAATGCTCATCTGAAAGGTCTTTTCTTCAAGGAAGGAGAAAATGACAGAGCACTAAAGACAGAAATAGTGCATGCCTGGAAACACGTTCATAGAAAAGGAAGAGAGTCTCTAGGAAAACCAGACTGTGTCTCGGTGGAACCTTATCTCCACTGGGTACAAACTAGAGCTCTCAAGCTGAGGATGTCTTACCCTCGTCAGGAAGTTCTTCTGTTAAGGAACCCTGTCCTTTATTTTATGTCTGATATGGAAAAACTTCAGGTTACTCTCAACAAAGTTCAACAGGAGAGAAGGTCTTGGAGGAACAAGTACCGTATTCTCAATGTGGAATGTAAGAAAATACAACAACTATTAAAAGAAAAAGTCGCTCTGATCGTGATTTTGGAGCAACATGCTGTAGAAAACCAAGATGACCAGAGGAATTTGCTCGCTCCTTTCACTTGGCAAAGGAACGACAACCCGACAACGACTTAAGAGCCCCGGTCAAAGAAAAGGAAAGTACCAGAACCAGCACCTGGGCTCTCCTCAGAGAGGACTCAGGACCCATTAGCTTAGATTTCCTTTCGTTGCACTTTGTAATCTACTGTATTTCCATTTCCGCAATTCTTTGAATTCAATAAAATGGGGTTTCCCCACTGTTTGATATTTGCAATCCAATAGTCGAAGTTTACTTTGAATAAACAAAAAAATATATACAATTAATATAATCGTTGCATATCATTCATCGTTCTAACTTAACACATTCTTCTTACCTACGAATCTCACATTTGCGTCTCGATTCTAGAGTCAAACTGTCTCATTCGTATAATACTCGGGCCAATCGTCAGAAAAAGATGGATGATCTTGAGGAAGAGAATAGAGAGTTGAGGGAAGACATCGACACTCTGAAAGAAGATCTGAGAAGGCTTCACAATGATATACAAGCTCTGGCAGAAGCTCAGATGCAACAACAAAGGACTGTGATCTCAGAGATCACATCAACGCCCATAGTGGAAAAGTATGATCCTAGGTACAAAATGTCGAAAGATCGTCCCTGGGGCATGCCTATTAACTATATCCCGGAAGGATATATTCCGCCGATCACGGAAGATCCGGAAATCACAACAGGAACCGTTGGGCCTGAAGGTTACAAAATTCGGGAAAGCGAAGATGCCCGGGGCATGACAGTAACTCCTGAAGGTTACAAACTTCGGGAGAGGGAAGGACCTAGAGTCACTCCCATGATGACTATACCATCACCCGTGGTACACACTGTCCCGGAAGGACATATTCCACATATACCTTCTGGTGGAAACGAAAGTATGTTCGACAGAATGAATGAGTTCCAGGAATAGTTAGTGGAAATGCAAAAAGAACCACAAGCCCTTCGCGGTCAGGATCTATTTGGAAAAGACGCCGCAGACCTTTGTTTGGTCCCCAATGTGAAAGTTCCGCACAAATTCCAGGTACCCGATTTTGAAAAGTACAAGGGTAACTCTTGCCCTCAAATCCATTTGGTGATGTACGCTCGGCAAATGTCAGCTCAGACAAAGAACCAAGAGCTACTGATTCATTATTTTCAGGATAGTTTAATCGGTGCCGCACTCAAATGGTACATGGGTTTAAACCGCACTAAGATCGGCACTTTCAGAGATCTTGGCGCTGGCTTCGTTCAACAATATAAGTTTAACCTGGACATGGCACCAGACAGAGATCAACTCAGATCGATGTCACAAAAGGACAAGGAAACCTTTAAGGAGTACGCTCAGAGATGGCGTGAAATTGCAGCCCAGATTTGTCCACCTCTTGAGGAAAAAGAGATGATAAAGATCTTCTTGAAAACCTTAAGCTCATTTTACTACGACAGAATGGTTGCCAGTGCGCCCAACGACTTCACCGAGATGGTGGGCATGGGAGTTCGTCTTGAGGAAACAGTCCGAGAAGGACGTTTAGTTAAAGACGCTGGATCATCAAGTAGTACAAAACGATACGGTAGTGCTCTCCCTAAGAAAAAAGAGCAGGATATTGGGAATATCTCTCTCGGAAAGCAAAGGCGACGATATCAACCAGTAGCAGCTGTAACTCCTGCTATCAACCCTGCGCCTATTCCTACGTATAAACCTCAGGTTGCTCAGAGCCAACCGAATCAATAGCAATTTCAGCAAAGGACACAACAGCCTCTTCAGCAGGTTCGCCCTCCATATAATAACAACCGTACAACTCGACCCCCAGGGTTTGATCCTATACAATGTTGTACATAAAATTGTTTCCACTCTTACTGGTCAAGGGGCATGTCCAAACTAGGGCTCCTCTTACAATATCGGAAAATCCCCATTTTTGGTTCAAAGCAGATCAGACTCGCCCTTACCATCAAGGAGGACCGGGGCATAACATAGAAAACTGTCTCAGTTTCATATCCGATGTGCAAAAGCTTGTTAAGATCGGGGTCTTATCTTTCAAAGATACGAATCCAAATGTTCTCACGAACCCGCTGCCTCAACACGAGAAAGCTGTAGTAAATTTGATAGAGGGAGAATCTAACCACAGCTATCAAATTCATGATGTACTCTTATTGAGGGCCAACTTGGTCAAAATGCATTGTAGACAGAGTGGATACGGCCATGTGCCACCTCATAATTATCACCAGTGTGATATCTGCTCTAAAAACAATCAAGGATGTTCTGTGGTGCAATCAGCTCTATAGGAACAATTGGATCTCAGATGGATCCAAGAGCATCGAGTTTGTGGAGTTAACATGTCTTACACAAATTCCAACGTCATTCAAAACCATGACATCTGTGCGATGAATGTCAACTTGGTGGCAATGCACTCAAGGCAATGCCAACATCATAATCTGCCACGACACGACTACGATTCCTGTCCTATCTGCTCAATAAACAATCAGGGATTCTCTTTTGCACAAAAGGCCCTCCAGCGTCAGATGGATCTTGGATGGATTCAGGATTACCGCGATAGAAATCATATCAAGTGAATATGATTCAAATCTTTGATATTCGCTTGATGAATACCAGCTTGGTGGAATTACACGCTACACAAGTCCAACTCGATTTTCTGACTTTGCATAATTATCATAACTGTACAGTATGCAGTGAGAGTAACCAAGGGTGCGCTCTCGTGCAAAGAACTTTGCAACACTTGTTAAACCACTGGTGTCTTCCGATCTATAAGGATGAAGACACGCAACAAATCAGTGTGGTTAATGGGAACCCTACTAGGCATCAAAGTCAGGATGTCCGATCTATGGAAATAGACCTGATAAGGTTACACTGCATTCAAAGCGGACGAGGCCAGGTGCCACCACATAACTACGAGCGCTGTAGAGTCTGCTCGGAAAATAATCACGGATGCTACCTCGTGTGAGAAGCCCTTCAGAGTCAGTTGGACCGCAAAGAGATTCAACAATGTTCAGTTTCGGGGTCCATTAGCTGGACGCCAGACTATTTCACTGACCAGATCAAAGATGTTATTGTAATCTCTGATCCTGAGAGGACCAAGGATGTTTGTACCATCATCCTTCTACTAGACAAATCGAAGGTTCTTAGCCAGGAAGTGATTGAAGTTACCTACGACAGTCAGAAAAATCAGAAGGCTCCTGTAGTTATCTATCTACCGGGACCAGTGCTGTACAAATCCGATAAGGCGATCCCTTACAAATACGGTGCAACAATAATTTAGAATGGAAAGGAAATTCCATTACCCTCAGTCGTGAATATTACATACATCAGTCGAGTAACACTGAGTGGTCGAATCTTCAACTGAGGAGTTGGAGAACTTAACAGAGAAAAGGAACCTCAAATAGAAGTTCCTAATCCACCAGTCGATCAATCCAGTAATCCCGACCTTTCAAAGAATGATGATGAGATGCTGAAGCTCATCCAGAGGAGTGAATACAACATTGTTGATCAGCTGTTACAAACTCCTTCAAAGATCTCAGTGTTATCGCTTTTGCTCAGTTCCGAAGCCCACAGAGAGGCTCTACAGAAAGTCTTAGAATAGGCCTTTATGGAACAGGATGTGTCAATACGACAGTTCGATAGCATCGTCTCTAACATCACTTCCTGCAACAACTTGCGATTTAGCGATGAGGAATTTCCAGAAGAAGGCAAAAGCCACAACATGGCGCTCAATATCACAGTCAACTGCCAGGACGATGCTTTAGCCAGCGTACTAGTAGACACCGGATCGGCTCTCAACGTCATACCGAAGTCCACTCTAATGCGACTATCATTCAAAGGATCTCCGATGAGAGGCAGTGAGGTCGTCGTCAAAGCATTTGACGGGTCTAGAAAATTAGTTATCGGCGAAGTCGACCTTCCTATAACTATCGGTCCTCACACTTTCCAAGTCACTTTCCAGGTCATGGACATCCGGGCAACATACAGTTGCTTATTAGGAAGACCTTGGATTCACCAAGCTGGGGCAGTCACTTTGATACTTCACCAGAAGCTGAAGTTCGTCAAGAATGACCAACTCGTCACGGTCTGTGGAGAACAAGCCTTGATCATGAGTAACCTATCATTGTCCACTTGTGTAGAACCCAAGGAGGTTGTTGGAACTCAAGTCCAGGCACTTTCGGTGAGCAATGAGAATCAACTAAAGAAAGGAACATTGATTTCCTCATACAAAGATGCTCTCGAGGTGATCAAAAGTAACAATGTAAAGGGATGGGGACAACTTGTCATCCCTACTTATAACAAAACAAAGAAAGGTCTTGGTTTTTCTTCAACCTGTACCCAGACTGATACTAACGATGAAAGTTTTCATCCCATTTAGGACTTCTTTCACAGTGGAGGTTTCCTTCACCCAGTGTCTCAAGAAGTACATACCATCAACGAAGGAGACTCCTCCTATATCTATGAAGAATGGAAGTCCTATCTTAACGAGGACGGTTATATGTCTCAGGAAGAGGTGCCTACGCCCTTTTGCTATCCCGCACAGAGTCCGAGATTTATACCAAGGTTAGACATCAAAATAATATACGGAGATTGTGATCCGGAAGGATGTCGTGCTCCACCAAACTCATTATAGGAAGACACTCTGATGAAAAACAACTTTGACCATGACTATTATAGCCCGATGGATGGTCTGCCTATCTGGCAGTCGTACCTAGGAGACTCGGGGCAGGAAAATCAACCGAACAATGAAAATCAGCTGAGCATCATTGAAAAGAATACCCGTGTCCCCACCATGTCATAGGATCAACACTCAGGGCATTCAGAAAATATCGAGCACGACGATGAATTCACAAAGTTTGTAGGACTAGAATTCATTAACTATGCTTTTCCTGAGGTTAACGTCATCGAAAGAGATGACTGCTCCAGTTCCAAGGAAATATGGGACACCTTAGGACAACCGAGTGGCAAGTACGACTTCTTGGTCAAGTACACTGCTCCTGAAAGCTCTCGTATCAAGAAATCCAGCCAACTGGATGGGGAGACATACCTGAGAGTATAAATACTATGCAAAATACAACAGAGGAATACTCCTACGACAACTCTGCCTGGGAGACAGATTCCAATGATCCTGCTCCAACAGAAATCAGCGTCATTTCTGAAGACAAATCAAGAAAGAAGGTACCAGACTTTGTGATTCACCGAGGAGTTCACCGCAAATGGGTTGTAGTCGATGTTCCGAAGATCGTTCATAAGTCTAAGTAATTGTCGTCTTTATTTAACCTTTCACCCTGCCCAGGTGAAACAGATGTTTTGATAGGGCTCACTTTCTGTAAATACCCCTCTTCGCTTTGCCCAAAGCGACAGAGTTTTGTTTTATTGGGTTGTAGTTTCAAGAATCGACAGGATCATAAATAAAATAACGTCATTCTGTAATTTCCGCATTTATTGTTGTTTTCTCTTTTGGCTTTTTCAGAAAATGGTAATCCTAAAAAACAACAAATAATAAAAACAAGCAGTTTTCAGAAAAACACTGCACACACTCTTGCATTTCTCTATATCTCTTCTAAACATAAATCATCATGTCATGCAAATTGCTTGTTTTAATCCCCATTGAAACGTACGATCCGATGCCTTCTAACAACTTTTAATTCCCAGTATTTGAGGCTGAAGAAGAAGATGACAAAGAAATTCCAGAGGGGATCTCCCGATTACTTAGACAAGAGGAAAGGTCCATTAAACCTCACAAAGAGCCATTGGAAACAGTCAACTTGGGTTCAGAGGAGGAGAGAAAAGAGGTCAAGATTGGGGCACTACTTAGTTCAATTGTCAAAGAAATTTTGACAAAGCTTCTCAAAGAATTTCCCGATGTATTCGCTTGGTCCTATCAGGACATGCCAGGGTTGGATACCAGCATTGTGGAACATCATCTACTGTTAAGATCAGAATTTCCGCCAGTAAAACAAAGGCTAAGACGGACTCATCCAGACATGGCCATGAAAATCAAAGAGGAAGTACAGAAACAGATTGATGCAGGTTTCCTCGCCACATTAGAATATCCTCAATGGTTAGCCAACATCGTACCAGTTCCGAAAAAGGACGGAAAGGTAAGAATGTGTGTGGATTACAGAGATCTAAACAAGGCTAGTCCAAAGGACGACTTTCCTTTACCACACATTGACATGCTGGTAGACAGTACAACAAAGTTCAAAGTATTCTCCTTCATGGATAGATTCTCAGGCTATAATCAAATCAAAATGGCTTCGAAAGACATGGAGAAAACTTCGTTCATCACCCCATGGGGTACCTTTTGTTACAAGGTAATGCCATTCGGTTTGAAGAACGCCGGGGCAACCTATCAAAGGGCCATGACTACTCTGTTCCACGACATGATACACAAAGAAATCGAGGTATATGTCGATGATATGATTGCCAAATCAAAAACAGAGGAGGAGCATGTGACCCACCTGTCAAAACTATTTGAGCGGTTGAGAAAGTAAAAACTCCGCTTGAATCCCAATAAGTGCATATTCGGTGTCCGTTCGGGGAAACTGCTAGGGTTCATCGTCAGCCAGAAAGGAATTGAGGTTGATCCTGACAAGGTCAAGGCCATTCAAGAAATGCCTTCTCCGAGGACTGAAAAATAAGTCAGGGGATTCCTGGGATGTCTGAATTACATTTCCAGATTTATAGTCCTCATGACCGCGAACTGCGCGCCGATTTTCAAATTACTCAAAAAGAATCAGGACTGCATTTGGACAGAAGACTGCCAAACCGCCTTCGACAGTATCAAGGAATACCTGTTTAACCCACCAATTCTATCACCACCAGTGGAGGGAAGACCACTGATTATCTACCTAACAGTCTTGGAAGACTCGATGGGTTGTGTACTTGGCCAACAAGACGAAACTAAAAGGAAAGAGTCTGACATTTACTATTTGAGCAAGAAGTTTACGAACTGTGAAACTCGGTATACTATGCTTAAGAAAACTTGCTGTGCTCTGGCTTGGGCAGCCAAACGTCTTCGCCAGTATATGATTTGTCACACTAGTTGGTTAATGTCAGAAATGGATCCGATCAAGTACGTCTTTGAAAAACCTGCTCTCACGGGAAGGATTGGCCGTTGGCAGACGTTGTTATCAGAATACGACGTCGAGTACCACGCTCAGAAAGCCGTTAAGGGAAGTGTTTTAGCCGATTATTTGGCTCATCAACCGATTGACGATCAGGAATTAGTCGGATTTGACTTCCCAGACGAAGATGTCATGTATCTAAAAATAAAAGATTGCCATGAACCGCTACCCAGTGAAGGGCCAAAACCAGGTTTCCAATGGGGACTAATCTTTGACGGAGATGTCAACCATTACGGAAACGGAATTGGGGCAATCATCATAACACCTCAGGGTACCCATATTCCTTTCGCCGCTAGACTTACGTTCAAGTGGACAAACAACGAGGCCGAATACGAAGCTTGTATCACTACACCAAAAATGACTTTTACTAGCGCACCTTAGACAGCGCTTTTATGAAAAAGCTCTGCTATAAGTTAAATAAAAAATAAAACACGGAAAATGTACATGAAAAAGAGTTAAAGCGCTGCTAAAAGGCCTACCTTAGACAGCGCTTTTTGTAAAGCACTGGTAAAGGCCCACATTAGCCAGCGCTTTTCAAAAGCGCTGCTAAAGGCCTATATTAGCCAGCGCTTTTTCTCAAAAGCGCTGTCTAAGGTCTTATTAATTAAAATAAAAAATGGAATAGTATCGATCAGTATTCTATTTTTCATATTTCCCTCTCTGCTGTGAACTGCGAACGATGAGAACGAACGAAGAACAGCTCTCGCTACCGTCGTCCACCCTCCTCCACCGTCTCGGTTACTGTCTCGCCGTCTTCCTTCCTCCATTGTCCTCCACCGTACTCCACCGTTCTCCACCATTTAGGTATGTTTTCTTCTTTTTTGTTATGGTTAACGTTAGAGATGATAAATAGTGGTTCTACTCATGAATGTGGCTTGGTACTGATGTGTTGGTTTTATGGTTTGTTTCTGTATGTTGAGCAAAGGATAATTTTGTTTGGAAATTAGAAATATTTGAATTGATATGTTCATTTTTCAGAAACTGGTAATGGTCTTGTACTGATATGGATACATTATTACTACTGCGCCCAATTTGTACATCTATTTTGGTTTGGTTTGATACTTGTAATCAATTTGATATTTATAAATAGTATAAATATGTGATGTTGCTGTTGCAATTCATGTCACAAATTCTATTACGTAAATACTATCTTGCTGAGATTTTGCAATTTGTTGCTTTGTTTGCGGTTTCGGTAACCTGTCAATTTAAGTTGTGCGTTGTGCGAATTACTCCGTTGAATGCGTCTTTTGATCACTATGTATCAGTTCATTTTGTTGTGTGAATAATTCCAATTGTCGGTTGCGGATCTGTTTTGGTTTTCTATTTATCGCATTTAGTTTTCAATTCGATTTCATAATGTTGTTAATCCTTGTTTTCTTTATTACAAGTTAGATGGCTACTAATGAGGATCACCCACATGATGATTCTATTCATGATGGAGGTAAGAACGTAGCTAATGCGGAAGAGGAAATTAAAAGAGGAATAACAGTTATGAAGAAAGTGATTCGTGATAGAGATCGAGGCATCATATTAGATGTGCATTGAAGCCCACAAGGCCTTCTTATTGAGCCTAACGGTTATACGTTGACAAGTTTTATTGGTGCACTTGTAAGGAATGAGGTTCCAATTACTTGTGATGATTGGAGAAATAAAGAGTTGAAGGAAGCCAAAGAAAAAATTTGGAGTGAGATAAAGGTACCATAATTATGTCTTTAATTATGCCAACTAATTCTGTCTTTTAAATTACTTGTACTAACGCACAATGTGTATGTTTTTCTTAGAGGTGTTTCAACATTGATGATGATAGAAGACCTTTTTGTCTCAAATTGGCTGGAAAACTACTAAGAGGGTTTAGAACATTTTTATCAACCAAGTTTCTTAGGGATGCAGAAGGTAATTTTGTTGATGCAGAGCTTCCATCTAAATATGGAGCTTTGATTTCACAAAAAGAATGGGACACGTTTAAAGCCAAACGAATAACCCCGGAATTTCAAAGTGTAAGTGAAACAAATAGGGAAAGAGCATCAAGTCCTGCCTATCCATATAGAAAAGGACGTGTTGGATATGGACGCTTAGAACAGTCTATAGTAAGTATCTATAAATTTCAATGATATACTTGTTCATCATGAGTTATATTTGATCATATTATTTGGCTTAATGTGTAGTTACAAAAGGAGAATAGTTCTGAAACATCTCTTCCGGCACATGTTTTGTGGAAGGAAGCCCGTGTGGGCAAGGATGAAGTTGTTAAAGAAGGTGTTCAACAAGTATTTGAGAAATGTGTAAGTTTAACATTATTTATTTAATTAAATCAAAACTTTATTAATAAATATTTGACAAATATTCGATATTCATCTGATTTTCAGGAGACTCTATCTCAGTCTTTATCTCCAGATGAAGCCAATGATTCCAGGAGCATACTTAGTCGGGCATTAGATGTCTGTGAGTATTCTGGTCGGGTGAGGGGTAAGGGTTTTGGGATCACTCCGACATCCTTGAATATTAAAAAACAAAATGCTCCTAGTAATAAAGAACTTCAGCAAAAATTGGAAGCACTGCAAGCTGAAGTTCGTGAATTAAGAAAGGAAAAAGAAAGAGATAGCGCTTCGGACAAAGATAGAACCGAATATACCAGAGGTAATTATATATATTTTTATGAAATTAAATTATTAGCTTAAATTATTTAATTGACATATATATTATTGGTTTTAGGGCATTTCCCCTTGTCACCTCTACTTATCGTCACCAACTTATCGGATGGTTGGCAAGGGAAAAGTGTATAACACTTTTGGAGAATTACTTCACACTAAACCACTCCCTACTAGATGTTTGAAAGTCTCGGTTGATATTGCTTTAGAGATGGATGCATTATTACCATATCCTGACGATGTTTCGGATGCAACATTGGTGGGAGATGTAATAGGTTCGTTTGTTGCATGGCCGTCAGGCCTCATTAGCGTAGGATATGAGGTATGCTTAAAACCATTATGAACCTTTGAGTATTCAAAGTTTTTACACGCATTTTATGTACATTTTTTACATGGTAATGTTAATTAGACTCCAACAACATCCAAAGCAAAAGATAAGAGGATTCCGCAGCATACCGAGTCCGTTGTTTCAAAAAAACAAGTACATCACAATTATATGATATTCATGCATGGAAAATGTTAAATTCGTGACCTTATACTTCATCTAACTAATTATATGATATATAGCTTCATGGTAAAGAGATTAACAACGTTTCCACAAAAAAAAAAGGTTGTTGCTAAGAAGACCGCGCCTAGAAAAAAACCTACTTCCAAGTATAGGTCGTGCCTTCAGACATTTCTAGAAATGACAGATATTCCGAATGGAGGTATTCGTCTTGTACCTATGGAGGAAGGTATTTATGGCTTTCAATATGAACAATCAATTGGTAATGAGGAATTTGAGCCAGTTTTTCGTCATGAAGAATTAGGCGTCAGTGTTGTCAATGCATACGTGAGGTATATCCGATCTACTTTGTTATATTAATTGAACAACTTATTTACTTTATGTTTCAAATGAATAGTCTAATGTTAATGATGTTTTTATTTAAGGTTTCTGTATGACAAATTGATGCGCCCATGTGGATTGGAGCAAAGATTCGCATTCTTAAGTCCCGCGAGTATCAACTTAGGGTTAATCATAAATAAACCAGATGATGTCATGGTGTATGTACTCAACCGCTTTATGGCCGACAAAGATACAGAAAAGTTGTTCTTTTTACCGTTTAATACTGGGTTAGATTTTCATTCTAAATTCATCTATTATAATTTTTTTGTATTTTGACGTCGTGTAGAAAGTTTCCATCTAACATTTGTTTAATCTTACAGTGGACATTGGTTGTTGATCGCGATTAATCCTATCAGAGAAGTTGTGTATTATCTGGATTCGTTAGGAAATGATTGGACAACATACCCGGATATGAAGAAAATTATTGATACGTAAGTTAGATTGTTCTAAATATTCATGTGTCTATTTATTTATTTATTTATGTGAATTGTTCTAAATATTCATTTATATTTTATTAGCATTATAAGCTTTTCGAGCACAAAGAGATATCCAAGTAACAAAGAGGAGAGCCAACAACATTACATGGATTGGAGTGAAGGTATATTAATTATCACATTTTTGATTATATTAGTGATGATACTTGATAAAACTAAGGATTTATCCATATTTTCTTTTCATGTGCAGTGTCCTCGGCAACGTAACGGTATAGATTGCGGTTATTTCATGTTGAGGTTTATGAGAGAAACTCTTTTTTTGGATCGAATAGAGATTCCATCCGATGTATGTATTTCTAACTTATGAGTTATTTTAATATTTAACACATATTTCTCATATAATTAAATAGTTGAAACTAAATCAAACTATGTTATATTATTATGTAGTACTTTGATGAATTCAAGTGTGCGTATTACTCAAGAGATCATTTGGATGAAATTAAAGAGGATTGGTGTCAATTCATTATTGAGCTCGGAGTTTTATAAGGTATATTGTACTCTTACTTATTGATGAGAATTTTGAGTATGTATAACTTTGTAACTATAGACATTGTTTATTATTGTTTTAATTGAATTACAATCTTTTTGTGTTGTTTCAGGTTATATGTGCAAAGTAGAAGATAGAGTTATCTTGATGTGCATTGCTTTTTGCTTAGCATTTCTATAAGTAATATGTAGATTTGAAGCAAAATGTTTTGTTGAATGAAAATTGTATATATAAATAGGCAAAATTTGTGAGTATATATTGGTTTGAAGCTCCAATTTATGATATTTTGGTGCAAAAATGTGGTTGAAAAACAGGTGCAAATTGTGGTTGAAAACCTAGTGCAAATTGTGGTTCAAAAATAGGTGCATATAAACTGTATAAAACAAACAGCGCTTTTTTTCAGTAATTTGAATAAAAAGCGATAAAGTAGGGTTTAGACAGCGCTTAGTCCAAAAAGCGCTGTCTAAGGTATACCAAAAAAAGCAAAAGCGCTGTCTAAGGTATACCAAAAAAAGCAAAAGCGCTGTCTAAGGTATACTAAAAAGAAGGCAAAAAGCGCTGTCTAATGTTAGTCTAAAAGACAAAAAGCGCTGTCTAATGTTAGTCTAAAAGACAAAAAGCGATGTCTAAAGCACCATTTAGACAACACTTTTAACATTAACCAAAGCGCTGTCTAATCTTTTAGCAGTGCCAGTTTAGACAACGCTTTTAAGTGCTGTGTAATGCCAAAAAAAGCTCTGTCTAAATGCTTTTATGGCATAGTGTATCATGGGTCTCGAGGAAGCGATCGACTTAAGGATCAAGAACTTGGACGTATATGACGACTCAGCCCTGGTTATCAATCAGGTCAAAGGAGACTGGAACACATACCAATCAAGACTGATTCCTTACAAAGACTATGCGAGGAGGTTGTTGCCCTTCTTCAACAGAATTGAGTTTCATCATATCCCTCGTGAAGAGAATCACATAGCTGATGCATTAGCCACTCTCTCTACCATAATTAGTGTAGGTCAATGGAATGACATACCTAAGATCGACATAATACGCCTTAAACGACCCGCCTACATCTTCACGATTGAAGCAGTCATAGATGACAGACCTTGGTATCACGATATCAAGTGCTTCCTTCAGAAACAAGAGTACCCACCTGGGGCACTAAGAAAAGATAGAGAAACCCTCAGAAGGCTAGAAGGCTGCTTCTTCCTGAGCGGCGACACACTCTATAAGAGAAACTTTGACATGGTCTTGCTCCGATGCGTAGACAGAACAGAAGCAGACATGTTGATGAAGGAAATTCACGAAGGATCCTTTGGCACTCATGCCAACGGACACACAATGGCGAGAAAAATTATGAGAGTCGGGTACTATTGGTTGACAATGGAATCCAATTACTACAAGTACATGAGGAAGTGTCACAAGTGTCAAATATACTCGGACAAAATCCATGTACCGCTAACGCATCTCAAAGTTCTTTCTTCCCCATGGCCTTTTTCCATATGGGGAATTGACATGATTGGCATGATCGAGCCCAAGGCTTCAAACGGACATCGGTTCATCCTGGTAGCCATTGACTACTTCACCAAATGGGTCGAAGCATCATCGTACGCCAATGTAACCCGACAAGTGGTGGTCCGATTTATCATAAACAATATCATTTGCCGTTATGGTGTTCCAAGCCCGACCATTATGGATAATGGATCTAACTTGAACAACAAGATGATGAAAGAGTTGTGCGCAGAGTTCAAGATCAAACACCATAAATCATCTCCCTACCGACCCAAGATGAACGGAGCGGTAGAAGCGGCTAACAAGAACATCAAGAAGATCATTCAAAAGATGGTTGTAACCTACAAAGACTGGCCCGAGATACTACCCTTTGCTCTTCACAGTTATCACACATCTGTCCGCACTTCAACAGGGGAAACCCCTTTCTCTCTAGTATATGGCATGGATGCAGTGCTCCCCATAGAGGTAGAGATCCCATCAATCCGGGTATTGATGGAAACTCAGCTAACAGAGGCTGAATGGTGTCAAAGTTGACACAATGAACTGAATCTGATCGAAGAAAAGCGATTAACGACACTATGTCGTGGTCAGTTGTATCAACAGAGAATGAAAAGGGTGTTTGACAAAAAGGTCCAACCTCGCGTCTTCAGGAAAGGAGACCTTGTGCTCAAGAAGATACAATCATTTCTCACTGATTCTCGGGGCAAATGGACCCCGAATTATGACGGCGCATATGTGGTCAAGAAAGCCTTCTCAAGCGGTGCCCTGAGACTCGCAACCATGGATGGAGAAGAATTTGTCTACCCCACGAATGCTGACGCAGTCAAGAAATACTTCGCCTAAATAAATTAAAAAAAATCGTCTCGGTGGATTGAAAACCCGAAAGGGCGGTCCAGGCAAAAATTAGAGACATAATAAAAAATCATCCCGATGGATTGGAAATCATCACAGTATAATCCAGGCAAAAATTAGGGATAATGGCAAGTAACTACGTCGGATCAGTTCACCTCAGCAACAGTAATGCCATCCATCAGGAAAAACTCCAGTCAAGGTCATCTTCAACAGAAGCTTAGGATGTCCAGAATTCAAAGTTGGTAGAAGGATAGCGGTCGTTGTCTTTCAATGTAGCCCTTTTCCCTTAAATTACCATTTTCTAACTTAGTAAATACTCCATGGAATCACGCGCTTGGCTGATTTCCATCCTATCAATAAAATTTGAGGCCTTGTGCTTTTGTTTGCAATTCTTATTTGTTTTAGCTTTACAGAACGACATTTTAACATGATTAACAATTCTTGAAATAAAACAAAAATGAATTTACTTGTCAAATTTTTTCTGTGTTAAAAATAAAGATGGCAATTTCTTTTGACTGTTGAACATCAAAAGAACATAGATCGCTTCTCCCGAAGTAATCGAGCTTCAAAGTGCAGAATCAAAGTACTCCTTCTAAACCGGTACGCCTGAATGAAGGATCAGCTGTGTCAGAGACCATTTTTCATCTGACACTCCCCGGCAGAGTTCTTGCCTCCTAAGCCCGACCAACGGTTGTTCCCCACAGGGACTATCTCTCCTAAGCAAGGTGTAACGACCCGAAAATCTAAATCAATTATTTAATTATTTATTTAATTAATTTAGAAGGAATGAAGAGAATTTGGAGAATTTTGGAGAAAGAAGGCACTTTTGAATAATTTAATAAAATAAATGAGCATGTGTTATTTATATTATTATTATTATTTAAAAATAAAATGAGAAAGGGCGAGGTGGTCTTATTGGAGAACAAGTAAGGATAGGATGGGAAGTTCATAAACTGGAATATATGACTAAAAGAGAGAAGGAACGATCATTCTAACTGATTGTGTTTTGGGTGAAGGAAACTGAAGCAGAGAAGAGGAAGAGGAAACCTAAGGGGCTGAGGAGCTTCGAGAAGAATCTTGAAGAAGGAAAAGAAAGGTTTCTGATTACTCTAAGGTATGGGGAGAATTCCTAATTCCTTGTAGATATGAAATTGGGGATTGAATAGATTAGGATTGTGTGGAATTGTGTTTGATTTTGATGATTTTGATGTGAACTGTATGATATGATGATAATATGAGGAACTTCACTGGTATGTGTTGATATATGTGTGTCTTAAGAGTATTTTGATCAAATTTCGTGTAGAACACTGGTTTTGGGGGATATGGGGATCAAAATTGCAGAAAAATCAGATTTTTGGAAAAGTGGGTTTTGTCGTACTCTGACACGGGCGGCCGTGTCAGCTTTCTGGTCTCGTATAAAAATTGATTTTTTTTGGAAAATTGGTCCCAGACTTTCTGACACGGGCCGTGTCACAAGACACGGGTGGCCGTGTCAGGCTGCTGACTTGCTAATTTTTTTTGATGTTTTGGAATCGTGTCTCAGGTCTTTTGACACGGGCCGTGTCACAGGACACGGGCGGCCGTGTCAGACAGCTGGTTGTTTTATATTTTGCTATTTTCTTGAAGTTTCTCCATGTTTTCTCGTGTTGTTTACTTGGAGTCGAGGTGTTGATGATACATAATTGATGAAACATGATTTTATGATGAATATTGTTGAGATGAAATGAATGATGCACATGTTGATAATTGAATGGAATGAGGAGTTTAGCATCATTGCATTTCAAGGCATATTTTATGTTGGGGCTTCGGCCTATTGGTAGCTTCAATCCCATAGTGCGGATTAGAGTGATATGTTGTTATGTTGTGCTCCCATTGGGGAGGGTTGATGGCCAGTGTCCATCACATGGAGAAAAGTCGGTACCCGCATTGCATACGTTGCATTTTCATTGAAGTTGACATTGCATTTTCTTATGAAGTAGTTGTGATGAGTCGCATTATGAATTTTAAGTTGATGACGATGTGAATGAAGGCGGATGATGATCTGTTGTTGCTGCTGCTTAATTTATTTAATTTCCATGTCTTTTATTAAAAAATATCGAATTATGTTTTCTCACCCTTCCTGCTTGGAAATGTTGCCTTTTATGTGGGTAACTTGCAGATAACCCAGAGTAGCTTCGAGGTGACGAAAGAGGTAGCTTTGGAGTGTCCCGTTTATGTTGTTTAAGTTTAGGGGTGTCCTGCTCTGTGTCATGTAACATCGGGTTGGGATGAATAGCGAACTTCGTGTTCTTTTGATTCATGTTGGAATTTTATACTGATGATGTTGTTCTAGATTGGATAAGTTTCTTATGAAATTTTTAATTGAATTTAAAATGACAAGTTGATTCCGCTGCGAGATTATGATTTCTTTTGACGATGTTTGAGTAACCCGTGTTACGGGACAAGACCATGAGAATTTCACAATGTTTTTTGAATATGTACACCCTTGGTTGTGGATTTTACTCTGATACTATGATTTATTTCTTTATAACTGATTGTGGGGTAGAAGGGTGTTACACAAGGCATAATTGCTACCATGAACCAGTTATAATTTTCATCTCTCGCTGTGGCTGAGTATCCCATCATGTTCATCTACTAGTCTGTATGTCGTGTTAGTTTTGTCAGCATAAACATACATACATCATGCATTATTGATTTACATTCACATTCATATTGCATCACTATCACTCTGGTCAGTCTTATCCCCAAGTGATAAAAGTCCTCTAAATCAAGTTGTCAGTTATTTCCTCGTCAGGAAGCGAACCATCTAAACGATCTCTCCTCCAGTTTATTTTTGGATTTAAGTTGGTCCCTTGACCACTTTGATAACTTGAACCTCTGAAGAACAAGGAGACCTGCGACAAACATCACTCTTCGCCATTGAAGATGATATATTTGCTTTCCCGGATTAAGGAAAATCCCCAAAGAAAACCTCTTAATCAAAGATTCGGCAATACAACAGTTTTTCTCAGAAAAATTCACTGACGAAAAGGTAATCGACACCTCAAAATTGGATCACATCATATGGCATTTCTCCGAGAAGATCCTGAGAAAAGTATTGTGTGGTAACCCCAAGCGAAAGCAGTCTCTCAAGAGACTCGTTTTCCCCCAGTAGAGTCAACGAATGGCATCTCCAATAGAGAAGTTTGTACACCTCTACAACTCAGACAGATCGGTTCCCCAACAAGTCTGACATCAAATCTTTTTCCATCAAATGGCATCGCCCCAGGAAAATTCGGCGAGAAGTTTGAGGAAAACCGCTATGAACAGCGTCCCTTGTCAAGATAGTTTATTGACAAAAGAAACTGAGGCCAGTTCCTAGGCTGAAGGCCAGGATCGAGGGGAAGTTTCTATCAGAAACTTAGACCAGTTCCTAGGTAGGAAACCAGGATCGAGGGGAAGTTTATATCAGAAACTTAGACCAGTTCCTAGGTAGGAAACCAGAATCGAGGGGAAGTTTATTTCAGCAACTAAGACCAGTTCCTTGGTAGGAAACCAGGATCGAGGGGAAGTTTATTTCAGCAACTAAGACCAGTTCCTTGGTAGGAAACCAGGATCGAGGGGAAGTTTTACCTTTTCTAAGCATCATTGCTTAGCAAAAGAAGATGAATGCATAAGCTGCCATTCATAACCACCATCAAAATTTCGGGTATTCCGATATTTAATCCTCTTGCACCCCGAATGCCCGAATACCTTCGCCATTCACACCTTCGGGTCCAAGAAGATTAAATAGGGGCATCTGTCATACCCCAAATTTTGACCACTAAGATTCCCCATCATTGTGCAAATCATCATCACAATATGGATAGACCATCATGCCTCATTAGTCTCCCCAAAGATGGGTGAGCATCCACTACAATCAAACTTAGGGTTTCAAGCCCTCTCAGAGCTCTTAGACAAAGGATCAATCAAGGAATGACATGATCTTACACTTGTCTAAACCTCTCAAACATCCACAATGGATCAAGAGGACTCCCACATCAAGGATCAAGCACAAGGCTGCAACATTCCAAGTGGATTAAGCCTCAAGATCGCCAGTGTCACCAAATTAGTGTTTTGGTCGACCAGGGACTCCAGATGGAATTTTTCCTCTGGGCATGAGCCAATGCTTCAAAGCATAACCAAAAATACTTTAAGGGACCTCATAAACCCAATCATCAAGTCAATTTAGCCTCAGGGGATGCATTCATAAAAAATCAGGAATTAGGGTTTCTTGACCTAATTCACCCCTAAGTTGACTTTTGGGACAAAACCTAAGCCAAGACCTCAAGACATTATTTGAGGGTCCCTATTAAACCACATTGATCCATTTGCAACAATAAATTGATCCAAGAAGCTTGATTCACAAGTTTCAAGTTCATCAGAACCACACTTAGGGTTTCGCGAGAAAAGTCAACTGTGCCTTTGACTTTTGACCAGGACATGCTCCCAAACCCTGGGACATGATTCAATACACCCTATAACACCTATGAAATCAATCCATCAAGTTTGATTTAGGTCAAGGACTTGATTTCATAGAGGATCGAACAGTTTGGAATTCATCTGATTAAAAGTCAACTGTGTCCACAAGTCAAAGTTTGACTTTTTTATTTTTTGATCAATTATGGTTCCCTAACCCTAAAAAGATGTTAATGTGTGATTGGAATCATCATTCATCAAGAAAAACCAAAAAAGTGGGATAACTTGTAAAAGGGGTAACCATAAAAAACTTAGAAATTTTCTAAGTTATGGAACAAAGTGGTTAAGGTACCAACTTCCAAGGATCATAACATGAGATCCAAGCAACCATTTGGGCTGATCCAAAGATGGATTTGTAGCTCTCATGGCATACTTTAAAAGTTTCAACTACACCTCATTCCAATTCATCATGGATTTTGAGTTATGGTTGGATCAAAATGGCTGAAAACATGAAATGTCACTTTTTCCAACACTTAGTGAAATTTTCACTAAGTCAGAATCTGTTTCACTTTTTCCAAAATGTAAGGGCATTTTTCACCTGGAACCAAGAAGTGTCAAGACAAACTATGATCACACATATATTGTATCATATGAGAGCTTTCCAAAATGGCCAAGAACCCCATGAAACTTCACTTAAGCCATGAGATATGACAACGGCAATGTGCCTTGCTGCAAACTATCATCGCAAGGCAGATTTATGCATTTTGCTCGATTTGAGCAATTTGTGCAAACGACAAACAAGTTTATCCATCTGAACACCTCAGGGGGAGACCAAGGAGGGACAAACACTAATTCATAAGCCTCCCAAGTCTTTGGAACTAAAAATAGCATGCCAAACCTAAAAAAACCCTAAAGAGGGGACAAGACTCCAATTTTGTTTTGGAGCATTCAATGGATGCACCAAGGTGGCATGAACTGAGCCATTTCCAACTGAATGAGTCAAGGATGATCTCTGAACTAAGGAACCAATAGTCTGTGCTCTAACCTGTAGTCAATGGCTAGAGGAGACTTGGATTCCTATTGATCAACATTTGCCAAACCTCTGCTGCAGTTGCCATTCCCTATTCCTGTAGCACGATTTTTGTGGTTTCGAATCACTATCGCGTTGGAACTACATTTCGATTCATTTTTTATCCTGTTGAGCTGATTAAGGAAGGGAAATAGATGTCTCCAATTAACCCTGCTTGCAAACTGAGATTAAACAGTCAAAACTGTTGGTTTACAGATGCTATCAAGAGGGGGTTCTTCTTTAGGGTTATTCGCTTAAAAACAGTGTCTAGGCTATTGGTAAGATGTTAGGTCTGATGCTTTTCGATTGATGTGTGAAGGTACGGGATTTTGGGTTTTTGATTAGTATGCTCGCTAAGATTTTTGCAATCTTATGCCTACGTATTCCCGAAATAGGGAAATCAGAGCGATTGTAGTTCCTCCTATTCTATGGGAGGAAATAGGTTGTTTTGGTGTCTTCTTCAAAGCCCAAGACATGAAGCTAAAGGTGGTTTGAATCTTGTTCAAAGCCCAAGATATGAAGCTAAAGGGTTTTGATTGAGAGAGAATTTGTCATCTCTAAAGAGGAGTTGTTGATGTTTGTATCTGTGAGCAAGGCACAAATTTGATGCTAAAAGGTTGATTGACTCAACCGAGGTTTTCTTTATACAAAGCCTAAGAGGAGGCTAGAAGTTTGACTTTTTCGGAGAAAATGTTCTTTCTGTCTTGTACAATGCCCAAGATTGAGGCTAAAAGGGATTTTGACTCCGTTGGGGAGAATGTATCTTGTATAAAGCTCAAGATGGAGGCTGAAATGGTTTGACTCAACAAGAGAGTACTTTTATCTGTCCTGTATAAAGCCCAAGACGGAGGCTAAAAAGGTTGACTCGACAAGAGAGTTTGAAGGTGATTGACTCAACAAGAGAGTCTGAAGGTTGTTTGACTCAACGAGAGAGTCTTTTATACTCAACAAGAGAGTGATTTGCTATCTCGCACGAAGCCCGAGATCGAGGCTAAAAGGAGATTGACTCAACAAGAGAGTCTTTTATACTCAACAAGAGAGTGTTTTTCTATCTCGTACGAAGCCCGAGATAGAGGCTAAAAGGAGGTTGACTCAACAAGAGAGTCTTTTATACTCAACAAGAGAGTATTTTTCTATCTCGTATGAAGCCCGAGATGGAGGCTAAAAGGAGGTTGACTCAACAAGAGAGTCTTTTATACTCAACAAGAGAGTGATTTGTGGTCTCGTACGAAGCCCGAGATTAAGGCTAAAAGGAGATTAACTCAACAAGAGAGTGTTTTTTTCTATCTCGTACAAAGCCCGAGATTGAGGCTAAAAAGGGATTGAATCGAGAGAGTTTTTTATACTCAACAAGATAGTGTTTTTCTATCTCGTACGAAGCCCGAGATGGAGGCTAAAAGTTGACTCAACAAGAGAGTCTGAAAAGGTTAGCTCTGCTGGGGAGAATCATTTGTACAAAGCCCAAGAGGAGGCTGACTTACTGCTGAGGACTCTTGAGATCCTGAAGCGGGTCCAAGTGTGGGGAACTCTCATGAGAGAGAGACCGGATTTTTGCTGGAGATTGATCTAGAGTGATCGGTATTTTTTCCTATGTTTGAAAGGAACTTGAGAATGTCTTTGAGACTCAAGGGTCTTAGACGGTCCAAGTCTAGAGTTTTATCTTTTGTACAATTCCCAAGAGGAGGCACGGACATTAAGGGATGAGTATCAACCCTACAGCGGCCGGAGTTTTGACCCGGGAAAGACTGCTCTAGCAAAGGATGACTAAGTTCTGTCTTATACCTTTAAGAGGTCGTCAGGGTCCTTGTATTTAGCCCAAGAGAAGACATGAGAACTTCTAAGAAGCCGAAGGGTCCTTGTACAACGCCCAAGAGGAGGCGGGGATGCTTTTCGGAAGCCTGTGGGTCCCCAAACCAAGTGAAGTTCAAGAAATGCAATTCACAAAGAAGAGATCATTCCAGGAAAGTTTGAGAATTTGGAAGAAACTCAAGAGATGCCATTCACGGAGAAAAAATTATCTCTGGGGAGTTAGAGTTTCTTTGACAATTTCTAAGGGTGACAGTCAGAGAAAAGGTTCACCGAGAATACTGCCTTTCTCTTTGTTCCATATTGTTTAACCCCAAGAGGAGGGAAGACTATATCTGGAATCCTACGGGGGATTTAGTTTTGTTTGTATTTAAGAGTGACCAATAGGGCTTTACCTAGTGGTAGACGTAGTTTTCGGGGAAAACTCTAAATAACTATACTAGTATTAGATAGTGGATATGTGACAAGTATATAAAAGGATGTGAAAGAAGACTTACAGTGAAACAGCCCCACAATACAGTTATGTACATATGAAAGCGGTAAATGAAAGCAGATAAACACTTACCCGTTGTAAAGCTTCCATGTTGTTTGGTTAGTTGTTCAACAAAGAAATTTTTTATAACAACATATATTTGAATTCAAAATCAAAGGATAAAGTGCTTTGAAAAGATTGCTGGGGCTTACAGCTAGAGGAGAGGCCCAAGTTTTAACGATGATCGCACCGTTGTTTAAAAAATTATACAGAGGGACTTATACAATACGTGAGGCCCAAAAAGTTTTTATGTACAAGGGGATGGGTCTTACACTCTATTAGAGGCCCGTAGATTTTAAAAAGTAAATAAATGGGGCTTACAACATGAGGGGAGGCCCAGATGATTTGTTTGGCAACGACGATCGCGCCGAGGTTTTTCTTTTAACGCAGAGGGACTTATACAATGTTTGAGGCCCAAAAAGATTTTGGTTAAAAGGGGATTGGGTCTTACACTCTATTAGAGGCCCAATAATTTATTTTTGTACAAGTGGTGGGGCTTACAGCTCAAGGAGAGGCCCAAATGATTTTTGTTAAAAAAGGCGACGATCGTGCCGAACTTTTTGACGGTATCAGGACTTATACAATACACTGAGGCCCAAATTATTTTGGTTTAAAAAAAGGGGTTGGGTCTTACACTCTATTAGAGGCCCAAAGAGTTTTAAGAAAAAGAATCGGGACTTATAGCTCGAGGAGAGGCCCAGTTGATTTTGTTAAAAAGGAGACGATCGCGCCGTTGTTTTTGAAAATACAGTGGGACTTATACAATGACTGAGGCCCAAAAGGTGGTGTATTTACAAAGGGGTTGGGTCTTACACTCTAATAGAGGCCCAATAATTTATTTTGAAAAGAAAAATGGGACTTACAACACAAGGGTAGGCCCAATTGTTTTTGTTGAGAAGGCGACGATCGCGTCGTTCCTTTGAAATTGTTCAGAGGGACTTATACAATAAGTGAGGCCCACAATTGGTTTATTTACAAAAGGATTGAGACTTACACTCTATTAGAGGCCCAAAGAGTTTGAAAAAGTTTGATGAGGGTTGAATTAATCAAAACCCTAATTTGTTTTCAAAATATATTTTAATTGAATAAAAATTCAATTAAAATGATCAAAATTATTAAACATGTGTGAAAACAAATTGTGAACTTGGATCAATGTTTCAAAAATCATGTTTCTATCCACAAAATGATTGGAAATCAATTATGTTTGGAAAATCAAGGGAGAAAAAAAACATTTTAAATGTTGAAAAACAAATAAAATATTAATTCTTTGTAACAATATCAAGTATATGAAATAATTAATATTTTTAGGATTTTTTGGTAAAATAAAATATTTTAGCATTTTTGTGAATTATTAAAAAAAGAATCAACTCAAAATCATTAAAAACCAGAGAGAAATTAATTTTTGAATCAATTAAATAAAATCACAAAATTCAAATATTTGAATTTTCAAAAAGGGCGCCAAGAATATGGCAAGAATACACGCCACCCTCTGTTTCTGCAGATTTGCATTTTCTATCCAATCTCACTGAATACTTGATGATATCATGCAATCTACATATCAATCTGCTCGTTTTCACCTCACGATCATGTCTATGGTATTTAATTTCATTTATTTTAAGCATGGAATAAGAAATCAAAGAGAAACCTCAAGAACCCTAAAATTTGCATGAAGGCTCAGAAATTCCATACAAGATTCAAACAAAACAATTGATTGAGGGTAAACACTCTATGCATGATTATGAACATATGGCCAAATTATTGTGCAACAAAATATGCATGGATCATAGAGTTAGAAGAGTTCATGCTTACCTCTTGCAGCTGGTGATCGTGTTTTGTGTTAGAGGTGTTGCAAGCTAGTTCCAACAATTTACACAGCTTCCTTAGGTGCCAAGTGATATGTCTGAATGCTTGGAGTGGTTTGAAACAAGCTGAAACTTGAGATGGTACCTCAACTGGACCTCTGTCAAGAACTTGAGCAGTTGGCGAGTGATTTTGTGATTTTGGGAAAAGCATCTGTTTGATGGCTTTGGTGTACTTAAACTGAGCACAAATGAGCTCTATTTATAGTAGAGCAAGTTTGTTTTGCAAGCAATAGTGAATGGCAACTGCTGCAGAAGTTTGGCAAATGTTGATCAATAGGAATCCAAGTCTCCTCTAGCCATTGTAGAGGTTAGAGCACAGGTTGCTGGTTCCCTAGTTCTTGGATAAGTCTTAACTGAATTCAGTTGGAAAGGGCTCAGTCCATGCCATCTTGGTGCATCCATTAAATGCTCCAAACCAAAATTGGAGTCTTGTCCCTCTTTTAGGTATTTCTAGGTTTGGCATGCTACTTTTGGTTCCAAGGACTTGGGAGGCTGATGGATCAGTGTTTGTCCCTCCTTGGTCTTCCCCCGAGGTGTTCAAATGGATAAACTTGTTTGTCACTTGCAAAATTTTCTCAAATCGAGCAAAATGCACAAATCTGCCTTGCCATGACAGTTTGCAGCAAGGCACATTGTCATTGTCATATCTCATGGCTTAAGTGGAGTTTCATGGAGTTCTTGGCCATTTTGGAAAGCTCGTATATGATACAACACATGTGTGATTATAGTTTGTCTTGATACTTTTTGGATCCAAGTGAAAAATCTCCCTACTTTTGAAAAAAAAAACAAGACAGATTCTGACTTAGTGAAAATTTCACTAAGTGTTGGAAAAAGTGGCATTTCATGTTTTCAGCCATTTTGATCCAACCATAACTCAAAATCTATGATGAATTGGAATGAGGTGTAGTTGACACTTTTAAAGTATGCCATGAGAGCTAAAAATCCATCTTTGTATCAGCCCAAATGGTTGCTTGGATCTCAAGTTATGATCCTTGGAAGTTGGTACCCTAGCCATTTTGTTCCATAACTTAGAAAATTTCTAAGTTTTTTATGGTTACCCCTTTTACAAGTTATCCCATTTTTCTTGATTTTTCTTGATGAATGATGATTCCAATCACACATTAACATCATTTTAGGGTGAAAGAACCATAATTGTGAAAAATCTCAAAAAGTTAAAGTTAACTTTTGCGCACAGTTGACTTTTTGTCTGATGAACTCCTAACTGTGCGATCCTCTATGAAATCAAGTCCTTGACCTAAATCAAACTTGATGGATTGATTTTATAGGTGTTATAGGGTGTATTGAATCATGTCCCAAGGTTTGGGAGCATGCCTGGGTCAAAAGTCAAAGGCACAGTTGACTTTTCCAGCGAAACCCTAATTATGGTTCTGATGAATTTGAAACTTGTTGATCAAGCTTCTTGGATCAATCCATTGTTGCAAATGGATCAATTTAGTTTATTAGAGACCCTCAAATCATGTCTTGAGGTTTTGGCTCATGTTTTGTCCCAAAAGTCAACTTAGGGGTGAATTAGGCCAAGGAACCCTAATTCCTGATTTTTATTGTATGCATCCCCTGAGGCAAAATTGACTTGATGATTGGGTTCATGATGTAATTTGGAGCATCTTAGGTTATTATTTGAAGCATTGGCTCATGCCCAGAGGAAAATTCCATCTGGAGGCCCCAATCGACCAAAACCCTAATTTGGTGACACTGGCGATCTTGAGGCTTAATCCACTTGGAATGCTGCAACATTGTGCTTGATTCTTGAGGTGGGAGTCCTTTTGATCCATTGTGGATATTTGAGAGGTTTATACAAATTGAAGATCATGTCATTCCTTGATTGATCCTTTGTCTAAGAGCTCTGAGAGGGCTTGAAACCCTAAATTTGATTGTAGTGGATGCTCACCCATATTTGGGGAGACCAATGAGGTACGATGGTTCATCCATATTGTGATGATGATTTTCACAATGATGGGAAATCTTAGTGGTCAAAATTTGGGGTATGACAGATGCCCCTATTTAATCTTCTTGGACCCGAAGGTGTGAATGGCGAAGGTATTCGGGCATTCGGGCATTCGGGGTGCAAGAGCATTAAATATCGGAATACCCAAAATTTTGATGGTGGTTATGCATGGCAGTTTACGCATTCATCTTCTTTTGCTAAGCGATGATGCTTAGAAAAGGTAAACTTCCCCTCGATCATGGTTTCCTACCAAGGAACTGGTCTTAGTTTCTGAAATGAACTTCCTCTCGATCCTAGTTTCCTACTAAGGAACTGGTCTTAGTTTCTGAAATGAACTTCCCCTCGATCCTGGTTTCCTATCAAGGAACTGGTCTCAGTTTCTGAAATGAACTTCCCCTCGATCCTAATTTCTTACCAAGGAACTGGTCTTAGTTTCTGAAATGAACTTCCCCTCGATCCTGGTTTCTTACCAAGGAACTGGTCTAAGTTTCTGAAATGAACTTCCCCTCGATCCTGGTTTCCTATCAAGGAACTGGTCTCAGTTTCTGAAATGAACTTCCCCTCGATCCTAGTTTCTTACCAAGGAACTGGTCTCAGTTTCTGAAATGAACTTCCCCTCGATCCTAGTTTCCTACCAAGGAACCAGTCTTAGTTTCTTTTGTCAATAAACTTCTTGACAAGGGACGCTGTTCGTAGCGGTCTTCCTCAAACTTCTCACCAAATTTTCCTTGGGAGATGCCATTTAATAAAAAAAATTTGATGTCAGAGTTGCTGGGGAACCTAGTCGTCTGAGTTGTAGAGGTGTACAAACTTCTCTGTTGGAGATGCCATTCATTGACTCTATTGGGGGAAAACGAGTCTCTTGAGAGATTGCTTTCGCTTGGGGTTACCACATCATACTTTTCTCGGGATCTTCTCGGAGAAATGGCATATGAGGTGATACAATTTTGAGGTACTGACGACCTTTTCGTCAGCAAAATTTTTCGGAGAAAAATGGTTGCATTGCCGAATCTCTGATTAAAAGGCTTTCTCTGGGGATTTTCCTTAATCCGGGAAAGCGAAGACATCATCTTCAATGGCGAAGAGTGACGTTGGCTGAAGGTTCTCTGGCCTTTTAGAGGTTCAAGTTATCAAAGTGGTCAAGGGATCTACTTCAATTCAGCAGCAATGTGGAGGAGTGGTAGGTCATACGTCTCCTTTCCCGACGAGGAAAGAACTGACAACTCGGTTGAAAAGACGTTTATCACTAGGGAACAAGACCGACTAGAGTGATAGTGATGTAATATGAATATGAATGTAAATCAATAATGCATGATGTATGTATGTATATGTGTCGCACCTCGAAAAAATCGCTTAATCGAAGACACGACCCTTGCGCAAAAGGCGCGGAAAACGGTTCGACAGGGTCGCCACCGAACTTTATTTATCCCAAAAGAGGGAAAGGAAAATATCGAGAAAACCTTTAAGGAGGGGTAAGAACATGGTCGCCGCAACCACATTCTGGGTTTAGGAGTCGGTTACGTGAGAGGAAGGTACGCGCACCCCCTCACGTCCGTCGTACTCAACGGGAACCTCTTAGTTCGAATTGTGAGGAATGTTATCTAAGCTTGTTTATTTCTTCTCAATGGTAAACGCGAAACGATAAGATAAATGGAAAAGATACTAAGGGGAAATGGGGTGGTTTTAGGATAGGGTGCTCGGCAAGATCATCGCGACCTCGGGCCTACGTATGCTCATTCGGACGAGAATGAGAAATCAGAGCAATCGTAGTTCGACTACGGGAGAGGATAGAGGGAATACGGAAGATGGAGGGAAGGTAGCTCGCCAAGATCATCACAATCTTGTGCCTACGTATCTTTATTCGGACGAGAATAAAGAATTAGAGCAGTCGTAGTTCGTGGTACGCCCACGAAAAGAAGGGGTTAGTGTTTGAATTTTAGGAGACAAAAGATTGAATGACATACAACCCAAGGGGCGTGCCTCGAGAGCAATCACTCAAGAATACATGGAATGCTAGACTCCAAGAATTCAGTTCTTTCGTGAGTTGATTGCGAAAATGTTTGATAATGGTTAAGTGTTTTAAGACGAAAGGGTGAATGAATAACAACCCAAGGGCGTGCCTCAAGAGCCATTCATTCGAAAATCTGAGGAATGCTAGATTCCAAGAATCTCCTCCTTTCGTTAGTTGATTAGAAAAACAGTTTGAAAAAGATCGAATCAGATTATTTGAGAGAAGGGGTGAGGATCGATACTAGTCCCTAGGGGTGCTCCTAGTAACAAAACCACGAGATGTGCAAGTGTGCGTTTGATGACGAGGCAAAAGGCACTCGACTTACGATAATGTTTTGAAGAAGTAGCTCGACGACGGATAGAGTATTGGTTTGAAAATGATTCTTTTTGTTAAATGTTTTAGGGAGAATGACGATTATTCGATAAACGAGACGTCGGCCTTGCAACGAATTAATCGGGGCATTATTGGGATGCTTGATTCCAACGACACATTTTTCATTCGATTGATATATGAAATATTGTTTGTTGGACGACGAAAGTACCACGTGGAATGCTAGACTCCAATGGCATTTCTTTGTCCAAATAGTTAAGACGAGTGTTTTAGGGGCGAAAGATCGAATGACACACCACCCAAGGCGTGCGCCTCAATAGCGGTCATTCAAGAACCCAAGAAGTGCTAGACCTCAAGAATTCAATTCTTTCGCGATTTAATTAAGAAAAATGGTTTGATTATGTGTGTTAGGTATTTTAATCGAAAATTAAGTGCTTAAGCATTTCGATAATTGTTAGTGTGTTTGATTAAAATGTGAAAAAAATGGTTAGATAAACATGATATGAATATGATATGGACAATATGATAAGAATATGAACAATAATAATCAAGATAATATTGACAAGATATAATATCGACATAAAAATAAATTTGGTCTCGTCTTAATCAAGATTTAATCAAGTAATCGATAATCAACGATTTTTGACTTTCCTTAACCAAAAGTGAAAATAAAAGAATATGAGGTAATGAAAAATAAATTGAAATAGAAATAAAATCGGAAAAATAAGAAAGGTCTCATCTTTACTAAGATTTTAAATCGAAAAATCGATAATCTCTTGTATTTGATTTTCATTGACCCAAAGTGAATAAAAAATAATGAAATAAAATCGAAAAGAGAAAAAGAATAAAGGTCTCACCTTTATCAAGATTTTAAATCGAAAATCGATAAATCATTGATATTTGGTTTTCATTGACCCAAAATAAATAGAAATAAAATAAGGACAATAAAATGAAATAAAATCGAACATAGATAGGAATAAAGGTCTCACCTTTATCAAGATTTAATCGAGAAATCGAGAAATCGTTGATATTTGGTTTTCATTGACCCAAAATGAATAGAAATAAAACAATAAATCGAGATAAAAATAAATAAGTGGTAGGCCTCGTATAAATCAAGATTTGGTACCGATTTTAAAAAATCACTCAATATCAAGATGTTTTTGACATCATTGGCCCCAAAATAAAAGAGAATCGAAAAAGAAATAGAATGGGGTGAAAAAATAATATAAAGATTCAACCACTAAGATTGAAATTTAAAACTAAATCAAAAAATAAAAAAAAATTAGTTGCTGATTAACAATAATAACTATTAACAAAACAATTTAAAAAAAAAAAGATTAGGGGTCTGTGCTGAAAAAACAGTGTGGTGTAGGAATTAAAATGGGCTTATGAGCCCACCAAAATACAAAAAAATGAAGAAGAAAAAAAAACTGAAAGTGTATAAGGCATAGGGTTGGTGCGTAAGGCAACGAAGCGGGCTTTAAAGCCCAATCATCCAAAACCAAATGGACAACACCAAAACAATAAGGGTTTGCTTGCCTTAAATAATATCACTTGGCCTTCATAAATGAAATATCAGCAGCAATGTTCTCTTCTAAAGTCACAACAAACTAAAAAGGAAAGGTCAAAGACAATGAAGGTGTCGTCACCCCCCATGAAATCGAGGAACAGAAAACAGATCGCGCTTAGAAGAACATGGCCATGGCATCGAAAACCAACCTTCTCGCACGACTCAACTCGTATTTCCAAATCGGTTTCACAACTTCATCTCCCTCCTCTTCTTTTCACCCTTGTTCTGTTCGTCTCAATCTCGACTCGATCCCATCTTCGCTTTTGATTTCAAACGGTTTATTTCATGTATGGGTTTCGCTCAGATCTTGATCTCGTTTTCAATCTCTCCGTTCATCTCTTCTTCTTCTATTTGGTGAGCTAATTCTGGTTTGGTTTTGTTTACGGATCTGTGTATGGGTTTTGAATGGTGTTGAGGTTATTGAAGGATGGAGAGTGGATGTTTATGCGATTAGGTGAAGACGAGAAGGTGGTTGAAAGGGTGAGTGATATTGGTTGTGGTTTGTCGTGAATGATGAAGGGTGAGTGGCGGATTCGCAGCAGAAACAGGGGCGGCGTTTATATTTCTATTGTGATTCTCGGCGGAGATATGGCGGTAACGTCGGGAGGAATTTGCGGTTGTTGTGTGGATGAAATACGTGACTATGGTTGCAGCAGGAAAACAGTTGAATGATGTTTGTGGTTTTTAAAAGAAGAAGAACGTTCCCCTCTCTTTCTCTTACTTCTCCTCTTTTTAAAATGAAACAAACTTGTTTATTAAGTTTAACAGTACATGTCGATCGTCTTGTTGTGAATGATTAGTAGCTTTCAAAGAAATTCAGGTCTGTAATTATTGACTCATTTGGAATTGCTACATAGTGAAACTCTTATGTGCAGGTTTTTGATGCAAGATTTTGGTGTATTCAAATGGCAGAGTGTTGCATAATTTTGTCTGGAGTGTAGCAAGATGGTAAGGATAGTGTAGGTGCAGGATGTCGTGTAGAGTCAGTTGGTCAAAGTGCTTTTTATGGCACAGGCTGTTCTTACTAGATGTGGATGTAGCTTCCCTTTTTAATTTGTTTTTGTTGTAAATCAAAAGTTTAATGTAATGGGCTTGTAATTTGTAAAATGGCCCTCTCTTGTTTTTTTTTTGAAATATTTTGAATGGTTAATGATGATTTTTATAAATGTGAATCTTTATAGATGTGAAAAAGAAAAGAATTTAGAAATTGGTTAAAAAAAATAAAAAGAAAATGGATTTGAGAATATGGCTTAAAAGAAATGGTTATGAAAGAAATGGATTTAAAAGTGGTTTATGGATATTGAATGGATAGTTGTGGAATTGATAGCAAAAATAAGGGTAATTGAAAATGAAGATGGTTTAGAAATTGGAAAATAAAAAAATAATAATGGTTAAGAAAAAAAATGGATGATGATTAAGAATTGTCCCTAAGGAACCATGAATCAATCTCAACCTTTAAAACTATGGATCATACATCAACTGACTTGCACTAGCACAAAACCTGGTTGAGGCTTCAAACACACATTACTTGAATCACACACCCTGACCTGATCATGAAACACACTTTTCCTGACCAAACAAAGCGACATATTTTTTGGATTTTTTTAATATGGTTAGTGGATGGATGTATAAATGAAGATTATATACAGGTAGGACAAATTTGGGGTATGACAGATGCCCCTATCTAATTGGCTTGAACCTAGTAAGGTAAACTGCTGCGGCGTTCATTCTTTCAAGGTAGAAGTCAATTAGATATTAAGAAGACCACGAATTTGTCCAAGAAGAAAGACAATGCTGGGGAGTGAAATGATGGATCAATGTCACCCTCGAGTGGACACCAAAAACTGGCAAAGATCGTTATCACCAAAAGGATGATAACAGGAGAATCTGACACCAAAAGGATGACAGACCTATCACCAAGAGGATGATAGTAAACACACGCACACAGACCCTTCCACCAAAAGGGTGAAAATGAGGTCAAAACCTGCTATTACCAAAAGGATAATAGGGCACACACACACACACACACAGGCCCTTCCACCAAAAGGTTGAAAATGAGGTCAAAGCCTGCTATTACCAAAAGGATAATAGGGCGCACACATACAGACCCTTCCACCAAAAGGATGAAAATGAGGTCAAAACCTGCTATTACCAAAAGGATAATAGGGCACACCCACACAGACCCTTCCACCAAAAGGATGAAAATGAGGCCACAACCTGCTATTACCAAAAGGATAATAGGGCACACACACACAGACCTTTCCACCAAAAGGATGGAAAATGAGGTCAACGCCTGCTATTACCAAAAGGATAATAGGGCACACACACACACAGACCCTTCCACCAAAAGGATGAAAATGAGGTCACAGCCTGCTATTACCAAAAGGATAATATGGGACACACACACAGACCCTTCCACCAAAGGGATGAAAATGAGGTCAAAGCCTGCTATTACCAAAAGGATAATAGGGCGCACACACGACTATCTGACACCAAAAGGATGACAGGCCTATCACCAAAAGGATGATAGTAAACACACACACCTATACCCTTCCACCAAAAGGATGAAAATGAGGTCAAAACCTGCTATTACCAAAAGGATAATAGGGCACACACACACACACAGAGACCCTTCCACCAAAAGGATGAAAATGAGGTTAAAGCCTGTTATTACCAAAAGGATAATCGGGCACACACACACACACAGGCCCTTCCACCAAAAGGATGAAAATGAGGTCACAGCCTGCTATTACCAAAAGGATAATAAGGCACACACACACACAGACCCTTCCACCAAAAGGATGGAAATGAGGTCGCAACCTGCTATTACCAAAAGGATAATAGGGCACACACACAACTATTTGACACCAAAAGGATGACAGACCCATCATCAAAAGGATGATAGAGAACACACACACACAGTGGCCCTTCACCAAAAGGATGAAAGTGAGGTCACAACTTACTACTACCAAAAGGATAATAGCAAGCAAAACGATATCAAAGGTTTTCATTCACCAAAAGGATAATTCACAGACCAACGATTCATGGATCGGTGACACCAAAAGGATGCAGGTTGAGTAGAGTTGATTGGGTTTGGCTATCACCAAAAGGATGATAGTAATGCAATTGACAAAAGGTCAAGTTTGTTGGGGATATGATGAGTGATGCTTATTTGAAGACATCAACAAAAGGTTGAAGCAAAGAAGTTACTGATGGACACCGTCCTTGTCAACGAAAGGCTGAAAGGAACCAAACCACTGGGGAACGCCCAAGGACTTGAAGGAGATGCTCCTGACTGGGCGAAAGATTTCTTTGAAATCTTGTCTTGAGCTTGGTTAACAAAAGGTTGAACAACTTAGTGAGAAATGCTCACGGATTTGAAGAAGATGCCCCTGGCTGGGCTGAAGATCATCTTGTAGTCTTGAGATTGACCCTGGATCTTAAGCATGTATGAATGCTTGATTTTGTAATGATGTGCAATGCAAATGCTGACGCGCGGAGATGCAAGTGCTGGGGAAGTATGATTGGTTTTTGAGGATTACACATGATGCATATGATGTCTATGATGTCGAATGCGATGCATATGATGCGTATGATGCATATGATTGCAGACTAGCGATTGGATATGTTGGGAATTTTGGTAGTTGCCAATGCGAATTGGACTTTTGGGCGGTGGGAGGGATTTGATTTCCTCGACACTCAGTTTGTTGAAGACACCATGATTGAAGCAGATGAAGATGCTCTTGGAACTTTAAGCTTGATTGCTTGATGATAAGTCGTTTCTGAGAAGACCACGCCTCTGTGCTTGATGATCAGGATAACCTGAAACTGAGCGTAGCGATGTGATCGACTCATGAAGATTATGCTCTTGCTTTGAACTGCTTGAAAGTACAGACAGGATATGCCTGCTGCAATGAGTCTTGCCCCAGTCTGAACATGGTAATGGTCTGCCCCTGATTAACCAGTTCTGAAGCGATTTGATCTTTGGATGTTGAGCCTTGATGTGCTTTGAGATGACTTTCCCCTGATTGAGCTGTTGAAGGATTCGCCCCAATCTGAGGGTTTTGAGGGAGTCTTGCTTCGGGTCGGCACCACTGAAAGTTCAAGTTCCTCTTTGATTGCCCCTTGTTGGAGTTGTCTTGATGTCTAGCACTGATTTGCAGTTAAAATTGCACACCTACAAATGGAAATCTAAATGCAATGCTCATGAAAGTTTTGAAAAAGTGTCATTTATTCGAGTGTCGTGATAGTGAGACGAATGAACCGTTAGCCCAAACGTGTGCTGATTTTGATGGTGTGAAAGATATAGCAAGGAGAATGACACCAAAGCTGAAGATTAGCAAATATGGGGAGTCAGTTTACGCAACCTTGCAATAGTATGCTTCCAGAATAAACCTCGCCTCAATTAGGTCTTTCGAGGGTTGTAACGTGGTCTAGTTTACGATTTATGAAACAAAGGATATTAGGCTCAAAGTATGATTTGTACCCACCCCCTTCTTCGTGATGAACTCCAGTCCTACATTCAGTTAATTTTGCACATGTTTGTCTCCCAAAAAGGGTTGATGGTGTAAGAGTGATGGCTCAAGGTTTGCTCGAAATGGTAGTCATCTTATTTTGCTGGATGTCAGTGACCCTTTGGTTTTGATATGGTGGTCACTAGATCTTATTTTGTTTTTGGTGAGGATTCGAGGGCCTCTTTTGATTTTTCTTTTGATCCCTATCTTTTGCATGGACTAATTTCGCTTGTCGAGTCCATCAGGGTTGCCTTGATTTTTGCCTAAGTCTCCTTTTGAGGTGCTCGACTTAGCAGGCTTTTGATTTTTTGTTTTTTGGTTTTGTTGGATGATTGTGACTGCCAAGTCATGGGTATTGATGAACAACCGTCATGTTTTTTTGGATTTCATCTTGTGATTTGAGTGTGTAGTTGGATTAAATGAACACTACCCTGCCCCAGGTTGAGTGTACGGGTTTGAATATCCGAAGGAAACTGCTACTTCTAGGCTCGAAGTGGTTAACTAGGGATTAACTCCTTGTCTCTCCAGTGTTTGGGGATTGAAACAATGCCTGTACATCATTGACGAGATTTTGTCTGAAAGCATACGGTTTGCAATTATGGGTATTTCGTTTTCATCATCCTCCCTCCAATCATTGCTAAACAACAGTTGATAAAGTGAGTGAAATGGAGATATATGTGTCGGTGATTTGCAGAAAATGGAAAAATGAGTGAATACGACATAACTGATTCAAAACATGCATAATTACTACATTAAGAAAACCAAATACAAATGGAAATGTTCAAAGCATACAATACTTAAACAAATAAAGACGAAAATACAAGAATGCAAATGATGGGATGGCAACATGACTGCCTTCTTCGGGGAAACTTGACTTGACTTTATTTGACTTGGATGACACTAGTTTGGCGGCGGCATAGGATTTTTGACGACGTTTGGAGCCCTCCCATTGAACGTGAGAAACTTTGAGTCGATCATGTCTTGAACTTTGTGTTTGAAAGCTCTGCAGTCTTCGATCGTATGTCCTGGAGCGCCCTTATGATACTCGCAGTGAGCATTAGCATCATAATCTGGGGGAATGACAGTTGGAGGAGCCAAGTCTCTTGGAGTAATGACCCTCTTCTCCATTAATTGAGCAAAGATCTGAGCATATGACGTTGGTAGGCGATCAAAGTCTCTATCAGACCTCCTTGTCCTCTGTTGATTAGGCTGGCGTTGTTGAGCAACTCTCTGTTGTTGATGTTGAGGAGGATATTGATACCCATGCTGATTGTAGGATAGTTGCTGAGGAGCCTGTTTCTGAGGCATTGGAGCTTGAACAGCTTGAACAGTTGGCTGATAAGGCATTGGAGCGTATTGCGCAGCAGCAACATACGGATACTAGAAGTATGGCATTTAAAAAGGCGTTGGAGCGGGAGCTTATTGAGCTTAACCTTTTTGAGCAGAGACAACATTTGTTTCGCCCTCTTTCTTTTTGTATCTATTGAAGGGCTTCTTGACTGCAGGCTGACTGCTAGAACCTCCTTGGATCTTTCCACTTTTCAGACCTTCTTCAATTCTCTCACCGACAATTACCAAATCAGAGAATCCGGCAGAAACATTACCAATCAACTTCTCATAGTATTGGCCTTGCAAAGTACCCATGAAGATGTCAATCAGTTCACGGTCAACAAGAGGTGGATGCACTCTTGCAGCTAACTCTCTCCAGCGTTGCGCGTACTCCTTAAAGGATTCGTTGTCCTTTTGAGCCATACTCTGAAGTTGAGTACGGTTCAGAGCAAGGTTAGTGTTGTACTTGTATTGCTTGACAAATGCATCAGCTAGATCATCCCAAGTGCGCACATTGCTACGCTTCAGCTGCATATACCATTCGAGTGATGCCCCAGACAAGCTGTCTTAGAAGCAATGGATCATCAGCTTTTCATCTTTGGCATAAGCAGCCATCTTGCGGCAGTACGTCTTCAGATGAATATGTGGGCAACTGAGGCCTTTGTACTTCGGGAATTCCTGTACCTTGAACTTGGGAGGAATGACAACATCTGGCACCAAGCACATTTCCAGAGCATTCAAAGAAGTTGAGTTGCGCCCCTCCATGACTCGGAGTTTCTCAGCTAGATCACGACACATTTTGATGGCTTCAGAATCCTGAGCAGCAGTGGGATTGACAATTGGAATAACAGTATGGTAGTTCTGGACCTCATCATACTGATCTACCAAATTTTCCTCAGCATGAGGAATAAGAATCTTTGTGACAACAGGTTGGGCTTGCGGAATAGCACCAACAGTGACTCCAGATGTTGGAAGTGGTTGAGAAATGGCCCCTTCAGCGGCAGAAGTGAAGTTCATTGGTATCCCATAATTGATAGGATTGGGAATAGGAACTGAGAGCCTTGAGGGTGACCCTTGCACAGGCGCAGTGTTGTTGGCAGCAACGGCTTCACGCAGTTCTTCTTCTCTTCTGGCCATCATGATAGCTTCAAGAATCTAATCAATCTTTCCCTTCATAGAGTCCAACTCCTCTCTGAAGGCAGCTTGCTCTTGCTGAATCTGCTCCATCGTTCTTCTTGTGTTGGCTCGAGTTGCGTACTGGTGTCGAGGAATCAGCTTGATTTACTGGAGAAGGAAGGAAGTTGAAGTGAGATTCTGATGTTGAAATGCATTGCAAGATGTATAACTGATGCAATGCAATGCAATGAGATGTATGCAATGCAAGATGCAAGATCCAGGATCACATGTTCAAATAATTCTGAGGTTGGCCGTTCACGGGTAAATAACTAAGGTCTCCGATCAAAGAAACCCTATAGGTAGGCTCTATGAGGAAATTTCTAGGTTCTTTGCCCATAAACCCACTCACGGGATAGTTTCTATATTGATGGATAAGGTTCCCAGGATTACAGACACTAATCGCATCAACGTCACGCAACAGGCTAGCTGCATTACGACGAGAATGACGACAAGGTCTCTCCTGAGCGGGGTCTTCATGCTAGGCGCACAAGGAGCGAGTCCTTGGAGACTAACACTACACGACCACCAATATAGAACTTGGTTCTAAGAGTGGTTCATAGAGTCACGGACCCTTCATGAATCAAGTCGTGCAACAGGCTAGCTGCGTTACAACAGGATCTACGAAAAGGTCTACTCTAGGGGAGCTTTCATGCTAGGCATGCAAGGAGCGAGTCCTTGGGGACTAACACTACTCGACATCCAATTCTAAACTATGTGTTCCCTCTGCTTTTACCAAAACTCGGGTGTAGAGCTTTACTAATGATATCAACCCATGATCCAACAGCCAAGAACAATAGGAGTAAGCAATAAGAGAACAAACACATAAACGAGAAAAAAACATGCAAACAAAGATAACGCTCCTCACAAATCGCTCTAAGATAGGCTTGACTCTCTCTTGCATGGAGCAATTGGTCCCCAGCAGAGTCGCCATCTGTCGCACCTCAAAAAAAATCGCTTAATGGAAGACACGACCCTTCGCGCGAAAGGCGCGGAACACGGTTCGACAGAGTCGCCACCGAACTTTATTTATCCCAAAAGAGGGAAAGGAAAATATCGATAAAACCTTTAAGGAGGGGGTAAGAACATGGTCATCGTAACCACATTCTGGTTTCGGGATTAGGTTACGTGAGAGGAAGGTACGCACACCCCCTCACGTCCGTCGTACTCAACGGGAACCTCTTAGTTCGAATTGTGAGGAATGTTATCTAAGCTTGTTTATTTCTTCTCAATGGTAAACGCGAAACGATAAGATAAAAGGAAAAGATACTAAGGGGAAATGGGGTGGTTTTAGGATAGGGTGCTCGGCAAGATCATTGCGACCTCAGGCCTACGTATGCTCATTCGGACGAGAATGAGAAATCAGAGCAATCGTAGTTCGACTACGGTAGAGGATAAAGGGAATACGGAAGATGGAGGGAAGGTAGCTCGCCAAGATCATCGCAATCTTGTGCCTACGTATCTTTATTCAGATGAGAATAAAGAATCAGAGCAGTCGTAGTTCGTGGTACGCCCACGAAAAGAAGGGGTTAGGGTTTGAATTTTAGGAGACGAAAGATTGAATGACATACAACCCAAGGGGCGTGCCTCGAGAGCAGTCACTCAAGAATCCAAGGAATGCTAGACTCCAAGAATTCAGTTCTTTCGTGAGTTGATTGCGAAAATGTTTGATAATGGTTAAGTGTTTTAAGACAAAAGGGTGAATGAATAACAACCCAAGGGTGTGCCTCAAGAGCCATTCATTCGAAAATCCGAGGAATGCTAGATTCCAAGAATCTCCTCCTTTCGTTATTTGATTAGAAAAACAGTTTGAAAAAGATCGAATCAGATTGTTTGAGAGAAGGGGTGAGGATCGATACTAGTCCCTAGGGGTGCTCTAAGTAACAAACCCACGAGATGTGCAAGTGTGCGTTTGATGACGAGGCAAAAGGCACTCGACTTTCGATAATGTTTTGAAGAAGTAGCTCGACGACGAATAGAGTATTGGTTTGAAAATGATTTGGTTTTTTAAATGTTTTAGGGAGAATGACGATTATTCGATAAACGAGACGTCAGCCTTGCAACCAATTAATCGGGGCATTATTGGGATGCTTGATGTGACACCCCCAATCTATACCCCCAAATAATCAAAGCGATAAATAAAATTCAAAATTTCATCAGAGTATATTTAGAATATCATGGCATAGACCGAGGGGTCACATCAATTTAAAACAAACATACAACACCTGTTCATACAGATATGCAACACTCGCAGGTAGCAAATAAACAGAGGAACTTAGTTCCTACTACCCACAATTCAAATACAGAATAAAGCGGAAAATCTGCACTGAAATCTCATATATATATATATATATATATATATATATATATCACATAAAAAGTTTGTCATACATCAGCCAAACATGCACAAGCCAAAAGATATATATACATATACACATCAAACTACAAAACGATCCCCCTGACTACCCGGTGCCACATATCAGAGCCGACCGACAAAAGGATGAAGACCTAAGCTTCACAAAAAGACCTCCAGCAACTCTAATCTGCAATGCCTCATAGAGCATCATAAAACAGCAGAAGGGTGAGAAAAAAAATCATATTACAGTTGCATATAATTATATATTAACACAAAAATACACAGGTAAAACATTCTCACCATAAATGCACCACAATCAAATACAACACAACACAGTACAATTCTCAAGTATCAAATACCACTACACATCAATCATACCCAATACACTCATCATCAATACAATTACAAATATTCCATCTCATCAATCACATTCACAATTCCATGCACAATTAATCCATGATTTATGCAAATGCACAGAGACCGACACAACGACTCTATGCAATGCACATGCGGTACCGTCTTCCAATGTTTCTCATCACTAGTTCACTCAGGAACTCTGCTGGACCCATCGCTTGTTACATCACTGTAACTCCCCGTCGAGCATACGATGTTCCCCGTCGCTCACACCCCACTTGGGCACACGACGTTTATGGATCGCTCACACCCCACACGGGCACACGACCCGATCGCTCACACCTCACATGGGCACACGATCGTCTATAACCATCGCTTTAAGTCCTCTTATTTTTAAGGCGATTCATACCTCTTATTTTTAAGGCTCACAATGTTATAGCAGATTCCCTCTGGAATCAATCCGTCACTCAGGACGTCACAAGAATGCATATCATGATGCTTGGCATACAATGACTCACGACATTTAAAATGCACACATATACACATCCATAATCATGCATATATCATCAATTACCACGCATTGCATTTTCTTGCCCTTAGGCCACAAATCATCATCACAACATTTCATCATGTATATTCACATCATATAACAGCACACAAGCTACACGTTACATAACAAAAGGATATAGCATGATAACACATCAATCGCACACAGTTAACGCGATAAAAACCCGACAACCCGACTATTTTTCAAAAAGCACGAATTAATTAAATCATATTTTACCCTCCAAACCATTTTTAATAGAAAGAATATTTTATAAGCTTTCCAACGCTTCGAACGGGGGTCAAAACGGACTTACGGATCAAAAGTTACGATCGAAACAATTTTGAAAGAAAAACCTACAGCAGGGCTGACACGGCCGCCTGTGGTGTGTGACACGGCCGTGTCACCCAAAAATTCCAAATGGCCACAAATTGACACGTCTGACACGGCCGCCCGTGTCAGAACCCAGAAAAATGCATTTTTTTACCGTCGGAAGCCTTCCGGACCTCCGATTTCGATTCCGTAAAATGTCCCGGTCTCAGAATTCAGCGTACTACAATATTCTCACCATTAAAAGACCATCCAACACATTTTCCATTTTTGAAATATTTTGAAACCTAATTTTATCAATTTCACCCGATTCTAAACTCGATCAAAATCACTCGAAAACACACCAACAACCATTCATTGATTAAATATCAACTTATACCAATATTACCAGACATATTCAAACACTTTTACTCGATCACAACATCAATTTACACAAAAACATCGATATATATCAAAAACTCAAAAGTTACAAATTCAACTCGATTCAATCAAACGATCACGCTAAATCACGACCCAACATCACACGACTCTACTATGCGATTTATGCCGACTTTCGTCCGTAAAAACATCGATTTCTACTCGTTTATCTCATTTTGACCTATATTTGAAAAACCAACAAAATTTACACACAAACAAACATAATCATACACAAACATAGTATAATCGAGTTTCGCACCCTTACCCGATTAATTCACGTTTGAAAAGTCGGTTGAATTGGTTCCTAAATCCACAAGTTTTTTCCTCTTTTTCTTCTTTTTCCTCTTCTCTTTCTCTTCTCCTTTTTCTTCTTCTCTTTTCTCTCTATTTTCTTTTCTTTCTACTTTTCTCTCTTTTCTTACTACTTTTCTATTTTTATAAAAAAATCAAAATATCTAACCACCCAAAAAGACCAAAATACCCCTACACTCAAATTTCTCGCAAACGTTCCCAAAACGCGATAAAACATCACAACATTGAAAAATAACATATTTCCAAATAAAAGTCAGAAATAAAATAATATAATAATAAAATAATCAAAACGACTCGATTAAATAAAGACTGACAAAACTGACAAAACTGGGGCGTTACAACTCTCCCCCACTTAGAAATTTTTGTCCTCGAAAATATAACTGAGACGAGCAACTCTGGATACGACTCCCGCATCCGACTCTCCAACTCCCAAGTCAAATTTCCCTCAGCAGCGCCTCCCCACGCCACTTTCACAAGTGCAATTTCCTTGCCCTGCAACCGCTTCAACTCGCGATCCAAAATCCTAACTGGTAATGCCTCAACCGTAAGGTTCTCCCTTACCTCTACTTCATCCATCAGAATCACATGTGACGGATCCGGAACATACTTCCGAAGCTGTGAAACATGGAACACATCATGCAAATTCGACAGATTCGGCGGCAACGCCACCCTATAAGCCACATCACCCACTCTCGCAGATATCTGGTAAGGACCAATAAATCGAGAAGTAAGTTTCTTCGATTTCAATGCACGACCAACACCTGTTACCGGCGTAACCCTAAAAAATACATAATCTCCCTCTTGAAACTCAAGATCCTTCCGTCTCCGATCATGATAACTCTTTTGTTTGCTTTGAGAAGCCTTCATTTTCTCACGAATAAACTTCACTTTTTCCGTAGTCTGCTGCACCAACTCCGGCCCAACCACCGTTCTCTCACCAGATTCGTGCCAACACAACGGTGTCCGACATCTTCGTCCATACAATGCTTCAAACGGTGCCATTCCAATACTAGAATGGAAACTGTTATTATATGTGAATTCAACCAACGTAAGATAACTATCCCACGCACCACCTTGTTCTAAAACACAAGTCCTCAACAAATCTTCCAACGACTGAATCGTTCTCTCCGACTGCCCATCGGTCTGCGGATGATAATCCGAACTCAACCTCAACTTAGAACCCAACGCCTTCTGTAAACTTTCCCAAAATATCGAGGTAAACCTTGGATCTCGATCCGAAACAATACTTAACGGAACTCCATGCAACTTCACAATCACACTGATATAAATCTCAGTTAACCGTTCCAAGGAAAAACTGATGTCAATCGGAATGAAATGAGCCGATTTAGTCAGCCTATCAATAACCACCCAAATAGCATTATGCCCTTGCTGAGTATTCGGCAACCCCGTTACGAAATCCATAGAAATGCTATCCCATTTCCATTCCGGAATATCCAACGGTTGTAACAAACCACTCGGCCTCTGATGTTCCACTTTCGACTTCTGGCACGTCAAACAAGCATACACAAACTGAGCCACATCTCTTTTCAATCCAGACCACCAGAAAATCTTTTTCAAATCTTGGTACATCTTGGTCGCTCCCGGATGTATACTCAAATTACTCCGGTGTCCTTCTTCCAAAATCATCCTTTTCAAATCCGAATCATCCGGAATACAAATTCGCCCACGGAACCTCAAAACACCATTAACATCCACTTGAAAATCACCACTCGCATCTTTTCCACCAACCAACATCAAATCCACCAATTTCACATCCAGCTTCTGTTTCTCACTTACTGTCATCAGAAAATCATTAGTAACCTTTAGCATTCCAAGCCTCACACTATCCGACGTCACTTCACAAACCAAACTCAAATCTCTAAACGATTCCAAAAGTTCCCACTCTTTAACCATTAAAGCGAACATATGCAAAGATTTCCAGCTCAATGCGTCGGCTACCACATTAGCTTTACCAGGATGGTAATTCAAGCCAAAGTCGTAGTCCTTCAAAAATTCCAACCATCTACGTTGCCTCATATTCAATTCCTTCTGATCAAATAGATATTTCAAACTCTTGTGATCACTAAAGACTTCAAACCTCGCACCAAAAAGATAATGCCCCCAAATTTTCAACACAAAAACCACAGCCGCTAACTCCAAGTCATGCGTAGGGTAATTCTTCTCATGCACTCTCAACTGCCTCGAAGCATACGCCGCGACCTTACCGTCTTGCATTAGCACACCACCTAGACCAATCAAAGACGCATCACAATACACCACAAACGGTTCATTAGGATTCGGCAAAATCAAAATCGGAGCTGTCGTCAATCTTCTCTTCAGCTCATTAAAACTTTCTTCACACCGAATATCCCAAATGAACGCTTGACCTTTGCAAGTCAACTGGGTCAAAGGAAGTGCTAGCTTAGAAAACCCTTCAATGAACCTTCGATAATAACCGGCCAAACCCAAAAAGCTTCGAATTTCAGTAACAGATCTTGGAGCCTCCCATTGTAGAACTGCTTCTACTTTAGATGGATCCACAGCAATACCATTACCTAAAATCACGTGTCCAAGAAAACTCACTTCCGACATCCAGAATTCACACTTGGACAATTTGGCAAAAAGCTTCTTTTCCTTCAAAACCTGCAAAACAATACGCAAATGCTCCGCGTGCTCCTCTCGAGACTTAGAATAAATCAATATGTCATCAATAAACACAACAAAAAATCGATCTAAATGCTCGTGAAAAATACGATTCATGTACTCCATAAACACACCTGGCGCATTAGAAACCCCGAACGGCATCACAGAGTATTCATAATGACCGTAACGTGTCCTAAAGGCCGTCTTCTGAATATCTTCCTCCTTCACCCTTATCTGATGATACCCTGATCTCAAATCAATCTTACTAAACACACAAGCACCAACCAACTGATCCATCAGATCATCTATCCTTGGAAGAGGATACTTATTCTTAATCGTCACCTTATTCAACTAGCGATAATCAATACACAATCGCATACTTCCATCTTTCTTTTTCACTAATAGAACTGGAGCACCCCAAGGAGAAACACTTGGCCTCACAAACCTCTTCTCCAATAATTCATTCAACTGCTTCTTTAACTCAACTAACTCAGATGCCGACATACAATAAGGTGTCATAGAAACAGGTCTAGTACCAGGAACTAGATCTATCGAAAACTCCACCTCTCTCTGGCGGCAAGTCTGAAATATCCGCAGGAAACACTTCCGGAAAATCACACACAACAGGAAACACATCAAGTGAAACTTGACTATCCACAGTCAACGATGCAAATAACCCAAACAACTGAGCTTCATCCGCCAAAAGTTTCTTCAACTCTTTGGTAGATAAGAAACTCGAGTCTTCGTCTTCCTCAAGAGAAGGAAACCTTACCAGCTTATGATAACAATCAATATAAACCCAATTGAACTGCAACCAATTCATTCCCAAAACCACATCTAAACCCTCCAACGGCAAACACACTAAATCCATCTCAAAGTCTTTACTATAAATGGTCAAAGGACAACTTAAACAAACCAAAGAAGTAGTTACTCACCCCATCGCTGAAGTATCAATAACCATCTCACCATCCATCAAAGACAACACAAGATTCAAACGCTTCGTGCACTCAGACAAAATAAACGAATGAGTCGCTCCAGTATTAATAATAGCAAGTAAAGGTGTACTATTAATAAAACAAGTACCTCTGATCAGACGATCTGCATTAGTAGTCTGAGTCCCTGCCAATGCAAACACCTTCCCACTAGCTGGAGCTTGCTTCAGTTTCTAACACTTCGTACTAATATGACTAGGTTCACCACAGTTGTAACATTTCACCACATTCTTCCTTTTACAATCAGCTACGACATGTCCGACACCTCCACAATTAGTACACTTCCTCATATCTTTCTTGCACTCGAACTGACGATGCCCCAACTCACCACATTTATAACACCTCAGAGGACCAGACATACCTCCACCACTGGGCCTTCGATCAAAAGTACCCCTTTGTTTACCCTTATCAGCTGGTGTCACATATAGACCACCACAGAACTGTTGCTTCCCTTTCCTCTCGCTCACACTCTTATAATGAGTAGAACGAGCCTTACTATCCTCTTCATAAATCCTACAACATTCCACTAAATCAGAAAACCTTCTTATCCTTTGATAATCGATTGCCTGCTTAATCTCAGGACGCAATCCGCTCTCATACTTCACACACTTAGAGAACTCCGCAGTCGCTTCAGCATAATGAGGATAAAACTGCATAAGCTCCACAAATTTAGCAGTATAATCAACAACAGACATATTACCTTGTTTCAATTCCAAGAACTCAATTTCCTTATTTCCTCTTACATCTTCGGGAAAATACTTCCTCAGAAACTCCCGGCTAAACACAGTCCAAGTAACTTTTTCATCTCCAGCTTCCAACACCTGACGAGTACTAACCCACCAGTCATCTGCTTCCTCTTGCAACATGTGAGTACCCAGTCTCACCTTCTGATCCTCCGCACAATCCATCACTCAGAAAATCCTTTCAATCTCTTTCAACCAAATCTGTGCACCATCAGGATCATGTCTCCCCTTGAAGACAGGTGGTTTATTCTTCCTAAACTCATCATTTCCAGCAGCATGAGGTGCACCCTGCACATCCCGAGCCATAGCTTGCATCGCAGCAGCTAAAGCAGCGTCGTTCCTACCAGCCATATTCTGTTCATTTCCAATAACAGCAACTATGGTTAAACAACATGCTCATCCAAACACAACGACCAACAAGGACTGACACAAACTGACACGGTCTGGCTCTGATACCACTTAATGTGACACCCCTAATCTATACCCCCAAATAATCAAAGCGATAAATAAAATTCAAATTTTCATCAGAGTATATTTAAAATATCACGGCATAGACCGAGGGGTCACATCAATTTAAAACAAACATACAACACCTGCTCATACAGATATGTAACACTCACAGGTAGTAAATAAACAGAGGAACTTAATTCCTACTACCCACAATTCAAATACAGAATAAAGCGGAAAATCTGCACTGAAATCTCATATATATATATCACATAAAAAGTTTGTCATACATCAGCCAAACATGCACAAGCCAAAAGATATATATACATATACACATTAAACTACAAAACGATCCCCCTGACTACCCGGTGCCACATATCAGAGCCGACCGACAAAAGGATGAAGACCTAAGCTTCACAAAAAGACCTCCAGCAACTCTAATCTGCAATGCCTCATAGAGCATCATAAAACAGCAGAAGGGTGAGAAAAAAATCATATTACAGTTGCATATAATTATATATTAACACAGAAATACACAGGTAAAACATTCTCACCATAAATGCACCACAATCAAATACAACACAACACAGTACAATTCTCAAGTATCAAATACCACTACACATCAATCATACCCAATACACTCATCATCAATACAATTACAAATATTCCATCTCATCAATCACATTCACAATTCCATGCACAATTAATCCATGATTTATGCAAATGCACAGAGACCGACACAACGACTCTATGCAATGCACATGCGGTACCGTATTCCAATGTTTCTCATCACTAGTTCACTCAGGAACTCTACTGGACCCATCGCTCGTTACATCACTGTAACTCCCCGTCAGGCATACGATGTTCCCCGTCGCTCACACCCCACATGGGCACACGACGTTTATGGATCGCTCACACCCCACACGGGCACACGACCCGATCACTCACACCCCACATGGGCACACGATCGTCTATAACCATCGCTTTAAGTCCTCTTATTTTTAAGGCGATTCATACCTCTTATTTTTAAGGCTCACGATGTTATAGCAGATTCCCTCTGGAATCAATCCGTCACTCAGGACGTCACAAGAATGCATATCATGATGCTTGGCATACAATGACTCACGACATTTAAAATGCACACATATACACATCCATAATCATGCATATATCATCAATTACCACGCATTGCATTTTCTTGCCCTTAGGCCACAAATCATCATCACAACATTTTCATCATGTATATTCACATCATATAACAGCACACAAGCTACACGTTACATAACAAAAGGATATAGCATGATAACACATCAATCGCACACAGTTAACGCGATAAAAACCCGACAACCCGACTATTTTTCAAAAAGCACGAATTAATTAAATCATCTTTTACCCTCCAAACCATTTTTAATAGAAAGAATATTTTATAAGCTTTCCAACGCTTCGAACGGGGATCAAAACGGACTTACGGATCAAAAGTTACGATCGAAACAATTTTGAAAGAAAAACCTACAGCAGGGCTGACACGGCCGCCTGTGTTGTGTGACACGGCCGTGTCACCCAAAAATTTCAAATGGCCGCAAATTGACACGTCTGACACGGCCGCCTGTGATGTGTGATACGGCCCGTGTCAGAACCCAGAAAAATGCATTTTTTTACCATCGGAAGCCTTCCGGACCTCCGATTTCGATTCCGTAAAAAGTCCCGGTCTCAGAATTCAGCGTACTACAATTTCTCACCATTAAAAGACCATCCAACACATTTTCCATTTTTGAAATATTTTGAAACCTAATTTTATCAATTTCACCCGATTCCAAACTCGATCAAAATCACTCGAAAACACACCAACAACCATTCACTGATTAAATATCAACCTATACCAATATTACCAGACATATCCAAACACTTTTACTCGATCACAACATAAATTTACACAAAAACATCGATATATATATCAAAAACTCAAAAGTTACAAATTCAACTCGATTCAATCAAACGATCACGCTAAATCACGACCCAACATCACACGACTCTACTATGCGATTTATTCCGATTTTCGTCCGTAAAAACATCGATTTCTACTCGTTTATCTCATTTTGACCTATATTTGAAAAACCAACAAAATTTCCACACAAACATACATAATCATACACAAACATAGTATAATCGAGTTTCGCACCCGTACCCGATTAATTCGCGTTTGAAAAGTCGGTTGAATCGGTTCCTAAATCCACACGTTTTTTCCTCTTTTTCTTCTTTTTCCTCTTCTCCTTTTTCTTCTTCTCTTTTCTCTCTATTTTCTTTTCTTTCTACTTTTCTCTCTTTTCTTACTACTTTTCTATTTTTATAAAAAAATCAAAATATCTAACCACCCAAAAAGACCAAAATACCCCTACACTCAAATTCTCGCAAACGTTCCCAAAACGCGATAAAACATCACAACATTGAAAAATAACATATTTCCAAATAAAAGTAAAAAATAAAATAATATAATAATAAAATAATCAAAACGACTCGATTAAATAAAAACTGACAAAACTGGGGCGTTATACTTGATCCCAACGACACCTTTTTCATTCGATTGATATATGAAATATTGTTTGTTGGACGACGAAAGTACCACGTGGAATGCTAGACTCCAATGGCATTTCTTTGTCCAAATAGTTAAGACGAGTGTTTTAGGGGCGAAAGATCGAATGACACACCACCCAAGGCGTGCGCCTCAATAGCGGTCATTCAAGAACCCAAGAAGTGCTAGACCTCAAGAATTCAATTCTTTCGCGATTTAATTAAGAAAAATGGTTTGATTATGTGTGTTAGGTATTTTAATCGAAAATTAAGTGCTTAAGCGTTTCGATAATTGTTAGTGTGTTTGATTAAAATATGAAAAAAATGGTTAGATAAACATGATATGAATATGATATGGACAATATGATAAGAATATGAACAATAATAATCAAGATAATATTGACAAGATATAATATCGACATAAAAATAAAGTTGGTCTCGTCTTAATCAAGATTTAATCGAGAAATCGATAATCAACGATTTTTTACTTTCTTTGACCAAAAGTGAAAATAAAAGAATATGAGGTAATGAAAAATAAATTGAAATAGAAATAAAATCGGAAAACTAAGAAAGGTCTCATCTTTACTAAGATTTTAAATCGAAAAATCGATAATCTCTTGTATTTGATTTTCATTGACCCAAAGTGAATAAAAAATAATGAAATAAAATCGAAAAGAGAAAAAGAATAAAGATCTCACCTTTATCAAGATTTTAAATCGAAAATCAATAAATCATTGATATTTGGTTTTCATTGACCCAAAATAAATAGAAATAAAATAAGGACAATAAAATGAAATAAAATCGAACATAGATAGGAATAAAGGTCTCACCTTTATCAAGATTTAATCGAGAAATCGATAAATCGTTGATATTTGGTTTTCATTGACCCAAAATGAATAGAAATAAAACAATAAATCGAGATAAAAATAAATAAGTGGTAGGCCTCATATAAATCAAGATTTGGTATCGATTTTAAAAAATCACCCAATATCAAGATGTTTTTGACATCATTGGCCCCAAAATAAAAGAGAATTGAAAAAGAAATAGAATGGGGTGAAAAAATAATATAAAGATTCAACCACTAAGATTGAAATTTAAAACTAAATCAAAAAATAAAAAAAAATTAGTTGCTGATTAACAATAATAACTATTAACAAAACAATTTAAAAAAAAAAGATTAGGGGTCTGTGCTGAAAAAACAGTGTGGTGTAGGAATTAAAATGGGCTTATGAGCCCACCAAAATACAAAAAAAAATGAAGAAGAAAAAAAAAACTGAAAGTGTATAAGGCATAGGGGTGGTGCGTAAGGCAACGAAGCGGGCTTTAAAGGCCAATCATCCAAAACCAAACGGACAACACCAAAACAACAAGGGTTTGCTTGCCTTCAATAATATCACTTGGCCTTCATAAATGAAATATCAGCAGCAATGTTCTCTTCTAAAGTCACAACAAACTAAAAAGGAAAGGTCAAAGACAATGAAGGTGTCGTCACCCCCATGAAATCGAGGAACAGAAAACAGATCGCGCTTAGAAGAACATGGCCATGGCATCGAAAACCAACCTTCTCGCACGACTCAACTCGTATTTCCAAATTGGTTTCACAACTTCATCTCCCTCCTCTTCTTTTCACCCTTGTTCTGTTCGTCTCAATCTCGACTCGATCCCGTCTTCGCTTTTGATTTCAAACGGTTTGTTTCATGTATGGGTTTTGCCCAGATCTTGATCTCATTTTCAATCTCTCCGTTCATCTCTTCTTCTTCTATTTGGTGAGCTAATTCTGGTTTGGTTTTGTTTACGGATCTGTGTATGGGTTTTGAATGGTGTTGAGGTTATTGAAGGATGGAGAGTGGATGTTTATGTGATTAGGTGAAGACAAGAAGGTGGTTGAAAGGGTGAGTGATATTGGTTGTGGTTTGTCGTGAATGATGAAGGGTGAGTGGTGGATTCGCAGCGAAAATAGGGGCGGCGTTTATATTGCTATTGTGATTCTCGATGGAGATATAGCGGTAACGTCGGGAGGAATTTGCGGTTGTTGTGTGGATGAAATACACGACTATGGTTGCAGCAGGAAAACAGTTGAATGATGTTTGTGGTTTTCAAAAGAAGAACAACGTTCCCCCCTCTTTCTCATGCTTCTCCTATTTTTAAAATGAAACAAACTTGTTTATTAAGTTTAACAGTACATGTCGACCGTCTTGTTGTGAATGATTAGTAGCTTTCAAAGAAATTCAGGTCTGTAATTATTAACTCATTTGGAATTGCTACATAGTGAAACTCTTATGTGCAGGTTTTTGTTGCAAGATTTTGGTGTATTCAAATGGCAGAGTGTTGCATAATTTTGTCTTGGAGTGTAGCAAGATGGTAAGGATGGTGCAGGTGCAGGATGTCGTGTAGAGTCACTTGGTTAAAGGTGTTTTTATGGCACAGGTTGTTCTTACTAGATGTGGATGTAGCTTCCCTTTTTTATTTTTTTTGTTGTAAATCAAAAGCTTAATGTAATGGGCTTGTAATTTGTAAAATGGCCCTCTCTTATTTTTTTTTTTGAAATATTTTGAATGGTTAATGATGATTTTAATAAATGTGAATCTTTATAGATGTGAAAAAGAAAAGAATTTAGAAATTGGTTAAAACAAAAAATAAAAAGAAAATAGATTTGAGAATATGGCTTAAAAGAAATGGTTATGAAAAAAATGGATTTAAAAGTGGTTTATGGATATTGAATGGATAGTTGTGGAATTGATAGCAAAAATAAGGGTAATTGAAAATGAAGATGGTTTAGAAATTGGAAAATAAAAAAATAATAATGGTTAAGAAAAAAAATGGATGATGATTAAGAATTGTCCCTAAGGAACCATGAATCAATCTCAACCTTTAAAACTATGGATCATACACCAACTGACTTGCACTAGCACAAAACCTGGTTGAGGCTTTAAACATACATTACTTGAATCACAAACCCTGACCAGATCATAAAAAACACTTTTCCTGACCAAACAAAGCGACATATTTTTTGGATTTTTTAATATGGTTAGTGGATGGATGTATAAATGAAGATTATATACATGTAGGACAAATTTGGGGTATGACAATATGCTGACAAAACTGACGCGACATACAGACTAGTGGATGAACACGACTAGATACTCGGCCACAGCGGGAGATGAAAAGTATCGCTGGTTCAGAAAATAGGAATTCTACCTTGCTTAGGAGGGATAGTCCCTGTTGGGAGCTACGTTGGTCGGGCTTAGGAGATGAGAACTCTGCCGAGGGTGTCAGACGAAACCTGGTCTCTGACACAGTTGATCCTTCGTTCAGGTGTACTGGCTAAGAAGAAGTACTTTGATTCTGCACTTTGAGGTTCGATTACTTCTGGAGAAGCGATCGATGTTCTTTCGATGTTCAACAGTCAAAAGAAATTTCCATCTTTGTTTTAAAAGGAAAAAAAATTTTAACAAGTAAATTCATTTTTGTTTTATTTCAAGAATCATTAATCATGTTAAAATGTCGTTCTATAAAGGTAAAACAAATGAGAATTATAAACAAAGCACCAAGGCTCAAATTTTATTGATAGTATGGAAATTAGCCAAGCGCATGATTCCATAGAGTATTTACAAAGTTTAGAAAATGGTAATTTAAGGGAAAAAGGCTACATTGAAACATAACGACCGCTATCCTTCTACCAACTTTGAATTCTAGACATCGTGAGCTTCTGTCGAATATGACCTTGACTGGAGTTTTCCTAATGGTGTAACTGCTGCGTGTCATACCCCAAATTTTGACCACTAAGATTTCCCATCATTGTGCAAATCATCATCACAATATGGATGAACCATCATACCTCATTAGTCTCCCCAAAGATGGGTGGGCATCCACTACAATCAAACTTAGGGTTTCAAGCCATCTCAAAGCTCTTAGATAAAGGATCAATCAAGGAATGAAATGATCTTCAACTTGTCTAGCCTCTCAAACATCCCCAATGGATCAAGAGGACTCCCATATCAAGGATTAAGCACAAGGCTGCAACAGTACCAGTGGATCAAGCCTCAGAATCAACAGTGTCACCAAATTAGGGTTTTGGTCGACCAGGGCCTCCTGATGGAAATTTCCTCTAGGCATGAGCCAATGCTTCAAAGCATAACCTATGATGCTCCAAGGGACATCATGAACCCAATCATCAAGTCAATTTTGACTCAGGGGATGCATTCCTAAAAAATCAGGAATTCGGGTTTTTTAACCTAATTCACGCCTAAGTTGACTTTTGGGACAAAATATGAGCCAAAACCTCAAATGAGTATTTGAGGGTCTCTAATACACCACATTGATCCATTTGCAACATTGGATTGATCCAAGAAGCTTGAGCAACAAGTTTCAATTTCATCAGAACCACAGTTAGGGTTTTACGGGAAAAGTCAACTGTGCCTTTGACTTTTGACCAAGACATGCTCCCAAACCTTGGGACATGATTTAATACACCCTATAACACCTATAAAATCAATCCATCAAGTTTTATTTAGGTCAAGGGCTTGATTTCATAGAGGATCGCACAGTTTGGAATTCATCTAACAAAAAGTCAACTGTGCACAAAAGTCAACTTTGACTTTTTGAGATTTTTCACAATTATGGTTCCTTAACCCTAAAATGATGTTAATGTGTAATTGGAATCATCATTCATCAAGAAAAATCAAGAAAAGTGGGATAACTTGTAAAAGGGGTAACCATAAAAACTTAGAAATTTTTCTAAGTTATGGAACAAAGTGGCTAGGGTACCAACTTTGGAGGATCATAACTCCTAAACCACAAGGTAATTTTTCCCCATTCAAATCTGGATTTGTAGCTCTCATGGCCCTCTACAAAAGCTTCAAACACAAATCATTCCAATTCCTCATGGATTTTAAGTTTTTGAATGATCAAGATCACAAAAAGTGAAAATGTCACTTTTTCCAACACTTAGTGAAATTTTCACTAAGTCGGAACCTGTCTTAATTTTTTCAAAATGTAGGGGCATTTTTCACTTGGATCCAAAAATTATCAAAACCAATTATGATCAAACAGTTTTTGTATCATATGAGGGCTTTCCAAAATGGCCAAGAATTCCATCAAATTCCACTTGAGCCATGAGATATGACAATGGCAATATGCCTTGCTGAAAACTGTCAAAGCAAGGCAGATTTGTGCATTTTGCTCGATTTTCCAAATTTGTGCAAATGACAAACACACTTATCCATCTGAACACCTCAGGGGGAGTTCAAGGAGGGACAAACACTGATCCCAAGCCTCCCAAGTCTTTGGAATCAAAAGTAGCATGCCAAACCTAAAAATGCCTAAAAGAGGGACAAGACTCCAATTTTGGTTTGTAGCATTTAATGGATGCACCAAGGTGGCATTGACTGAGCCATTTCCAACTGAATTCAGTCAAGACATATCCAAGACCAAGGGAGCCAGCAGCCTGTGCCCTAACCTTTAGTCAATGGCTAGAGGATACTTGGATTCTCATTGATCAACATCGGCCAAACCTCTGCAACAGTTGCCAATCACTATTGCTCCTAAAACAAACTTGCTCTACTATAAATAGAGCTCATTTGTGATCCATTTGAGTACACCAAAGCCATCAAACAGATGCTTTCCTCAAAATCTCCTTCTTCACTCCAAAATTGCTTTCCAAAGCAAGTCACTATCGGGTTTTGAGTTTGAGAGCTATTCCAACCAAACCAATCACACACACACACTTCATAAACATCATATATAAGTGATCCAAACATTAAACAACATCTGGAACACTGGTTTCATAAAATCACCAGCCAACTGCTCAAGGTTTTAACCAAGTTGCAGTTGGGATACCATCTTCAGTTCCAGCTTGTTTCAAACCATTCCAAGCACTCAGGCACATCACTTGGCACCTAGGGAAGCTATGCACACCATTGGAACCTAGCTGTAACACCTCTAACACAAAACACGATCACCAGCTGCAAGAGGTAAGCATGAGCTCTTCTAACTCTATGATCCATGCATTTTTTGCTGCACAATAATTTGGCCATATGTTCATAATCATGCATGGAGTGTTTTCCCTCAATCAATTGCTTTGTTTGAATCGTGTATGAAATTTCTGAGCCTTCATGCAAATTTTAGGGTTCTTGAGGTTTCTCTTTGATTTCTAATTCCATGCTTAAAATAAATGTAATTAAAGACCATAGACATGATCGTGAGGTGAAAACGAGCAAATTGATATGTATATTGCATGATATAATCAAGTATTCAGTGAGATTGATGAGAAAACGGAAATCTGGGTAAAACAAAGCACGCAGGCAAGGCCAAGATGTTCTTGGCGCCCTTTTTCAAATATTTAAATTTTTGAATTTTTGTGATTTTATTTAATTGATTCAAAAATTAATTTCTCTCTGAGTTTTAATGATTCTGAGTTGGTTCTTTTTTTATTAATTCACAAAAATGTTAAAAAATCCCAAAAATATTACTTATTTCATATATATATTAATATTTTGCAAAGAATTAATGTTTTATTTGTTTTTTACATTTGAAATATTTTTTCTCCCTTGATTTTCCAAACTTAATTGATTTCTAATTGTTTTGTGGGTATAAACTTGATTTGTCAAACATTAATCCAATGCCACAATTTGTTTTTCACACATGTTTAACAATTTTGATCATTTTAATTGAATTTTTATTCAATTAAAATATATTTTGAAAGCAAATTAGGGTTTTGATCATTTCAACCTTCATCAAATCTTTTTTAAACACGTTGGGCCTCTTGGTAGAGTGTAAGACCCAACCCTTTGTAAATACAAACCTTTTTGGGCCTCAGTGTATTGTATAAGTCTCGATCCCATCAAAAAGTTTGGCGCGATCGTCACCTTTTTAACAAAAAAACCTTGGGCCTCTCCTTGAGTTGTAAGCCCCATCTTTTCTTTTAAAATCACCGTTGGGCCTCTAATAGAGTGTAAAACCCAACACCCTTTTAACCAAAACTTTTTGGGCCTCAGACATGGTATAAGTCCCTCCGCGTTAAAAAAAGAAATCTCGACACGATCGCCAGTTCAAAAACAAATCATCTGGGCCTACCCTCGTGTTATAAGCCTCATTATTTTTCTTTAAACACCTTTGGGCCTCTTGAGAGAGTGTAAGACCCATCCCTTTGTACAGAAAACCTTTTTGGGCCTCAATTACTTGTATAAGTCCCTGTACAATTTCAAAACAACAGTGCAATCACTGATAAAACCTTGGGCCTCTCCTTGAGCTGTAAGCCCCAACAAACCTTTCAAAGCACTTTCTCCTTTGATTTTGAATATAATATTGTTATCAAAGCTTTCTTTGTTGAACAACAAACAAAATAGCATGGAAGCTCTACAACTGAATAAGTGTTTACCCGCTTTCATTTATCGCTTTCATATGTATATAACTGTATTGTGGGGCTGTTTCACTGTAAGTCTTCTTTCACAACCTTTTATATACTCGTCAAATATCCACTGTGTAATACTAGTATAGTTATTTAGAGTTTTCCCCGGCAACTACGTCTAACACTAAGTAAATCCCTGTTGGTCACTCTTAAATACAAACAAAACTAGATCCCCATAGGATTACCAGACACAGTCTTCCCTCCTCTTGGGGTTAAACAATATGGAGACATGAAAGGCAGCATTCTCGATGAACCCTTTCGCAGACTGTCACTCTTAGAAATCGTCAAAGAGACTCTACTCCCCAGAGATGATCTTTTCTCCGTGAATGGCATCTCTTAAGTTTCTTCCAAATTCTCGGACTTTCCTGGCTTGATCTATTCTCAGTGAATGGCATGTTTTGAACTTCTCGGGGTTTGGGGACCCACGGGTTTCTTAAAAGCATCCCTGCCTTCTCTTGGGCGTTGTACAAGGACCCTTCGGCTTCTTAAAAGCTCTCATGCCTTCTCTTGGGCTTAGTACAAGGACCCAGAGACCTCTACAGGTATAGAAACAGAACCTAGTCACCAATTTACTAAAGCTATCTTTCTGAGTCAGGTGTCAGACCAGTTAATGGGTTGACCTTCATCCCTTAACATACCAGCCTTCTCTTGGGCATCATACAAAGATCATTTACTACCTGAGAATCGATTTCTCAAACCACCAGTAGACTTGAACAGTCTCAATACCCTTTGGATTGCCCATTTCCTTAAAGAACAAGAAATAACCCTGATCCTCTGATCAGTGCCAAGGCACAACCATACTTTTAGTCTTTCCTTTTATAAGAACTAATTTTCTCTTTTATCCAACATACCGGACCTGTCACTAAACTGAAACAGTCACCAGCACGGTAGCCTCCTCTTGGGCTTTGTACAATGATTCTCCCCAACGGAGCTAACCTTTTCACACTCTCTTGTTGAGTATAAAAGACACTCTTGTTGAGTCAAACCTGTTTAGCCTCCATCTCGGGCTTCGTGCGAGATACTAAAACACTCTCTTGTTGAGTATAAAAGACTCTCTTGTTGAGTCAAACCCCTTTTTGCCTCCATCTCGGGCTTCGTACGAGATAAAAATCACTCTCTTGTTGAGTATAAAAGACTCTCATGTTGAGTCAAAACCTTTTAGCCTTCGTCTTGGGCTTCGTACGAGACACATAAAAACACCCTCTTGTTGGGTCAATAGCCTTCTCTTAGGCTTTGTATAAGAAAACCGCGGTTGAGTCAATCAACCTTTTAGCATCAAAATATGTGCCTTGCTCACAGTATACAAACATCAACAACTCATTTTCCTTCATCTAAATTACTGTAAGTGGCAAGCCTCTGGATTATTTACATCCACACCACTGTCCCTCTTTTAGCATGAGAAATTCCTAAGGAAAGATGGCATTGCTCTAAACTGAGTTAAAGTCTTCTCCTTCAGGTTAAAAATCCCCTATAAAGGAAATTATGGCATTGCTGGATTCACATATCCCAGTTAAAGTAATTCTCCTTTATAATCAGTCACCCCACATTTGTGACAAACAGACCAAATATCCCCTTTTAGAGATGACAAATTCTCTCTCATCAATAAACCCTTTAACTTCACATCTTGGGCTTCGAACAAGATACAAATGGACCCTTTAGTTTCACATCTTGGGCTTTGAACAAGCTACAAACCACATTTAGCTTCACGTCTTGGGCTTTGAACAACACACCAAAACAACCTTTTTTCCTCCCATAGAATAGGAGGAACTACGATCGCTCTGATTTCCCTGTTTCATCAAACGGGAATACGTAGGCATAAGATTGAAAAAATCTTAGCGAGCATACCCATCAAAAACCCAAAATCCAGTATCTCCACCAAATCAACCCAAAAGCATCAAATATAAACACATTACCAAAAACCTCACAAATAATCCAAACACTGTGTTCTTAACGAAATAATCAAAGATTGGGCCCCACACCCATATAGCATTTGTAACCTAACAGACCGCTGTTCAAACTCAGTATGCAAGCAGGGTTAATTAGAGACTTCTATTTCCTTTCCTTAATCAGCTCAACAGGATAAAAAAATGAATCGAACTGTAGTGCCCAAGCGATAGTGACTCAGGACCACAAAAATCGCGCTACAGAAAAAATGGCGCCCACCGTGGGGCCCTATTCTTACAATCTTCGATAGAAAACCTTAAGTTCTCGGAATGTCATAGAAATGACGACTCTGCTGGGGAGTCATTGTCTGTATAGGATCATAAGACTAGAGGTCTAGGATGATTAAGACAAATATATATACTGCTTTTCCTAATTGATATCTGTGTTTATTTTTTTGCTAATGGGAATGCGTGTGATGTCGCATGTGGAAAGATTGAGTATACACCTAAGATAGGTGATGGCAATGCGGGTAATCTTGCGGGGAATGAATCCCAGTTAAGAGTCCCTGATCGACCATCAAACTCAGTGGAGACTCCCTTTGCAGATACATTGCCTATACGACTTCGGTTGTTGAAAGTAGTGTGGTCGACTGGGTTATCTGAGAAGCTGAGGTTTTTAGTAGACTTAAGCCATTTTGTAGTGCGGAAACTATCGGAAATAGTTGTCACGCGATACTACCCTCATCTGAGATTGCTCTAGGATACATCAGCTCGCTGGCGATCCGCTTGCTATTGTTATCCCAGAGGGGTCAATGATTTTGCGGACAGGTACAAAAAATCGCCAGTATAAACCTTTGGGGGGGGGGGGGGGTAGAGCCTTGACTTCATGATACCGACCCTTTAACCCCATGTTTTTTCTATGTTTTTGTGTGCTGCATTCATACATTCATTTAAAAAACATTAAAACCAAAAAAAATCTTCTCTTCTAGTCTCTCTTTTTCAAATTAAACTGAGACAATGATTGCAAATGTCAGAGAAAGGAGATTGCTGATGGATTTCGGTAGAAGGAAAACTCATAAGTACACCTTCAAGGTTCCAAAGCTAGAGGATTTGAGAGGTTTGGCGAGAATGATCACGAACCACGAGGCTTTTAGAGCCAAGTACGGAGGGTTGCTGTCCTTGTTAAGGGTCCATGTAATCGAAGGAATCCTGTCCACACTAATCCAATTCTACGATCCGGTCTATCACTGTTTCACATTCCCGGATTATCAACTAGCACCAACACTGGAGGAGTATTCTCACTTGACTAATCTGCATATCACTGATCAAGCTCCATATTCTCAATGTGGAGTGTAATAAAATACAGCAGCTACTAAGAGAAACAGATGCTCTGATTGAGATTTTAGAGCAATGTGCTGTAGAAAATTAGGATGACCAAAGAAATTTGCTCGCTCCTTTCACTTGGAAAAGGAATGACAACCCGACAACGGCCCAAGGGCCCCGGTCAAAGAAAAGGAAAGCACCCGAACCAGCACTTGAGCTCTCTTCAGAGAGGACTCAGGACCCATTGGCTTAGATTTCCTTTCGCAACACTTTGTAATCTACTGTATTTCCATTTCCGCAATCCTTTGAATTCAATAAAACGGGGTTTCCCCACTGTTTGATATTTGCAATCCAATTATCGAAGTTTACTTTGATTAAACAAAAATAATTAATATAATCATTGCATATCATTCATCATAAACACATTCTTCTTACCTACGAATCTCACGTTTGCATCTCGATTCTAGAGTCAAACTGTCACATTCGTACAATACTCGGGCCAATCGTCAGAAAAAGATGGATGATCTTAAGGAAGAGAACAGAGAGTTGAGGGAAGAGATCGACACTCTGAAAGAGGATATGAGAAAGCTTTATAACGACATGCAAGCTCTAGCAGAAGCTCAAATGCAACAACAAAGGACTTGATCTCAGAGATCACCTCGACACCCATAGTGAAGAAGTATGATCCTAGGTACAAAATGCCGAAAGATTGTCCCTGGGGCATGCCACTCAACTATATCCCGGAAGGATATGTTCCGCCGATCACTGAGGATCAGGGAACCACAGCAGGAACCGCTAGGCCTGAAGGTTACAAACTTCGGGAAATCGAAGATGCCAGGGGCATGATAGCAACTCCTAAAGGTTACAAACTTCGGGAGACACCGAGAGTCTCAGCCATGATGACTATATCATCACCTGTGGTACACACTGTCCCGGAAGGACAGATTCCACAGATACCTTCTGGTGGAAATGACCGCATGTTCAACAGAATGAATGAGTTCCAGGAACAGTTCCTAGAGATGTAGAAAGAACTGCAAACCCTTCACGGTCAGGATTTATTTGGAAAGGACGCCACAGACCTTTGCTTGGTTCCCAATGTGAAAGTTCCACACAAATTCCAGGTGCCCGACTTCGAAAAGTACAAGGGTAACTCTTGCCCTCAAAGCCACTTGGTGATGTACGCTCGGCGAATGTCAGTTCAGACAAAGAACCATGAGCTACTAATTCATTACTTTCATGATAGTTTAACCGGTGCCGCATTCAAATGGTACATGGGTTTAAATCGCACTAAGATCGGCACTTTCAGAGATCTTGGCGCTGCTTTCGTTCAACAATATAAATACAATTTGTACATGGCACTGGACAGAGATCAACTCAGATCAATGTCACAAAAGGACAAGGAAACCTTTAAAGAATACGCTCAGAGATGGCGTGAAATTGCCGCCCAGATTTGTCCACCTCTTGAGGAAAAAGAGATGACAAAGATCTTCTTAAAGACCTTAAGCTCATTCTACTATGACAGAATGGTTGCTAGTGCGACCAGTGATTTCACCGAGATGGTGGGCATGGGGGTTCATCTTGAGGAAGCCGTCCGAGAAGGACGTTTGGTTAAAGACGCTGGATTATCAAGTAGTACAAAACGATACGGTAGTGCTCTCCTTAAGAAAAAAGAACAAGATATCAGGAATTTCTCTCTCGGAAAGCAAAGGTGACGATATCAACCAGTAGTAGCTGTAACTCCTGATATCAATCCTGCGCCTGTTCCTACGTATCAACCGCAGGTTGCTCAGAGCCAACCGAATCAACAACAATATCAGCAAAGGACACAACAACCTCTTCAGCAGGCTCGTCCTCAGTACAACAACAACCGTACAACGCGGCCCCCATGGTTCAACCCTATACCCATATTGTACGCGGAATTGCTTCCATGATTACTGGTCAAGGGGCACGTCCAAACTAAGTCTCCTCTTATAGTACCAGAAAATCTGCCTTTCTGGTTCAAAACGGATCAGACTTGTCCTTACCATCAAGGAGGACCAGGGCATAACATAGAAAAATGTCTCAATTTCAAATCCGATATACAAAAGCTTGTTAGGAGCTGGGTCTTATCTTTCAAGGATACAAATCCAAATGTTCTCACAAACCCGCTACCTCAACATGAGAAAGCTGCAGTCAATTTGATAGAGGAAGAGTCTAACAACACCTATCAAATTCATGATGTACACTTGTTAAGGGCCAACTTGGTCAAGATGCATTGTAAACAGAGCGGATATGGCCATGTGCCACCTCATAATTATCACCAGTGTGATATCTTCTCTAAAAACAATCAAGGATGTTATGTGGTGCAATCAGCTCTACAGGAACAATTGGATCTCGGATGGATCCAAGAGCATCGATTTCGTGGAGTCAACATGACCTATACGAATTCCAACATCATCCAGAACCACGACATCCGTGAAATGAATGTCAACCTGGTGGCGATGCACTCAAGGAAAAGCCAGTATCATAATCTGCCACGGCACGATTACAATTCCTGTCTGACTTGCTCGGTAAACAAACAGGGATGCTCTTTCGTACAAGAGGACCTCCAGTGTCAGATGGATCTTGGATGGATCCAGGACTACCATGATAGAAATCCTTATCAGATCAACATGATTCAAATCTTTGATATTCGTCTGATGAATACCAGCTTGGTGGAGTTACATGCCAGGCAGGTCCAACTTGGTTTTCTCACTTCACATGATTATCTGACCTGTAAAGGATGTTGTGAGAGTAACCAAGGGTGCGCTCTCGTTCATAGAACTTTACAACACTTGTTAAACCACTGGTGGCTTCCAATCTATCTGGATGAAGACACGCAACAAATTAGTGTGCTTAATGGAAACCCTACTCAGCGTCAAAGTCAGGATGTCCGATCTATGGAAACAAACCTGGTAAGGTTGCACTGCATTCAAAGCGGGCGTGGCCAGGTGCCACCACACAACTATGAACGTTGTACAGTCTACTCGGAGAGTAACCAAGGATGTTACCTCGTGCGAGCAGCCCTTCAAGGTCAGTTGGACCGAAAAGAGATTCACCCATGTCCGAGTTCCAAGCCAATCAACTAAACGCCAGACTACTTCACTGATCAAATCAAAGACGTTGTCATAATCTTTGATCACGAAGGGACCAAGGATGTTTGTTCCATCATCTCTCTATTGGACGAACCAAAAGTTCCTAGCCGGGAACTGATTGAAGTTACTTACGACAGTTAGAAAAATCAAAAGGCTCTTGTAGTCATTTACCTTCCAGGACCAGTGCCGTATGAATCAGCTAAGGCGATCCCTTACAAATACGGTGCAACAACAATTGAGAATGGAAAAGAAATTCCATTACCCTCCATCGTAAATATTGCAGACATCAGCCGAGTAACACGGAGCGGTCGAATCTTCAACCGAGGAGTTGGAGAACCCAGCAGAGAAAAGGAACTTCAGATAGAAGCTCCAAATCCACCAGTCGGTCAATCCAGTGATCCCGACCTTTCGAAAAACAATGATGAGATGCTGAAGCTCATCCAAAGGAGTGAATACCACATTGTTGATCAACTGTTACAAACTCCTTCAAAGATCTCTGTGTTATCTCTTTTACTCAGTTCCGAAGCCCACAGAGAGGCTCTACAAAAAGTCTTAGAGCAGGCCTTTGTGGAATAGGATGTGTCAATACGACAGTTCGATAGCATCATCTCTAACATCACTTCATGCAACAACTTAGGATTCAGTGATGAGGATTTGCCAGAGGAGGGCAAAAGTTACAATATGGCGCTCAATATGACAGTTAACTGCCAGGACGATGCTTTAGCCATCGTACTAGTAGACACTGAATCGACCATCAACGTCATACCGAAGTCCACTTTAATGCGACTATCATTCAAAGGACCCCCGATAAGGGGCAGTGAGGTTATCGTCAAAGCCTTTGACGGATCTCGGAAAGCAGTTATCGTCGAAGTCGACCTTCCCATAACTATCGGTCCTCACACTTTCCTAATCACTTTCCAGGTCATGGACGTCCGGGCAGTGTACAGCTGTTTATTAGGAAAACCCTGGATACACCAGGCTGGGGCAGTCACTTCGACACTGCACCAGAAACTGAAGTTCGTCAAGAACGATCAACTCGTCACGGTCTCTGGAGAACAAGCCTTGCTCGTGAGTAACTTGTCATTATCTACTTGTATAGAACCCGAGGAGGTTGTAGGAACCCAGTTCCAAGCACTTTCGGTGAGCAACGACAATCAATCATAAAAAGGAACATCGATTTCCTCATACAAAGATGCTCTCAAAGTAATCGAGAGTAACAACGCAAAAAGATGGGGACAACTTGTCATTCCTACTGATAATAAAATAAAGAAGGGTCTTGGTTTTTCTGCGACCTGCACCCAGAATGCTGCTAGCGATGAAAGTCTTCATCCCATTCAGGACGTCTTCCACAATGAAGGTTTCCTTCACCCAGTGCCTCAAGCAGTCCATACCATCAACGAGGGAGATCCCTCTGATACGAATAAAGAATGGAAGTCCTATCTTAACAAGGACGGTTATATGTCTCAGGAAGAGGTGCCTACGCCATTTTGCTATCCCGTACAGAGTCCGAGATTTATACCAAGGTTAGACGTCAAAATGATATACGGAGATTGTGATCCGGAAGGATGCCTTGCTCCACCAAATTCATTAGAGGAAGACACTCTGATGAAAGACAACTTTGACCACGACTATTATGGCCCAATGGATGGCCTGCCTATCTGGCAGCCGTACCCCGGAGACTTGGGGCAAGAAAATCATCCGAACAATGAAAATCAGCTGAACATCATTGAATAGAATACATGCGTCCCCACCATGTCATAGGATCAACACTCAGGTCATTCATAAAATATCCAACACGACGATGAATTTGCAACGTTCGCCGAACTAAATTTCATCAACTATGCTTTTCCTAAGGTCAACGTCATCGAGAGAAATGACTCCTCCAGTTCCAAAGAAGTGTGGGACACCTCAGGACAACCGAGTGAAAAATACAACTTCATGGTCAAAGACACCGCTCCTAAAAGCTCTCGTATCAGGCTCGAAGACATCCAGCCAACTGGATGGGGAGATTTGCCTGAGAGCACTAATACTCTACAAAATACGACTGAGGAATCCTCCTACGACAACTCTACCTGGGAGACAGATTCCAATGATCCTGCTCCGCCAGAAATCAGCGTTATTTCTGAAGACAAGCCAAGAAAGAAGGTACCAGACTTTATGATTCACCGAGGAGTTCTCCGCCAACGGGTTGCTGTCGATGTTTCGAAGATCGTTCATAAGTCCAAGTAATTGCCGTCTTTAACCTTTCACCCAGCCCAGGTGAAACAAATGTTTTGATAGGGCTCGCTTTCTATAATTATCCCTCTTCGCTTCGCCCAAAGCGACAGAGTTTTGTTTTATAGGACTGTAGTTTCAAGAATTGACTTGTTCAAAAAATAAAATAACGTCGTTCTGTAATCTCTGCGTTAATTGATGTTTTATCTTTTCGCTTTTCTCAGAAAATGGTAATCCTAAAAAATAATTCAAAATAAACAAGCAGTTTTTCAAAAAAATACACTACACACTCTTGCATTTTCTCTATCTCTTCTAAACACAAATCATACCGTCATGCAGATTGCTTGTTTTAAACCCCGTTGAAACATACGATCTAATGCCTTCTCCCAACTTTGAGTTCCCGGTATTTGGGGGTGAAGAAGAAGTTGACGATGAAATTCCAGAAGAGATCTCCCGACTACTCAACCAGGAGGAAAGGTCCATTAAACCTTACAAAGAGCCGTTGGAAACAGTCAACTTGGGTTCAGAAAAAGAGAGAAAAGAAATCAGGATTGGGGCACTGCTCAGTCCAACTGTCAAAGAAGGTTTGATAAAGCTTCTCAAAGAGTTTCCCGATGTATTCGCTTGGTCCTATCAGGACATGCCAGGGTTGGATACCATCATCGTGGAACATCATCTACCGTTAAGCTCAGAATGTCCTCCAGTGAAACAAAGGTTGAGACGGACTCACCCAGACATGGCCATCAAAATCAAGGAGGAGGTACAGAAACAGATTGACGCGGGTTTCCTCACCACCTCAGAATATCCTCAATGGTTAGCCAACATAGTACCCGTTCCAAAAAAGTACGGAAAGGTCAGAATGTGTGTCGATTACAGAGATTTAAACAAGGCTAGTCCAAAGGATGACTTTCCTTTACCACACATTGACATGCTGGTTGACATTACAACAAAGTTCAAAGTTTTCTCCTTCATGGATGGTGTAACACGGTGGGAGAACTAACTTTTTTTTTGTTTTGTTTTCGTAAAACATGTTGCGGTTAGCAAGAATCGCCACCGACTTTTCTTTTATCCAATAAGGAAAGGCTGAAAAGAATAGGAAAGACCTTGATAGATTTTGAGTTCGGGGGGTAAGTTATACAAAGGGAAGGTATTAGCACCCTTTGTATCCATGGTTATCCACGGGCTCTTAAATGCTTAGCTCACCTTTTTTACTTACTTTTTGAATGTGTGTGAACGTTTTGAAAATATTTTGTAAAAGTTTGACTTTGTAAAAATTCTTGTAAGAATGTATACAAAGTGTTTGTTTTTTTTCTTTGAAAATATTTTTGGAAGAGTGAGATATGAAAAGTATTTGTTTTTGAGTTGTGAGCAAGCATTTAAAAGTTACTTACCCCTAATTTGTAAGGTTTTTCTTGTACTTATCATTTTCCTTGAGAGATAGTACTATCCATACCATTAGTGGGTAGGTAGTATTGTCTATTGGATGTTGAGGGACAACAAAGGGTCACCGAATGGTCATAGAAAGCAACATGTAAGGATACCTTAGCAATGCGAAAGGACTATCATCATTTTTCCATAGGGTCGTCGAGGGACAAGATCATCTTTTTGTAGGCAGCTCGAAGGGTCATCGAGGGACTATGATCTATGATATTATTCGTAAGCGTCTTTTGCTAAAGTACCCCTACTTTCGAGGGACATGACCGTTTTAATCGTAAGGCAACAGAGAGAGGTTACCCTAGAGGTGAATGTGTGCAATGTTCGTTGATTCAATTATATTATCTTGAGTTATATGTTATTCTAACGTTTGATTTTAGATCTTTCCATACATGCCTATTTATCTAGCAAATAAAATATAAGTGCGAAAAAATAAATACCTACACTATTACATGGCTTATGGGCAGTTACATGATATAATCGTGCGAGAATGTAACATAGATTATTATAAGGCTTATGGACAATTACATAATATAATCGTGCGAGAAAAGTAAACTACACTATTACAAGGCTTATGAACAGTTACATAATATAATCGTACAAGAAATGTAAACTACACTATTACAATTTATGCACAAACCTATACATTTATTCTAAGAAAATAAATGATAAACGAAAAGCAATTACATATTAAAAGTCAAGTTAAATGTCCTAAATATCTAAGTCAATATTCGTTTTTTTTTTAGAAATTATTTTAAAATAAATAAACCTAATTTCTAATTCATTTGTACAAAAATTAATTAATTATAAGTCTAAGTCTACAAAAATTAATTTTAATAAAAATAATCTAAGTCTAAAAAAATGATTACATAACCTAAACTATATTTTTTATTCTTTTAACGGTTTTATGATTTTTTTTTTGTTTTTTTTAACTTAATTGAAAAGAAATAAATAAATTACTTGAAATATGATAAAAGAAAGGGATTAGAAAATAGTTAAAAAAAATTGCATGGGGTGGGAATCGAACCTTCAGGATAAGTATTTTATCCTTGGTTTGGACTGAGAATGAATGGAAATGGAGTTTTGAATTTTCACTTTTTTTTTCAAGAATTTGGTGATTTGGAAGCCTTCCTTTGTGAAGCCTCTTGCCCCTTTTCTCTTGTGTTTGAGCCTTGTATTTATAGGAGAAACATGGTAGACAAAGAATCATTGAAGAGCTAGGATCAAGGAACATGTTTCCAGCCATTTTAATTTTTTGAAAACCATGTTTCCTTCACTCTCTCCCAAAGTTTTATTTGGGTTTTGATGGCCTTGAATGACATGTTTTAATCATCTAGAAACTCCATTTAAAAGGATCCATGTGCCCACCATTATTTGATTTATTTTGTTTTATTTAATTTTGTTTATTTCTTTGAATAAAATCAAAATAAAATAAAATAAAAATCCAAATAATACCAAAGTGAACTTTGAGGTCCTTGAATATGTCATAAATATGATTCAACCTTAAAAGATAGGCCCATTGGTCCAAAAGCTCAAAAATGTTCAATGTAGGTTTCATGCGTTTCTCAAATTTTGCTCAACTTGCACCAATCGCAACTCTCTCAATTTTTGTCATATGAAGGTGATCTTGGACTTTTTGGAACCCTCAAGATGTCCCCTACAACTTTCGTGTTGATCACTTTTTCATTTGAAGTATTTGTTTTTTTGTAAATTGCTTTGACAAAAAAAGTGTCTTTTTGTTGACTTTCAAAATGACTTGTAAAGTTTTGGTCCATATCTCTCAAATGAGGCATTTTTGGCCTTGAGCTTAGAGGGACAAAGTTGTAGAGAATTGAATTTCCTTCAAAATGAGCTTCGGTTGAGGAATTTCTGATGAAGTATGTGAAAGTTGTGCGTGGTCCAAGTTCAGTTGATTTTTCCTTAAGAAAACCCTAATTTGGTAATTTTTAACTTTTGAGTAAATCTTGATTTTCTTGAGGAATCATGATCAACCCTTGATCAAATGATGAATGGGACTTCAAAATCTTGATGTTGGCAAGAAATGATGACGTTTGACTATAAATTGGTCAAAGTTGACTTTTGGTCCAATACAATCGACTGTTGATCATTTGAGCAATTGACTGAGTAAACTTGTGAAGCAAGGCTTGAGACTTGACATGAGGATACCCTAGAGCACATAGAGAACCATGAAGTCCATCTAAAGTATTGAGAGATTAATTCCTTTTGAGAAAAATAAAACCCTAGTTGTAGGTTGATTGTTTATGAGGAGAGCTTGTATGGTCAATCCTTGAGTAGTCTTGAGTTTTTGAGACTCCTAGGAGTGTGAGGAAGCTTCTTGAATCAATTTGTCTCAAAGATGTGAGGGAAAATTTTGGGGTGCAACAGCTGCCCCTGTTCAATTTTTTTAAACCTGAAGGGTTAGATTGGCGCATCCGCCATTCGTGATCTGAAGGTGGAAGAGGATTGAACACTTAAGTGCCCAGAAATTTGCACTCACGGGTGCACGAAGTAATGCTGTTGGTTGATTATATTACTTAAATAGGCTTAAAGATGTCATTCGGAAAGATGACAGGATGGAGATGGGCTTATAGATGCCATCCAAAGTAACTGTTGACAGGAGTATCAGAAGGAGTCTAGGTTTGACTGTATCTGAGGAGTATACTAGAATGAGTCCGTGTCCAACTGTATCTAGCATATATGCTAGGGAATGTCAGAATGAATCTACGCCTTGATTATATCTGAGGATGTATTGGAATGAGTATCAGAATGAAATCTATATCTAGATCGTATCTGAACTGTATCTGGAAAATATACTTGACCATCTCTGAACTGAATCTGGAACATATTCTGGAATAAGTATCAGAATTAAATCTTCGTCTCGATCATCTCTGAACCATTTTTTTGGAAAATCTTCTGGGATAAGTGTCAGAATTAAATCTTTGTCCTGATTATCTCTGAACTGTTGGAGTATTAGAATTAAATCTCTGGGTTGATTATCTCTGAACTGTTTAAGTATCAGAATTAAATCTCTGGGTTGATTATCTCTGAACTGTTTAAGTGTCAGAATTAAATCATCTGTCTTGATTATCTCTGAACTGTTGAAGTATCAAAATTAAATCATCTGTCTTGATTATTTCTGAACTGTTGAAGTATCAGAATTAAATTATCTGTCTTGATTATTTCTGAATTATTGAAGTACCAGAATTAAATATGTCTTTGAATCAGTGTCAGAATTAAATCGTTGTCTCGATTATCTCCGCACCGTATCTAGAAGATGATAATGTTTGTCTGATTGTGAACTCACATGAAAAAAGGCAAAGTTAGTTTTATGCAATGTCATGATGTATGTAATGCATTGCGTAATGATGCTCTCAAGATAAATGAGAATGTTATATGTTTTGTATGTATATGTTATGATATTCTGTACATGATGCATGGATGTCAATGTTGCTGACGATAGTGGTGGGTTTGAATAGTAACGTCTGGCTGGGGAAAATAAATCCCTGTCTGTTGTAGGGAATGAAGAATATCACTCTTCATATTTTGTTTGGAACGAGTGTACTAGGAATTCCCACTTTTCTGTTTGGGAATACTCCGCTGGGGATCTTCGACTTCTGCTTGGGGATAAAAGCGTTCAAGGAGAGTTTGGCTGCATGTACCTTGACTGGGGATAAACGAGATGGAAAATCCTCCGATGCAATATCTGTCCGGGTTCCAGATATGAGCGTCAACTATGCTGGGGGAGAGAATTTTGTTGGTGAATTTATAGTGTTAGAGGAATAAACTCAGCTGGGGAATTGAATTCTATATACTACAAAGAGGGAATAATCTCTGATGGGGATTAGAATTTCATAGGCTGCGCTGAGGAAATTTCTGCTGTATGCTGGGGAAATGATCAACTTTCTTATCTGCTAGGGGACCCATTGGGGAAGATGATCATGCCAAGCTGTCCATCAAATATATAGAAGTGAGCCGCTGGAAGATGCCCTAATTTTTGTCTGAGGGCATACTAATTCTGTCGGGGAATATATCTCTGTTGGGGATGAGCTTGTGAAGATAACTCTATAGAGATAGTTCCACGGAGATCGCTTTGTGGGGATATTTCCATGAAACTGGCTCTATGGGGGTGCGTGGACATCTTGAACATTATCCCAACTCCTAGAGTCCTTAGTAAATGTTATTCCTGTTTTCACATATATTTTTGGTAAACTTCAATCATATTCAAGTGCATATGCTCATTCAAAGTACCCATTGGACGTTTACGCAAACAAAACAGGGCAAGTAAAAACAATTTTGAATTTGAAAGTAGACTTGTATTTGTTAGTTCTTGTTATTGGCTAGAATTTTGGTAAAACAATGTTGTTGTTGAAGATGTCATATGTCTGATGTCTTAACAAGAGTTACTAATATTAAGTTTGTTAGGGGTGCAGTTTTGTGTACTGATGTCAAAAACGATGTCTTGACATTGGCCGACAGAACATTAGTTGTTTTGTTTTTTAGGGTTGCGCGTGTTTTAATTAGTTATTAGAAGATCTGATTGAGAGATTGCGGACGAAGATCTTGGATTAGATTCTTTCTGCTGCAATAAGATATGGAGCAGATCTTGTTATTTTTTTAGGGCTGAAAGATATGAAAAGATTTGAAGATAAAATATGTTTTAAATTCAAATCAAATTAGATATTTTCAAGGAGTCCAAGCCCAAGTCTGGGTTTCTATTTAAAGCAGCCTCAACCCTACTTGGAACGGACGAATGAAAAAGATTAAAGACTGAGAGTCAAGTGTGTGTTTGGTCTGTGTATTGTAAGCCATTCATGTTTGAATTGGTGTAATTGTTTTGAGTTGTTAATTGTTCTTGATCAAAGCTTTTAAGAAAGATCAAGTTGTGTTTTGGAAGTGTGACTTCTATACTTTGTAATCTTTGAATTGTATCACTGTGGTGATTTAGGGGGAGTGAGTGGTTTCTCATATCTAAGTGTATCTTAGGTAGAAGTGTCATTGGGTAGTGATTAAGTTAGTGGATTGTCAACTGGGACTGTTGAGTCTGTAATTTAACACTACTAATAGTGAATTTCCTCCCTGGCTTGGTAGCCCCCAGACGTAGGTAGTTAGACCGAACTGGGTGAACAATTCTCTGTGATGATTTACTGTTATTTTATTGCCTTGTTTCATATAGCAGATTATGTTGTTGTGGCATCACACTTAACATCACATATCTAATACCAGAATTTCAATTGGTATCAGAGCAGGCATCCTGCTCTGTATCTGGGTGAGATCTAGGGTTGTTACTTTCTGGTACAATGGACAAGGAGTGTGGTGGATTTGTGAATAGACCCCCTATTCTAGATGGCTCAAATTATGACTATTGGAAACCTCGTATGGTTACATTCTTGAAGTCCTTAGACAGCAGGACTTGGAAGGCAGTTGTGAAAGAATGGAAACATCCTGTTATTGTGGTAAAAGATGGTAGCTCTAAGCTGAAACCTGAAGAAGAATGGACCAAGGAAGAAGATGAGCTTGCCCTTGGGAATTCTAAAGCCTTAAATGCCATATTCAATGGTATTGACAAGAATAGCTTCAGGATGGTCAACACTTGTGAAGTAGGTAAGGAAGCATGGGATATCTTGAAAACTACTCACGAAGGAACCTCCAAGGTCAAGATGTCAAGACTTCAAATTCTGACAACAAAGTTTGAAAATCTGAAGATGAAGGATGATGAGACCATTCATGATTTCCACATGAACATTCTTGAGCTGTCAAATGCTTCTAGTGCCCTAGGAGAGAGGATGACTGAAGAGAAGTTGGTGAGGAAGATTCTTAGATCCCTTCCCAAGAGATATAAAATGAAGGTGACTGCTATAGAAGAAGCTCAAGACATCAGCAAGATGAGGGTAAATGAGTTGATTGGTTCTCTTCAGACATTTGAATTAGGGATGAATGAGGAATCTGAAAAGAAGACCAAAAGCATAGCATTGGTGTCTAAAGATGAAAGGAAAGAGTGTGGTCCTAAAACTCAGGAGGAGCTTTCAAATGCCATTGTTCTGCTGGGAAGACAGTTTAATAAGGTTCTAAAAAGGATAGATAGGAGCTACAAACCTAATGTCAAGAACATTACATCTGACACAAACAGGTCAGGTGATCAGGGGAAGAAATCAAGAGGTGAAGAAAAGTCCAATGATGATAAAGGAATTCAATGCTATGAGTGTAAAGGTTATGGTCATATCAGAAAAGAATGTCCTACATATCTCAAGAAGCAGAAAAAGGGGTTATCTATTTCCTGGTCTGATGAGGATACTGATAGTGAACCTGAAGAAGAATTAACTAAGCTTGTTAGAGCAATGATTGGGATTTGTGAGTCTGAAAATGATTCAAGTGATGATGAGGAGCTTGCTGCCTCATATAGAAAACTGTGCATTAGAAGTGAACAAGTCTGTCTAGAAGTAGAAAAGCAAAAGAAAATCATTGTGCAGTTAAAGGCTGAAAAAACTGAGCTGGAAAATGAAGTCAGTATGCTGAACTCTAAACTGGATTTTATGTCAAAAACTGTCAGAATGTTGAATAATGGAACTGATGCTCTAGACAACATTATTAGCATTGGAAAAACTGCTGGAGACAAAAGTGGTTTGGGATTTGACAATGTATCAGCTTCAAATGATGTTATTACCAGTTTCAAGCCAGTGATGTTAAAACAGATGTTTAAACATCCTGACAGGCCTCCCTCTAGGATGAAATTCAGGCGCTGGAGATGTCATCATTTTGGGCATTTTGGACACATAAAGGCCTACTGTTGTAAGCTTCATGGGTATCCTCAGAAGGCACATCAGTATACTCCAAGACAGAATTTTCATAAAGGTAATCAGGCCATCAAGTATAAGAAGCATTGGGTTCCAAAAGGTAAAGTTACCAGCTCAATAGCTCACACTTCTCTTAGGGTTTCTACCAAAGAAGATTGGTACTTTGATAGTGGGTGTTCAAGACACATGACAGGAGTGAAGAATTTGTTGGTGCATGTTAAGCTCCATTCTTCTGGTCATGTAACTTTTGGTGATGGTGTCAAAGGAGAAATCAAGGGTATGGGAAAGCTGAATTGTGCTGGTGCTCCTAGACTGGATGATGTTCTGCTTGTCAAAGGGTTGACAACAAATTTGATCAGTATTAGCCAACTTTGTGATCAAGGATTCACAGTAGACTTTACAAAATCTGAGTGCATTGCCACAAATGAGAAAGGAGAAGTCATCATGAAGGGTGTTAGGTCTAAGGACAACTGTTATCTGTGGGTGCAACAAGACTCAAGTCCCTCAACATGTGTTTTTGCTAGAGAAGATGAAGTCAAAGTCTGGCATCAAAAGTTGGGACATCTTCATCTGAAGGGAATAAAGAGAATCATATCCTCAGAAGCTGTCAGAGGAATTCCTAAACTCAAAATTGAAGAAGGAAGAGTCTGTGGAGATTGTCAAATAGGGAAGCAGACCAAGATGTCACATCAGAAGCTTCAACATAACACCACCTCCAAAGTTTTGGAACTTCTTCATATGGACTTGATGGGAACTATGCAGGTAGAAAGTCTAGGTGGGAAGAAGTATGCTTATGTTGTTATAGATGACTATTCTAGGTACACCTGGGTAAGCTTCATCGAAGACAAAACAGAGGTGTTTGATGTGTTTAAAGATTTATGTCAAAGACTCCAAAGAGAAAAAGAGAGTAATGTCATCAGAATAAGGAGTAATCATGGGAGGGAATTTGAAAATAGCAAGTTTGCTGAATACTGCTCTACTGAAGGCACCAGTCATGAGTTTTCCTCTCCTATTACCCCTCAGCAAAATGGAGTTAATATGATAGACACCAAGTGGATTTACAAGAATAAATCTGATGAACAAGGAGTGGTCACCAGAAACAAGGCCAGATTGGTTGCTCAGGGATACACTCAGGTTGAAGGATTGATTTTGATGAAACCTTTGCTCCTGTGGCAAGACTGGAATTTATCAAATTACTCTTAGGTGTGGCTTGTAATCTCAAATTCATGCCTTTTCAGATGGATGTTAAGAGTGCCTTTTTGAATGGGTACTAAAATGAAGAGGTTTATGTAGATCAACCAAAAGGATTTATTGATCCAACATTTCCTAATCATGTTTACAAACTTAGGAAAGTTCTCTATGGTTTGAAGCAAGCACCAAGAGCTTGGTATGACAGGCTTACTGAATTTTTGGCCGTGAATGGTTACAGAAAAGGAGGGATTGACAAGACTTTGTTTGTCAAAGACGAAGGAGGAAAACTGATGATAGCTCAAATATATGTTGATGAAACAGATGCAATGGCTAAACATTTTGTGAAACAGATGCAGTCTGAGTTTGAAATGAGTCTTGTTGGAGAGCTCAGCTATTTTCTGGGTCTACAAGTTAGACAAATGGAAGACTCCATATTCATCTCTCAGAGCAAGTATGCTAAGAACATTGTTAAGAAGTTTGGTCTGGAAAATGCTAATCACAAGAGGACACCTGCTCCTACTCACTTAAAGTTGTCAAAGGATGAACATGGTGTGAGTGTGGATCAAAGTCTATACAGAAGCATGATTGGTAGTCTATTGTATCTCACTGCTAGCAGACCTGATATTTCTTTTGCTGTTGGAGTTTGTGCCAGATATCAATCTGAGCCTAAGGTTAGTCACTTGAATCAAGTAAAGAGGATTCTGAAGTATGTAAATGGGACTAGTGACTATAGCATGCTTTACATTCATGGATCAGGCACTAAGTTATGTGGTTATTATGATGCTGATTGGGCAGGAAGTGATGATGATAGAAAAAGTACTTCAGGAGGTTATTTCTATTTAGGGAATAATCTGATCTCTTGGTTCAGTAAAAAGCAGAACTGTGTGTCTCTTTCTACTGCTGAAGCTGAGTACATAGCAGCAGGGAGTAGTTGTTCTCAACTTGTTTGGATGAAGCAAATGTTAACAGAATACAATGTCAAGCAAGATGTCATGACATTGTACTGTGATAATCTGAGTGCTATCAATATCTCTAAAAACCCAATTCAACATAGCAGGACTAAGCATATTGATATACGTCATCACTTTATAAGAGATTTGGTTGAAGACAAAGTAGTTGCTTTGGAACATGTTGCTATTGAACAACAATTAGCTGATATTTTTACAAAGGCCTTAGATGCAAATCAATTTGAAAAATTAAGCAGCAAATTAGGAATTTGCATATATGAGGATTAAGTGTGCTGGGAGGTGTCTTGTGCAGTTGTGAACTTTATTGCATATGTTTAGTTTAAAGGAAACATAATTTTATTCAACTGCTGAAAGCATACAAGATTAGATTTTAGTACATCAAAAGCAACAAACAAAGGGTCTAAAGATTATCCCAACCCCCTGAATCAAGAAAAGTTTTCCAATCTTCATCCCATTCATCATCAGAAGCATGAAGTTGCACTGGAGGTTCTTTGATGGTTTTCATCCTTGTCTCTGATGTTTTTCTTGTTCTTGTTGCTCCTGGAGTTGCCCTAGCTGTAGACAGTGTTTTGTTCTTCAACTTCTGTGGATCTGGTTTCTTAACCTCTTGCATGTGTTTCTTTCCTGCATCTCTGTTAGACTGACTCATGGTTATTTCCTAGTTCTGTTGTTAGAAGCAAGAAGGCTTGGTTTTTATAATGCATAGAGAGGGCATTCTTTGTATCGCCTGACCAGTCAAAGTTTTGGAACTTGTTCTTTTTGGGAAGCTTGTTATTTGACATTGTCATAGTAAATGTCAGGACTTTGTGTTTGCTGCTTTGATAGGTTCAAGGTTGTCAATTTGTGGCTAAAAAGGGGGAGAGTTAGCTTAGTGTTGCTGTTTGCTGTTGCCTAGCTTTTTGTTGTGGTTCTAGGTTTAAGGGGGAGTTTGTAGTTGTGCAGCTGTTGGTAGTTATTGCTGCTGTTTGTGTGGTGAGAATGTGAGTTTGTCTTATCCGCTGCAGGTATCTCTGATGTTGGCTGAGGTTGTTTTAGCCAAAATTAGCCAAAGGGGGAGATTGTTAGTTCTTGTTATTGGCTAGAATTTTGGTAAAACAATGTTGTTGTTGAAGATGTCATATGTCTGGTGTCTTAACAAGAGTTACTAACATTAAGTTTGTTAGGGGTGCAGTTTTGTGTACTGATGTCAAAAACGATGTCTTAACATTGACTGACAGAACATCAGTTGTTTTGTTTTTAGGGTTGCGCGTGTTTTAATTAGTTATTAGAAGATCTGATTGAGAGATTGCAGGCGAAGATCTTGGATTAGATTCTTTCTGTTGCAATCAGATATGGAGCAGATCTTGTTATTTTTTTAGGGCTGAAAAATATGAAAAGATTTGAAGATAAAATCTGTTTTAAATTCAAATCAAATCAGATATTTTCAAGGAGTCCAAGTCCAAGTCTGAGTTTCTATTTAAAGCAGCCTCAACCCTACTTGGAACAGATGAATGAAAGAGATTAAAGACTGAGAGTCAAGTGTGTTTGGTTTGTGTATTGTAAGCCATTCATGTTTGAATTAGTGTAATTGTTTTGAGTTGTTAATTGTTCTTGATCAAAGCTTTTAAGCAAGATCAAGTTGTGTTTTGGAAGTGTGACTGCTATACTTTGTAATCTTTGAATTGTATCACTGTGGTGATTTAGGGGGAGTGAGAGGTTTCTCATATCTAAGTGTATTGTTGAATGCAGAATAGGGCAAGCAAGCAAAAACATTTATTTTCGGAAAGAATTCCCTCCGGGATTTATATCGTGTCCACAGAGATCGGTTCGAGGGAAAGAATGTCGTTCGACAATCTCTCGCGTTAATGAGTTTGGATTAAAATGGTTTACAAGTAAAAACAAACAGAAAAGTAAAGATGAACATAAAAAGAGTACATTCTTTGAAGAGAAGAAACCTATCAAGCATGAATATACACTACTCAGAACAAACGTAAACCTATCAATCGGTCGCATTCAACATACAATACTCATCAAAATCATCACGTATCGCTCACAACAAAGGTTATGTCTAACGCACAGTTGAGAGAGCAACCGTATTACTCTCGTCGACGCTCTCGCGCACGACGCCTCGAAACACGGAAGACATTAAGTTCCGACACCATAAAGATTATTATCTAAATCTATCTCTAGAGTCTAGACAATAGATATCCATCCTTAATCAAGATTCATGATGTTTATCTCTAACACAACACAAATCCAAACATAAATGCAAAAAGATTAAGGAAGACATCGATAATGATTTGTAAAGCATATATATTATACAACCATGATCAATACATGTACATAGGTTTAGAGTAACAATACAAACATAACCCACAAAATAGAGAAATACATAGAGAAGAAATGGAGAAAAACCAAACATCTCAAAAGTTGTCGGCTCCGATTGATGAAGGATTCGACTCCGGATCATCCTAATTCATGCTCCAATGTGTTTTCTAGCCTAATTCTACTCAAAAAATGCTATTGGATGGATTTGGAACTAAAAATATCAAACCCATCACTAAAAAATGATGAAAAATGGCTTAAATGGGCAATTATGTATTTCCAGGTTCGCCTAGCGAGTCCCCGTTCGCTAGGCGAACGTAAACCGCCTTTCTGTTGAGTTTTTTCACGATTCTGGAACTTTTCGTTCGCCCCGGTTCGCCTAGCGAACAAGCTAGCGAGTGTTCGCTACGGGGGCTCGCCTAGCGAGCATGACAGAAAACCAGAATTTGTTTTCTTCATAACTCTTGAACCGTAACTCCGATTGACGCACGGTTTGAAGCGTTGGAAAGCTTATTCAATGCTCTTTATGAATATGGAAACATACCATTGCTGGAACACCTACAAAAATAAATGAAAATCGATTAAACTCAATGATATTTACACGGTAACGCACTATACACCGAAAACGTAAAGTAAACGTATTTACACACAAAGTGGGTTTTATTCGCACGATATTTACCAAAAAGAATCGATAAGTGCAACAAAACATATATACAAAAATAGGTACAATTTGCACTTATCAAACTCTCCCCAACTTACCTACTTGTTTGTCCACAAACAAAAATCAAACAAACTTGAAAATGCGCAAGAAATAACCAAAGAATGACGAATCAACAGGTTTTGAAAAACGTAAACGAATGAATGGTTCAAATGAAAACGGTACACACAAAAAGTAAATACTTACCACTAAACTGCAACGATAACATAGTCACGAAACAAAAGCAAAATACAAAAATCATGCCAAACATTCTAAAACAACACTAGTTCAAATGTGAATCACACTTAGCAAAAACAATCATCGGTAGATGAAAAACACAAAATGAGGTTCTTTCACTCACACAACAATCTTGCAAACAAAAGACTAAATTATGCATACATCCACAAATTCACATTGAAAATACAAAGGCAAGAATCACAAGGGCTTTTCAAGGTTGTAACGTGGTCGGGTAAACAAACAAGGGGCATTTTCTAAAGGTAATTGAAACAAAAACTTGCCTAAACCTAAGGGAGTGAAAACTCACAAAGATTCACACACAAAATTTCAACCAACTTCTTCCAAAATCCCAAGTGCTACACAACACACAATACTTATTTAGCACAATTGTTGAAACTCTTTTTGTTTCCTTTTTCAAGGATTTTTCTTTTTTCTTTCTTTTTCACTTTTTTTTCTTTTCTTTTCTTTGTCATATTTTTCTCTTTTTTCTTTTCTTTTTCAATCCTCATAGAATTCAACCAATGAGTAAACAACCATTCTCTCCCCAACTTGAATTCAACCGCACCATCATGTGAATACTCCCTACTTTCTAAGGCAAGGAAAAAATCCATACAACAACACAAAGTTGAGGTCCAAGAAAAAACAACAAAATCCATTCAAAAATAAGTGAACTAAATACTCATAGACAAGCATTAAGTTCAAATAAAAACATGGATCAAAAAGCTCAAAGGGGTTACAAATTCTCACACACTCACAAGGTGAATTGACTATTTGACTAAGGTAGTTGTGCTCAAAATGAAACAATTGCCTTGATCCTTTTCATGCATTCATATAATCAACACAAATAAAAGATTCAACATAATAAAATCCAGTTATAACAAGAATGTTGGTTCTCCGCGCCATATGAACAATGGAAAGCCACCTCACAAAAAGGTTGGGAACTAAAGTGATTCACAATAGAACAAGTATACAAAAGAATGGATGGCATGGAAGTTTGTAAAATGCCTAAGTATCATGAATATGCTAAAGTATAGAAAGCGATAAATACATACCTCGGACGTGTACAAAACTTACAAAGATCATTACCACGCATTCGCAAGTTGAAACGAACCAACTTGGAAAATCACAAAAGCATCCTCAAATAAGTCAATCAAAATCTGTGAGCAAACAACAACCAAAAACATTCGAAAAGAAAAACTATAAAACATGCTTGTTTTACGTCGTAAGCTCGACGCCTTTACGGTGCTTAATTAGAAACTTCCTTCATTCATGCCATGGTGATGTCTCACCGCGCAACCAAAAGCAAGCGTCCTAACCAAACACTTGAACAAATGTCAAAATGTACAAGTATCAATATAAACAAGTGAAAATATACAACATGTACGATATCTACAAAACTCAAAAACAAAGAAATTATCGCAATGCGATTCAATATCAAAACCAATCCCCGGCAACGGCGCCATTTTGTTGAATGCAGAATAGGGCAAGCAAGCAAAAACATTTATTTTCGGAAAGAATTCCCTTCGGGATTTATATCGTGTCCACAGAGATCGGTTCGAGGGAAAGAATGCCGTTCGACAATCTCTCGCGTTAATGAGTTTGGATTAAAATGGTTTACAAGTAAAAACAAACAGAAAAGTAAAGATGAACATAAAAAGAGTACATTCTTTGAAGAGAAGAAACCTATCAAGCATGAATATACACTACTCAGAACAAACGTAAACCTATCAATCGGTCGCATTCAACATACAATACTCATCAAAATCATCACGTATCGCTCACAACAAAGGTTATGTCTAACGCACAGTTGAGAGAGCAACCGTATTACTCTCGTCGACGCTCTCGCGCACGACGCCTCGAAACACGGAAGACATTAAGTTCCGACACCATAAAGATTATTATCTAAATCTATCTCTAGAGTCTAGACAATAGATATCCATCCTTAATCAAGATTCATGATGTTTATCTCTAACACAACACAAATCCAAACATAAATGCAAAAAGATCAAGGAAGACATCGATAATGATTTGTAAAGCATATATATTATACAACCATGATCAATACATGTACATAGGTTTAGAGTAACAATACAAACATAACCCACAAAATAGAGAAATACATAGAGAAGAAATGGAGAAAAACCAAACATCTCAAAAGTTGTCGGCTCCGATTGATGAAGGATTCGACTCCGGATCATCCTAATTCATGCTCCAATGTGTTTTCTAGCCTAATTCTACTCAAAAAATGCTATTGGATGGATTTGGAACTAAAAATATCAAACCCATCACTAAAAAATGATGAAAAATGGCTTAAATGGGCAATTCTGCATTTCCAGGTTCGCCTAGCGAGTCCCCGTTCGCTAGGCGAACGTAAACCGCCTTTCTGTTGAGTTTTTTCATGATTCTGGAACTTTTCGTTCGCCCCGGTTCGCCTAGCGAACAAGCTAGCGAGTGTTCGCTACGGGGGCTCGCCTAGCGAGCATGACAGAAAACCAGAATTTGTTTTCTTCATAACTCTTGAACCGTAACTCCGATTGACGCACGGTTTGAAGCGTTGGAAAGCTTATTCAATGCTCTTTATGAATATGGAAACATCCCATTGCTGGAACACCTACAAAAATAAATGAAAATCGATTAAACTCAATGATATTTACACGGTAACGCACTATACACCGAAAACGTAAAGTAAACGTATTTACACACAAAGTGGGTTTTATTCGCACGATATTTACCAAAAAGAATCGATAAGTACAACAAAACATATATACAAAAATAGGTACAATTTGCACTTATCATGTATCTTAGGTAGAAGTGTCATTAGGTAGTGATTAAGTTAGTGGATTGTCAACTGGGATTGTTGAGTCTGTAATTTAATACTACTAATAGTGAATTTCCTCCCTGGCTTGGTAGCCCCCAGACGTAGGTAGTTAGACTGAACTGGGTGAACAATTCTCTGTGTTGATTTACTGTTATTTTATTGCCTTGTTTCATATAGCAGATTGTGATGTTGTGACATCACACTTAACATCACATATCTGATACCAGAATTTCAGTATTGATTTTGAAATTGGCCTATAAACAGGTATTTTTGTACAAGGAAACAGAAATCCTAGTAAGAGGAAATTGTCATAAAATTGAAAAGGTACAAAGTGATAAACAAAGAAAAACAGCTATGTGGAAACGATCTCATTGAGTTTCAACTCTGCTATTGCTACTATATCTTTAAGCATCTCAGCCCTTGCTGTCGGAAGAAAGATGTCTGGATTGATCTACGCCGTTCGAACAAAACTAAGCTGGAAGTAGATAAGTGATCCAACGGGACATAGACGTACACTTTAATCCCTAACTTTTTCCTGGACCGCCTTTTCAGGTTTTCAGTCCACCGGGATACCCTTTTTTTTTCCCAAGTCGCCTTTTCAGGTTTTTCGACTTGCCGGGTGTACAGTGTTTTGTATATATCCCTAATTTTTGCCCGAACCCTTTTGGTTCGCCGGGATGCCCTTATTTTTGCCTAGGCCAGTCAACCTAGCGGGTCTCTTTTTATGCGTAGTATCTTTTGACTATGTCCGCGTTCACAGGGTGCGGGAAATCTTCACCGTCCATAGTAGTAAGCATCATAGCACCGCCAGAAAATATTTTCTTGATTACAAATGGACCTTCATATGTGGGAGTCCATTTGCCCCTGGGATCACCCTGTGGTAGTATGATACGCTTTATTACCAAATCACCGGCCTGGTACACTTGGTGCTTGACTTTCTTATTAAAGGCCTTGATCATACGCTTCTGATACATCTGGCCATGACAAACAGCCGCGTGCCTCTTCTCATCAATCAAATTTATCTGATCAAGTCGAGTTTGAACCCATTCGTCTTCGTCTAAGTCTGCATCTTTCATAATCCTTAGGGAAGGAATCTGAACTTCAGCAGGTAAAACTGCCTCCATACCATAGACCAAAGAGAAAGGGGTTACCCCTGTTGAGGTACGTACTGAGGTGCGATAACCATGAAGAGAAAATGGTAACATGGCATGCCAATCTTTGTATGTCACCGTCATCTTTTGCAAGATCTTCTTAATATTCTTGTTGGCGGCTTCCACTGCGCCATTCATCTTTGGTCTATATGGAGAAGAATTGTGATGCTTAATCTTGAACTGCGTGCAGAGTTCAGTGATCATAGTGTTGTTCAGATTAGTGCCATTGTCTGTGATAATCCTTTCAGGGATGTCATACCGACAAATAAGATTATGCTTAATGAACCGAGCTACAACATTCTAGGTAACAGAAGCGAACGAGGCTGCTTCCACCCACTTCGCTAAGTAATCGATAGCAACAAGGATGAAATGATGTCCATTGGAAGCAGTAGGTTTAATCTCTCCTATCATATCAATGCCCCACATTGCAAAAGGCCAAGGAGCAGTCAGAACATTCAACGGAACCGGAGGTACATGTACTTTGTCAACATAGATCTGGCACTTGTGACAAGTTCTGGAGTGATGATGGCAATCAGTTTCCATGGTAGACCAGTAGTAACCTGCTCTCAAAATCTTCTTAGCCATTGTATGCCCACTGGCGTGAGTGCCAAAGATTCCGCCATGCATCTCTTCCATAATCTTTTCTGCTTCCTTCTTGTCTACACAGCGAAGCAAGGTTGAATCTTGGTTGCGTTTGTACAAAATTCCTTTACTCAGAAAGAACTTGGCAGAGAACCTCCTTAGAAACTTCTTGTCATTGATAGATGCCCCTTCAGGATATTCCTGAGTTTCGAGATATCTTTTCACTTCGTGGAACCAAGGCCTCTCTTCTACTCCATCAGTATCAACTTCATAACAGTATGCTGGCTCGTCTAGTCTGTCAATAGTAATCCTAGGAGCCTCATTGTCCCATCTGACTTTGAACATAGAGGACATAGTGGCTAACACGTCTGCCAACTGATTCTCTTCTCGTGGAATATGCTCAAAAGTGATTTCTTCAAAGTATGGAATCAAAGTCAACACATGTTCTCGGTAAGGAATGAGATTTGGATGCTTCGTGTCCCATTATCCTTTAATCTGACTGATCACTAGGGCTGAGTCCCCATATACATTCAAGAATTTGATCCTCATATCAATGGCAGCTTTGATACCCATGATGCATGCTTCATATTCAGCCATATTGTTGGTACAGTCAAAGCAAAGTCTAGCAGTAAATGGCGTATGGCAACCCTTAGGAGAGATAATTACAGCACCAATACCATTGCCAAGTGTGTTAGAAGCTTCCTCAAAAACCATAGTCCATCGGGATCCCAGTTCAGGTCCTTCATATGGTCCAGGTTCTTCATAATCAGTAACAAGCATAATATTCTCATCTGGGAACTCAAAATTCATAGACTGATAGTCATCCACCGCTTGATGAGCCAAATGATCAGCTAGTACACTTCCTTTGATTGCTTTCTGCGTAGTGTACTGGATGTCGTATTCTGTCAAGACCATCTGCCATCTTGCTATTCGTTCGGAAAGAGCAGGTTTCTCAAATATGTATTTGATAGGATCCATCTTAGAGATCAATAAAGTGGTATGAGTCAACATATACTGTCTTAGTCGGCGAGCAGCCCATGCCAAAGCGCAGCAAGTTTTCTCAAGCAGTGAATATCTTATTTCACAGTTGGTAAACTTTTTGCTAAGGTAGTATATTGCATGCTCTTTTCGACCAGACTCGTCATGTTGCCCCAACACACACCTCATTGAATTCTCTAGCACTGTTAAGTACATAATTAAAGGCCTTCCTTCAACTGGTGGAATCAGAATCGGAGGTTCTTGGAGATACTCCTTGATCTTATCAAAAGCTATCTGACATTCGTCGTTCCACTTCACTACTTGATCTTTCCTCAGTAATTTGAAGATTGGCTCACAAGTAGCGGTCAAATGGGAGATAAATCTTGCAATATAGTTCAAATGTCACAAGAAACCTCTGACTTTTCTCTCAGTACGGGGAGCGAGCATATCTTGTATAGCTTTTACCTTTGTAGGGTCGACTTCAATACCTTTACCACTGACGACGAAACCCAAAAGTTTACCGGATCTAACCCTAAAGTTGCATTTGTTTGGATTCAATCTTAACTTGTACTTCTTCAACCTCTCAAACAGCTTGTGTAGGTGGTCAAGGTGCTCTTCTTCATTCTGAGACTTGGCTATCATATCATCAACGTATACCTCTATCTCGTGATGGATCATATCATGGAATAAAGCATCCATAGCGCACTGGTATGTTGCCCCTGCGTTCTTCAAACCAAATGGCATTACCTTGTAACAAAAGGTGCCCCACTGTGTAACGAACGTAGTCTTCTCCATGTCTTCAGGTGCCATCTTGATTTGATTATAACCTGAGAAACCATCCATGAATGAGAATACCTTGTGTTAAGCAGTGTTGTCTACCAGAACATCAATATGTGGGAGAGGAAAGTCATCTTTGGGGCTTGCCCTATTCAGATCTCTGTAGTCCACACACATGCGAACTTTACCATCCTTCTTAGGCACTGGTACCACATTTGCAACCCACTGAGGATATGATGTGACAGCTAGAAAACCTGCATTGAACTGCTTCATAACCTCGGCTTTGATCTTTTCAGACATCTCAGGGCGCATACGACGAACCTTTTGCTTTATCGGAGGGCAACATTCCTTCATCGGTAAACGGTGAACCACGATATCGGTATCAAGTCCTGGCATATCTTCATAAGACCAAGCGAAAATCTCAGCATAATCACGTAGCAACTGAATCAGTCTTTTCTTGACACGGTCTTCTAATCTAGCACCTATCTTAATTTCTTTCTTATCCTCCTCAGTACTTAGATTTACGACCTCGACTGGCTCTTCGTGCGGTTGTATGGTCTTTTCTTCTTGCTCTAATATTCTAGCAAGCTCTCTAGGCACTTCACAATCTTCCTCACCTTCGTCCTCGGCTTGGTAGATCGGATTTTCGAAGTCATAATTGACAATAGCAGAACCGTTATCAATGGGATCCAGAGTGGATGTGGATCTGCAGTTTGTCGTGTGGGTGTGTGTAAGAACACATAGCTATTTTAATGAAGATAAAGTAAAAGAAAAGACAAAGAGCGCAAAATTTGAATGCAAAATGTCCATTGATTTATTGAATGAAAATATACGATGAAATGACAACCCTAACAAATGGGCCATTGTGCCCCGGGCAAGGCATAAGGCTTAAAAGTTTTATTGTTCGAATTACAAAACCAAACTTTGAAAATAAGAAAAAAAAAATAGCATTTACTCTTGACTAAAGGAGATAGGAATAATGTCTTCAGTCTTCCAATTGTTGAGCCCACTGCCAATGGTAGGAAAGATCCAACTGTCTAGGTCACAGTCACTATCAGCATCTTCCACAGCGTTGACCTAATCTTTATGAACTCCTTTGTTGGTGATACGAATAGCACAAGCACGACGTACAGCCCTCTGAGCCTCTGAAGTGAAGCCCAAACCAAATTTGTCAGACTTGTAAGGAATGTCAGGAAGCTGACCCCAAATGGTACAACCACCTTCTTCAACCACAGCTCTAGCATCCTTTAGGGAAGCCATTGTAGGAGGCACTCTAGTAACCTTGGAAACAGTAGAAACTAGTTTAGCAATAGGAACAGTCTGAGAAGCCAATTCAAATGTTTGACAAGGAGTCTCGAGGAATTCGCCATCCATCTCAACATTCTTGAAGGTATTCAAATGACTAACCATGTACTCTTCTTCACCACAGACGGTGACAATCTTGCCTTTCGCGGGATACTTCAACTTCTGATGTAAGGTAGAAGTCACAGCGCCTGCCCCATGTATCCAAGGGCGCCCAAGCAAACAGGAATAGGCAGGACGAATATCCATTACATAGAAAGTAGAATCAAAGACTTGAGAACCCACTCTGATCGGGAGATCAACCTCTCCATGAACCATTCTCTTCGAACCATCAAAGGCTCTTACCACGACGTCACTAGGTTTCAGCACAACCCCTTCATAGTCGAGTTTGTCTAGAACAGCCTTTGGCAACACATTCAATAAGGAACCATTGTCCACTAATACATGAGATAGGGTAGTGCCCCTACACACAATAGAGACGTGCAGGGCCTTATTGTGGTTCCTTCTGGCGGGAATCAGACCAGCATCAGAAAAGCCTAGACCATTATCAGTTGTCAGGCTAGTGACACAATTTTCAAGCTGGTCAACAGAGATTTCTTCCGGCACGTGCGCAGATTTCAAAAACTTCACCAAAGCTTTAGCATGGGCCTCGGAGCACAACAACAGAGATAACATACAGATCTTGGAGGGGGTGTGCCCCAACTGTTCAACAACAATGTAATCACTCTTGCGGATAATTTTCAGCACTTCCTCCATTTCTTGCTTGGAGGAATCTTCGATAGCAGTTTCACCCGGGGCCTCCATCTGGGCAGGCTCAATCATTGGTTCTTTGCCTCGAGTCTCAGTAATTGGCTCGGAGGCAGAGATACAAATTGGAGTAGCAATAATTTTCAGAGAGATTTTTTGGGAGAAGATCCTTCCACTTCGGGTAACCTTACTAGTCCCAACGATATTGTCGACATAGGGATTAGTAACTTCAGCAGTTCCATCAGTCAAAGGCTTTTGCTTGACACCATGAATGTAAACATCAGCACTATAATTCTAAGGGATAGCCTTGCTAGAGGAATATGGAATCGGACCGGGCATAGTAATAATCAGGGGAGCCACTCTAGGCTCGAGAGTAATCTTCACGGGACCTTTAGAGGTGATCCTCACTGGAGTTTTGGAATTAGTAACCACAGATACGTCCTCAAACTTCAGACCTCGAGACAAATTTTCACATAAGCTCTCCATAGAAGGAGTCTTCTCAAATAATATAGTACGGTCATCCATCAAACGCTGAATGCCTTCTTTCAGCTTCACACAACCATTGGATTGAGATGCACAATAATAACAGTTTTCAACGCAGCCCAGAAATAAACCGGCTTGCAACAACTTCTTCTTAATAATTGATAGAGGAACAATCATGTCAACCATGGTAGAAACACAATAACCATCGTCAATAGCATTAACGATCTTGTCATGATTCGGCATAGGAGCGGTAATCACATTAGGAGTCTCTAGGGATCAAACTCAATCTCCTTAGCGTCAATCATGTCTTGAATCTTATTCTTCAGTGCCCAACAGCTATTCGTATCATGTCCAAGACTATTAGAATGGTATGCACACCTTGCATTGGGATTATAGCTAGGAGCGGAAGTATTAGGATTCCTAGGAGGATCTCTCAAAGTAATCAATTCTGCCTTCAACATATGCTGTAACGCCTGAGCCAATGACATGTTGATTTTTGTAAACTGTCTCCTGGGTGCATCCTGCTTACGCTGACTACCCTGTTGTTGTTGTGGCACCGGTGCAGAGATCAGAACTGCCCCAACAGATTGGTTGTGGTCATTCTTATTATGACCCTTCTGGCCGTACACAGCATTAGACTCCTTCTTCCCATTATGTGGCTTCTTTGTAGTGTTTGAAGATGTAGCCACTTGTATTTTACCACTTCGAGTTCCACTTTCAACATGTTCTCCTGTCAATATCAGCTCGGTGAAACTGGATGACGAGCTTCCAAGTAGATGACTATAGAAAGGACCGGTTAGTGTGCTCATGAACATGTCAATCAACTCTCTGTCAGCTAAAGGAGACTGAACCCTGCCTGCAAGATCTCTCCATTTTTGGGCGTACTCTTTGAAACTTTCATTAGGGCCCATGGACATGCTTTGGAGTTGCATTAGAGTTGGCGCCAAATCAAATTTATATTGGTATTGCCGGTAGAAAGCTTCAGCCAAATCATTCCAGGTACAAATATTGGTACTCTCAAGTTGATAGTACCACTCTAGTTGAGCTCCAGACAAACTCTCTTGGAAAAAATGCATCCACAACTTTTTGTCAGTAGTATGTGGCTGAATCTTTCGGACATAAGATCTCAAATGCAGCTTCGGGCGAGACACATCGTCATATTGAGCAAACGTGGGAGTTTTGAACCTAGGAGGAATGACAGCTCCTGAAACCAAGCCCAAGTCCTCAAAATCCAAACCAGGTACTTTCTGAACCTCCATGGCCATCAGACGTTCTTCAAGTGATTTGTATTTCTAATCACCAGGGGAATACTGATCATCCAGATAATCATCTTCCTCTTCAGAGTGTCCACCGGTGTCGTGGTTACTATTTTCCTCATGTTTGTCACTTTCATAGTTGTCATCCAGTTCATCATCTTGGTGTACTGGGATCCCAATTTCCTTGACCTGTTTAGCCGGACCTTTGAATCTCCTCCCCATGTTGATGACGCCAGTTGATTTTCTTGATTTCTTCTTCTTCTTGGTCAGAAGTGCTTTCAATTCTTCTTGCCCCTTGGACAAGTTCAGGATCAGCTCTTGGAACTGGGCGTTCTGGGCCTGGAGATCTTTTACGGTTTGCTCGAGAGTTATTTCTTCTGAAATAAACAGCGTGAAGATGAGAAACATGTCTTAGAAACCTGCTATGCAATGATTATGAGATGTAGATGCATATGCAATAATTTCAAGGACTTTAGAGTTTATCTTTGAAAACAAACAGAAACAAAAGGAAAACTTTTATTAGTAAACTCAAAATTCCTTTTTTCTTTTATGCCTATTGGGCTACAATGAAAGGAAGTTTCAAAAACCAAATTCAAAGACGCCTAAGACCTAGGACTCAAGACTCAAGTCTCCCACGGGCGCTTCCTCTTTGTGCCGATGTAAGCATTGATGCTCTGCTCCTCATGAAGTAATTTCGTCAATTCCAACACATTCTCACTAGCATAGAACTGAGTTTCAAAGGTGTCCCTTTCTTCTTTCATCTAAACCCAGGACTTCTGCAGCTCTTCAAGATCGGTAGGCATATCTGGATGGAGAATGACTTGAGGAACATCTCCTTCAAACTCAGGTTCAACAATCACTAGTCTCAGCTGGATATGGCATAACAAGATATCGAGCACGAGTGCGCACCCATCTGAGGTAAGGCTCCAAAGGAATAGAGTTCTTATGTCCCAAGGTCTTGCTTTCAATCTTATACACCTTATTCCATGCGCGTATAAACCTTTGACGGTAACCTTGGGGATCATCTTCATAATCGAACACAATACCCTGAATAAGCATATCATGTGGACCATCCCTTCGAGCATAACCAAATTGGCGCAAAGCTAGCGAAGGATTATAGGTGATGCCTCCCCTAATGCCAAGGAGTGGCACATTAGGGAATTCCCTACAATGATCAATAAGAGTGAAGTCTTCAAGAGATCGGGCACACCAATAGATATCTGAATGGGAGAGTGACATTATCCTTCGAGACCACTGCAACCTTTATTCATTCTTTAACACTGACCGGGGAAGGTGCGAAATAAACCACCTGGATAGTAAGGGTATGCAACACATGAGAGTCCCTCTCTCCTTGATAGTATGAGTGTGAAGCGAGTGCAGAATATCTCCGAGCAAGGTAGGTACCGGGTTATGAGTCAGAAATATTTTGATAGCGTGCACGTCTATGAGTTGGTCGGGATTAGGGAACAACACCAACCCATAGATCAACAAAGCCAATACTTCCTCAAAAGCATGGTAACTCATAGCGCTTAGGAATAATTGAGCCTTCTCAATCAGGAACTTAGCAAGAAACCCATTGACTCCACTCCTTGTTTCCCAATTAGACACAATGTCTGACCTCTTCAGATGTAAAGCAGCTGCAATGAATTCAGGCTTTGGAATGTCTTCTAGACCGGTAAAAGGTATCTGATCGAGAATAGGTATTCCAAGTAGCTTAGAGAACTCCTCCATCATGGGCACCAATTGGTAATCCGGGAAGGTGAAACAGTGGTGCTTAGGATCAAAGAACTGGAATAGGACTCTCATCATGTCTTCTTCAAAACCTGAGGTAACCAAGTTGAGTAGAAAACCATGCCTTTTGGTGAATCAAGAGCCATCGGGAACCCTTGAGACCAATTTATTAAGCTGGGAAGGAACCCTTACAAAGTTGACTCGGATGAAATTTCTAGGAACGGAAGCCATGGCCTGCAACGACGAATAAAGATAAATTCCTCGGTCCTTGAAATGGTTATTGAAAATGATATGTTATGATGTTATGATGTTATGTACATGTTAATAGTAAATAAGTAGCAAACACAAACAAGTCATACAAGAGCCTTAGGTTTTAAGGCTTGCATGAAGTCCAAAGGTAAGTACCCTTCCCCACTGAGGTTTAGTTGGCTCAACCTATCCTAGAATAGTAACCGGGTTCTAAAGGACTCATATCACGGATCTTTCTCGAAGGCTCTATTTTAGTGCGACACTCGAGTGGCCGACCAAAACACCCCGAAAGTCTGATCTCAATGAGGGTAGCCTCGAGTATCAACCAACTTCGGTCTAAATCCAAAGTCGGTCATCTCGTTACCTTCTAATGGCCAAAGATGAGTTAACTAGGGTTCTAAAGACTGTGACCATCATATCAACCATATCCGTACATTCCGTACAGTCTCCATGATCTATTGTCACTTACCTAAGGAATCACTAGGTCCGGGTTTAGGACCTTTCACACAAGTAACCCCAAAACAAAACCCATTAAAAATCAAGAACACAAGTCAAACAATTTTAAGCAAGTAGTAAAGTGATCTAACTCTAAGGTAACCTCTCTTTTTATTGTACATCCCCAGCAGAGTCGCCAGTTCTGTAACACGGTGGGAGAACTGACTTTTTTTTTTGTTTTGTTTTCGCAAAACATGTTGCGGTTAGCAAGAGTCGCCTCCGACTTTTCTTTTATCCAATAAGGAAAGGCTGAAAAGAACAGGAAAGACCTTGATAGATTTTGAGTTCGGGGGGTAAGTTATACAAAGGCAAGGTATTAGCACCCTTTGTATCCATGGTTATCCACGGGCTCTTAAATGCTTAGCTCGCCTTTTTTAATTACTTTTTGAATGCGTGTGAACGTTTTGAAAATATTTTGTAAAAGTTTGACTTTGTAATAATTCGTGTAAGAATGTATACAAAGTGTTTGTTTTTTTTCTTTGAAAATATTTTTGGAAGAGTGAGATATTAAAAGTATTTGTTTTTGAGTTGTGAGCAAGCATTTAAAAGTTACTTACCCTTAATTTGTAAGGTCTTTCTTGTACTTATCATTTTCCTTGAGAGATAGTACTACCCATACCATTAGTGGGTAGGTAGTATTGTCTATTGGATGTTGAGGGAGAGCGAAGGGTCATTGAATGGTCATAGAAGGCAACATGTAAGGATACCTTAGCAATGCGAAGGGACTATCTTCATTTTTCCATAGGGTCGTCGAGGGACAAGATCATCTTTTTGTAGGAAGCTCGAAGGGTCATCGAGGGACTATGATCTTTATATCGAAGGGACTATGATGATATTATTCATAAGCGTCTTTTGCTAAAGTACCCCTACTTTCGAGGGACATGATCGTTTTAATCGTAAGCCAACAGAGAGAGGCTACCCTAGAGGTGAATGTGTGCAATGTGTGTTGATTCAATTATATTATCTTGAGTTATAGGTTATTCTAACGTTTGATTTTAGATCTTGCCATACATGCCTATTTATCTAGCAAATAAAATGTAAGTGCGAAAAAATAAATACCTACACTATTATATGGCTTATGGGCAGTTACATGATTTAATCGTGCGAGAATGTAACATAGACTATTACAAGGCTTATGGACAGTTACATAATATAATCGTGTGAGAAATGTAAACTACACTATTACAAGGCTTATGAACAGTTATATAATATAATCGTACAAGAAATGTAAACTACACTATTACAATTTATGTACAAACCTATACATTTATTCTAAGAAAATAAATGATAAACGAAAAGCAATTACATATTAAAAGTCAAGTTAAATGTCCTAAATATCTAAGTCAATATTCGTTTTTTTTTTTTGAGAAATAATTTTAAAATAAATAAGCCTAATTTCTAATTCATTTGTACAAAAATTAATTAATTATAAGCCTAAGTCTAAAAAATTAATTTTAATAAAAATAATCTAAGTCTAAAAAAATGATTACATAACCTAAACTATATTTTTTATTCTTTTAACGTTTTTATGATTTTTTTTTGTTGTTTTAACTTAATTGAAAAGAAATAAATAAATTACTTGAAATATGATAAAAGAAAGGGATTAGAAAATAGTTAAAAAGAAATTGCATGGGGTGGGAATCGAACCTTCAAGATGAGTATTTAATCCTTGGTTTGGATTGAGAATGATTGGAAATGGAGTTTTGAATTTTCACTTTTTTTTTTCAAGAATCTTGTGATTTGGAAGCCTTCCTTTGTGAAGCCTCTTGCCCCTTTTCTCTTGTGTTTGAGCCTTGTATTTATAGGAGAAACATGGTAGACAAAGAATCATTGAAGAGCTAGGATCAAGGAACATGTTTCCAGCCATTTTAATTTTTTGAAAACCATGTTTCCTTCACTCTCTCCCAAGGTTTTATTTGGGTTTTGATGGCCTTGAATGACATGTTTTAATCACCTAGAAACTCCATTTAAAAGGATCCATGTGCCCACTATTATTTGATTTATTTTGTTTTATTTAATTTTGTTTATTTCTTTGAATAAAATCAAAATAAAATAAAATAAAAATCCAAATAATACCAAAGTGAACTTTGAGGCCCTTGAATATGTCATAAATATGATTCAACCTTAAAAGATAGGCCCATTGGTCCAAAAGCTCAAAAATGTTCAATGTAGGTTTCATGCGTTTCTCAAATTTTGCTCAACTTGCACCAATCGCAACTCTCTCAATTTTTGTCATATGAAGGTGATCTTGGACTTTTTGGAACCCTCAAGATGCCACCTACAACTTTCGTGTTGATCACTTTTTCATTTGAAGTCTTTATTTTTGTGTAAATTGCTTTGACGAAAAAAGTGTCTTTTTGTTGACTTTCAAAATGACCTGTAAAGTTTTGGTCCATATCTCTCAAACGAGGCATTTTTGGCCTTGATCTTAAGAGACAAAGTTGTAGATAATTGAATTTCCTTCAAAATTGGTTGAGGAATTTCTGATGAAGTATGTGAAAGTTGTGCGTGGTCAAAGTTCAGTTGACTTTTCCTTAAGAAACCCTAATTTGGTAATTTTTGACTTTTGAGTAAATCTTGATTTTCTTGAGGAATCATGATCAACCCTTGATCAAATGATGAATGGGACTTCAAAATCTTGATGTTGGCAAGAAATGATGACGTTTGACTGTAAATTGGTCAAAGTTGACTTTTGGTCCAATACAATCGATTATTGATCATTTGAGCAATTGACTGAGCAAACTTGTGAAGCAAGGCTTGAGACTTGGCATAAGGATACCCTAGAGAACATAGAGAACCATGAAGTCCATCTGAGGTATTGAGAGCTCAATTCCTTTTGAGAAAAATAAAACCCTAGTTGAGGTTGATTGTTTAGGAGGAGAGCTTGTATGGTCAATCCTTGAGTAGTCTTGAGTTTTTGAGACTCCTAGGAGTGTGAGGAAGCTTCTTGAATCAATTTGTCTCAAAGATGTGAGGGAAAATTTTGGGGTGCAACAGATGGATTCTCAGGCTATAATCAGATAAAAATGGCACCGAAAGACATGGAGAAAATTTCCTTTATCACCCCATGAGGGAGCTTTTGTTACAAGGTAATGTCATCCGGTTTAAAGAACGTCGGGGCAACCTATCAAAGGGCCATGACTACTCTGTTTCATGACATGATACATAAGGAAATTGAGGTATATGTCGATGACATGATTGCCAAATCTAAAACAGAAAAGGAGCATGTGACAAGGTCATGGAAACTCTTAGGGTTCATCGTCAGCCAAAAAGGAATTGGGGTTGATCCTGACAAGGTCAAGGCCATTCAAGAAATGCCTTCTCCAAAGACTGAAAAACAAGTCAGGGGATTCCTGGGACGTTTGAACTACATCTCCAGATTCATATTCCTCATGACGGCGACATGCGCGCTAATCTTCAAATTACTAAAAAAGAATTAGGACTGCATTTGGACAGAAGATTGCCAAACCGCCTTCGGCAGTATCAAGGAATACCTATTGAACCCACCGATTCTATCCCCTCCCGTGGAAGGAAGGCCCCTAATTATTTACTTAACAGTCTTGGAAGAATCCATAGGCTGTGTACTTGGACAACAAGACGAAACAAAAAGGAAAGAGTCTGCCATCTACTATTTGAGCAAGAAATTCACCGACTGCGAGACTCGGTACACTATGCTTGAGAAAACTTGTTGTGTTTTGGCTTGGGCAGCCAAACGTCTTCTCCAGTACATGATTCGCCACACTACTTGAAAAACCTGCTCTCACGGGAAGGATTTCCCGTTGGCAGATGTTGTTATCAGAATATGACATCGAGTACCACGCTTAGAAAGTCATTAAAGGAAGTGTTTTAGCTGATCATTTGGCTCATCAACCGATTGACGATCAAGAATCAGTTGGGTTTGACTTCCCAGACGAAGATGTCATGTATCTAAAAATGAAAGATTGTGATGAACCACTACCCAGTGAAGGGCCAGAACTAGATTCCCAATGGGGACTAATCTTTGACGGAGCTGTCAATCATTACAGAAATGGAATTGGGGCAATCATCATAACACCTTAGGGTACCCACATTCCTTTCACCGCCAGACTTACATTCAAGTCTACAAACAACGAGGCAGAATACGAAGCTTGTATTATGGGTCTCGAGGAAGCAATTGATTTGAGGATCAAGAACTTGGATGTATATGGCGACTCTGCCTTAGTTATCAATCAGATTAAAGGAGATTGGAACACATACCAATCAGGACTGATTCCTTACAAAGACTATGCGAGAAGGTTGTTACCATTTTTAAACAGAATCGAGTTTCATCATATCCCTCGTGAAGAGAATCACATGGCTGATGCATTAGCCCCTCTCTCTTCCATGATTAGTGTAGGTCAATGGAACGACATACCTAAGATCGACATAATGCGCCTTGAAAGGCCCGCCTACATCTTCACGATTAAAGCAGTCATAGACGACAAACCTTGGTATCACGATATCAAATGCTTCATTCAGAAACAAGAGTACCCACCAGGGGCATCCAGGAAAGACAGAAAGACCCTCAGAAGACTGGCTGGAAACTTCTTCCTGAGCGGTGATACACTTTATAAAAGAAACTTTGACATGGTCTTGCTCCGATGCGTAGACAGACCGGAAGTAGACATGCTGATAAAAGAAATTCACGAAGGATCCTTTGACACTCATGCCAACGGACACATAATGGCGAGAAAAATTCTGAGAGTCGGGTACTATTTGTTGACAATGGAATCCGATTGCTACAAGTACACGAGGAGATGTCACAAGTGTCAGATATACTCTGACAAAATCCATGTACCGCCAACGCATCTCAAAGTTCTTTCTTCCCCATGGCCTTTTTCTAAATGGGGAATTGGCATAATTGGCATTATTGAATCTAAGGCTTCGAACGAACATAGGTTCATCTTGGTAGCCATTGATTACTTCACCAAGTGGGTTAAAGCTGCGTCGTACGCGAATGTAACGAAACAAGTGGTGGTCCGATTTATAAAAAACAATCTCATCTGTCGTTATGGTGTTCCAAGCCAGATCATTACTGATAATGGATCCAACTTGAATAATAAGAAGATGAAAGAGTTATGCGCAGAGTTCAAGATCGAACACGATAACTCATCTCCCTACCAACCCAAGATGAACGGAGCGGTAGAAGTGGCTAACAAGAACATCAAGAAGATTGTTCAAAAGATGGTTGTAACCTACACTTCAATAGGGGCAACCCCTTTCTCTCTAGTGTATGGCATGGAAGCAGTGCTCCCCATAGAAGTAGAGATCCCATCAATCCGGGTATTGATGGAAGCTAAGCTTACGGAAGATGAATGGTGTCAAAGCAGACACGACGAACTAAATCTGATTGAAGAAAAGAGAATAATGGCACTATGCCATAGTCAGTTGTATCAGCAAAGAATGAAGAAGGCGTTTGACAAAAAGGTTCGACCTCGCGTCTTCAGGAAAGGAGACCTCGTGCTCAAAAAGATACAATCATTCCTCACTGATTCTCGGGGCAAGTGGACTCCGAATTATGACGGCCCCTATGTGGTCAAGAAAGCTTTCTCAGGCGGCGCCTTGAGACTTGCAACTATGGATGGAGAGGACTTTGCCTACCCCACAAATGTTGATGTAGTCAAGAAATACTTCGCCTAAATAAATAAAAAAAGAGAAACGTCTCGGTAGATTGAAAACTCGAAATGGTTGTCCAGGCAAAAATTAGAGACACAATTAAAAATCATCCCGGTGGATTGGAAATTTCAAAGTACAATCCAGGCAAAAATTATGGATTAATGGCAAGTAACTATGTCTGATCAGTTCAACTCCTCAGCAGTAATGCCATCCATCAGAAGAAAAACTCCAGTCACGGTCATCTTCGACAGAAGCTCAGGATGTCTCGAATTCAAAGTTGGTAGAAGGATAATGGTCGTTATGTTTCAATGTTGCCCTTTTCCCTTAAATTACTATATTTCTAACTTTGTAAATACTCTATGGAATCACGCGTTTGGCTAATTTCCATCCTATCAATAAAATTCGAGCCCTTGTGCTTTTGTTTGCAATTCTTATTTGTTTTAGCTTTACAGAACGACATTTTAACATGATCAACGATTCTTGAAATAGAACAAAAATGAATTTACCTGCTTTTAAAATAAAGATGGAAATTTCTTTCGACTATTGAACATCGAAAGAACATCGAACGCTTCTCTAGAAGTAAGTGAACTTCAAAGTGAAGAATCAAAGTACTCCTTCTAAACCAGTGCGCCTGAATGAAGGATCAGTTATGTCAGAGACCATGTTTCATCTGACACCCCCCAGCAGAGTTCTTACCTCCTAAGCCCGACCAACGGTTGTTCCCCGCAGGGACTATTTCTCCTAAGCAAGGCAGAATTGCTCTCTTGAACCAGCGGTACTTCTTTGTCCCTCGCAGTGTCCGAGTATCCATTCATGTTCATCTATTAGTCTGTATATCATGTTAGTTTTGTCAGCATAAACATACATACATCATGCATGGTTGATTTACATTTGCATTCATATTGCATCACTATCACTTTAGTCGGTCTTATCCCTTAGTGACAAAAGTCCTCTCAATCGAGTTGTCAGTTCTTTCTTCGTCAGGAAATGTTGTGTCTGCACTATCCCTCTCCTCCAGTTTATTTCTGGATTGGAGTTGGCCCTTAGCCACTTTGATAACTTGAACCTATGAAGAACAAGAAAACATTCGACAAATGTCACTCTTCGCCATCCAAGAAGATATCTTCGCTTTCTCGGATTAAGGAAAATCCCCAGAGAAAGCCTCACAACTAAAGACTTTCAGCAACACATGGATTTTGCTCTCCAGAGAGTCGATGTTAATGAAGTCATCAGCACCTCAAAATTGGATCACATCATATGGCATTTCTCCAAGAAGATCTTCGAGAAAAGTATGATGCAATATCTCCGAGCGAAACAGACTCTCAAGAGACTCGTTTTCCCCCGATAGAGTCGACAAATGGCATCTCCAACAGAGAAGTTTGTACCCCTCTATAATTCAGACAGATGGGTTCCCCAGCAAGTCTGACATCAAAAGTTTTTCCCATCAAATGGCATCTCCCCAGGAAAATTCGGCGAGAAGTTTGAGGAAAATAGCTATGCATAGTGTAGTACCCTAAATTTTGACCCAAATTCTTTTTTAGATTCTTCTTGCCAGTAAGGGGTGTCATTGGGATTTTAGGGGGTTCATCAGTATTTTTTTAGGCCCATTTGGATATTTAGTTTAGCATAAATTTATAAAAGTTTTTCTTTAGAATAGAATTTAATTTCTTTTATTAAAATGTTTGTTTTTGTTTAGAATTCATCATTTTGATGAAGTTTCTTAGAAGTTAAGTTTTTTAGGTTTTAGGATAATTAGGTTGATTTAGTTTTATTCAAATTAATAATTTTTAGATTAATAAAGAGGGTTTTGGGTTTTTATTTTAATTATTTAAGGAAAGGATTATTTTTTTTATTTATCAGGTTTTCTTTTTGGGATTAATTATTTTCTAATTTAGTCTAGTTTTATTAATTTCAAAATTTTGGATCTAGGTGTAATCCGTACATTAATTAGTTTTTTGGTTTTTATTCATAATTAAGACTAATTTTATTAATAAATAATTGTTTTTTGAGCAGGTTTTTAAAAATTATTTTACATTTTTATTTTTTATTGGTTTTATTTAGGATCATTAAAGGTCACGTTTTCATTTCATCCAAAGTTATTATTTTTTGTCGTGGTTATATATATATTTAAATTTATTTAATATTTAGCAATTATTATTTACTATTATTTATTTTTATTAATTCTTATTTGGTCAAAATGTTGACCATGACTCTTCTTGCAAATCTGAAACCCTAATTCGAGCGGCGGAAATGGGAAAATTGGATCAAATCCAAAATCAGTAACAAAATTAAATCTTTGCATTTACAACTTAAAATCAATACAAATTGGGTTCTGAATTCAGATTACAAGCCAAAATCAATTACAAATCTTAAAACTAATTAAAAACAGATCGGATCAAATCAAAGGTGTACATCAAAAAATTCCTAATACATCAATCTAATTAAACTTCTAAAAACCTAAATCTAAGATATAAAAAGGAGAAGAAGTTAGAAGAGGAAAAAAAACCCTAAGCTAACAATTGTTGCCGCGAGAATTCCCATAACCCTCAGTAAAGCTCTCGATCCCATAAAGGACTAGGGTTCACCATTAGAACCCTATAATCCTTGAGCTTAGCCCCATCGTACCTGCAAATAAGGAAAGAAGAAGGATTAGAAGGAGGAATAGAGATAATCGGATAAAATACTACCAGAATCACTGCACGGAAGGTAGTCCACAAACTTAGCTTTTTAGGTCTCGATACTGATCTGTGAGTGCTTGTTTGTGTTTGTTTTTTTTTTAAATTCGGGTTGTTGTTGTTGTTTTTGGGTTTTTAGGGTTAGGTTAGGGTTAGGGTTCTTCTTTCTGGGTTAGGGTTCATGTGGGTTTCTGGTTTTGGATGAAGATTGGGTTTAGGGTTCATCAGGTAGGTTAGGGTTCATGGGGTTCAGGTTAGGGTTCATCGGGTTGTGAGCGGAGCTGGGTTTTGGAGCTAGGGTTTTTCCCATGAACCCTAGGGTTCTTAGAGTTCATCTTGAACCCAGAAGAACATGGTGGAAGAGGGGGAGGGTTTGAAGTTTCCGGCACCGGAAGCTGGGTGTGAAGGGGTATTTGCGGTGGTCGGAAGGCTCACCGAAGGGAGCGTTTTAGAAAGAAGGGAGAGCGTTTTAGAGAGAAGGAGAGAACGTTGAGAGTAGAGAGAGAAAGAAAGAGGGAAATGAGAGGGAGGCTGAAGGAAATGGAGCATAAATATCCCCTCTGTGTGACGTTAGATGTGCGCCAAGTGGCGTTGTGTGCGTCCTTTGATCTTGTTTGACCGTTGGTGGTCAATGGTTCCCCTGCCTGCGCGTTACACCATAAACAGACATGGTTCATCATCTGGGCCATTGGATTATAATACTTTGGAAAAGTATGCAGATCAGACGCATGGGATTTGGTCAGTCACGATACGTTAGATTAATCTAATGGTGTAGAGGAGATGGTGGGAACTGTTCCGGATCAATCCAACGGTCCGGATTCCATTTTCATATTTGTTTTTTTGGTTTTTTTGCTGAAGGGTTGGCCATTGGGCTCTACGCCCATTGCTATTCGTCCCCCCCCCCCCCCCCCCACACTAAATGGCCCATTTGTTTTTTAAAGGGGTTCTACACCCTCTGTTTTGTTTCAATTAATTAAATTAATTAAATTGTTTCACTTAGTTTAATTTGGTTATTAATTATATTTAAGGGCTAATTAGGAGATTTAGGGTAAATTAAGGATTTAGGATTTATTATTTGTGTGGGGGGGGGGGGGGGGGGGGTTTATCTATTTAATTTATTTTGGATTTATATAATAAATTTGGGTTTAGTTATAATTTTGGGGTTTATTATATTTTATTTTATTGGATTTTTTAAATTTGATTTTATAATTTAACATTATGGCTGTTATTCTAGAATTTTATCATAATTAATAAATTTTGGTTTATTTAACTTATTTATTTTATTTTTATAATAAAAATAGGGGTTTGTTATTTTATAGATTTGAATTTATAAATTTGGGTTGATTTATAATTTATAATTTTATAATTAATAATTTTGGTTTATCATTAATAATTTTGGGGGGATTTATGATTTTAGGTTTATTTTATATTTTTTATGATAAACTTATTTTCTATAATAAATTGGGGTTTATTTTATGTTTTATAATTTTTTTGATTTATTTTATTGTCATATAAACTAGACGTTTATTTATTTTCGTATAAATATGGGCTTCTGGTATTTTTTATGCAAGTTTGGGTTTAAAATCAATGGGTTTGGGTCCTATTTAATTTATTCATAAATTCTAGTTTTTAAATTTAGTTCTGATATTTATTTAATTAGGATAGAAATTTGGGGGTAGATAAATGACTATGGATGGGGGATAAGGGGTTTTATAATATATTATAATCATGTTATTTTTATAATTTAAATGAGATTTTATAATTTAAAAATTAAGGGATAAAATTCTAAGGAATATTTTAGGAATTAAAAACATGGGATAAAGCTCTTGGTCCGAGAGCCTATATAAAGGATGGGATAGGGGATAAGGGATATGGATTTTTTTGGGATAAAACTCTTCCTCCGAGAGTATAAACAATGGACAAAGGGATTCAAGGATAGAACTCCTCATCTAGGAGTATAAATGCTAGATTTAAGGGATAGAACTCTTTATCCAAGTGTATAAATAGTGGATGGGATTTAGGGATAGGATTTGGGATTTAGGAATAGGATTAGGGGGGTAGGAATAGGGGAGGTGAACTACGGTTACTCTGATCCTTCATTTTGAGGTACGTAGGCATAGGGTTGCAAACCAACCCTAGCGAGTATAATTAGGAAAAAACTTAGGTTTTCTTTTGATTTAGACAAACAAACATACCCTAAACTCAAAGGTGGATCCCATTGAGTACAATGGAAGTGAAGGGTGCCTAACACCTTCACTTCACTTAAATGACTCCCGAACCGTAGGAATCTCTACCTTAGGATAAGGACTTTTTAGGTTTATCATTATTTTCCTAAAAAAAAATATGGTGGCGACTCGAATATTTTTGCCGGGCCGCGACAGCTGGCGACTCTGCTGGGGACTCCTTCCTAGCGAGAGTCAATCCTAGCCTTAGGATTTAGGGTTTTGTCTTGGATGTTTATGTTTTTTGGTTTTTTTATTTTATTGTTATTTATTTATTTTTATTTCATATATATTTTATTTAACATTTTGTTTTATTTTGTTATCATGCAAGGGATTGGGGCAATAAAAAAAAAGGAGTGAATCTAAAAACCCAAAGCTTGGAGGATAACCCTAGAACCTAAAGTGGAACGGAAATGTTTTTGCGGGGGACGCAACGTCCCCTAAAATGCATTGATGCCACACTCAGAGCAGATCCCTCCAAAGTCGTCCTCACGAAAGGGCTAACCCCTCTCGTAGTGGAATGATATGGATGTGGGTCCGAGACTCTGAGAACCTTAACCTACCCCACACCAATCATGGACCTTATGTATGCAACCCTCAAGGGTTGTTACTAGGGTCCTATCCCAAATGAGACTTATCCCGAAGGATTACTGTAAGAAGGCTTGCTCCTTCTCATGGTAAAACAAGGGTATAGTCTAAACATTTTGGGGTCGTTATGCTGGCCAAATTTAGGTAACCTACCTGTGAGGGGATTGGGTAGTCTTAACTTAGATCCAGCCTGTTCTAGGGAAGCCCACCTTACTAGGGGCATGTTTACACTTTACCTTTACCCTAATCAAGACATCATGTGCATTCATCATCCTCATAAATTTTTTTTTGCATTCACAGGAATCTTAAAATTTTACAAAAAGGATTAAATCAAAGGACAATGGAAGTTGGAAAAAAGAGAACTTTCCCCATTAGAGTAAGGATATCGGATATAAAAAGCCTAAAGACTTATGCTGCTGAATTACCCAAGGAAAGAAGGAAACCTATACTTCGTAGGTATGGGGATATATTGGACTTGGTTCTATTTCCTATGCAAGAGGAGGGTCTAACTGCCTTGGCCCAATTTTATGATCCCGAGTTAAGGTGTTTCCAATTCAAGGACTTCCAAATAGCACTTACTTTAGAAGAGGTTCGAAAGATACTGGACTTCCCCAAAAACAATAAAGGTCCATTCAAAGCATTGGAGTATAGACCTTCATTGAAAGAGATGGCAAGCTGTTTGTATATTCGTGAAGAGGACCTACAAGCTCATTGGAAAACTAAAGATGACTTCGAAGGGTTCCCTAAATGGTTCTTAGAGAGTAAAGCTAGTCACTTTACAGCTTGCAAGAATTGGGTAGCCCTAGACGCCATCATGGTATTACTTATCTTTGGGTTGATCCTATTCCCAAGTGTTCCAAACTTCATAGACATCACCGCTGTCAATCTATTTCTAGCTGTTACCATTGGAGAAGAAGACTATTCAACAGCTCTCCTTGCATACATATACTTCACTCTCCATTGAGGTTTGAGAAGAAGGGAGGAAATATGTTATGTTGTCCTCAGCTATTATAAAAGTGGTTGTGTTCCCATCTAGTGAAGGACATCAGGGACATGAGACAAATGAAGGCCTATGAGTTGGTCCCAATATCTGGTATCCCGTGTTGGTAAGGACATCCTATGGTTCCCTCAAATAATCCAAAGGGATGATGTGATCTTAAGTTGCGGGAACTTTCCTAATGTACCTTTGATTGGCTCAAGAGGGTGCATAAGTTATAATCCTATTTTGGCAATGAGGCAACTAGGACACCCTTTTTCCTACAAGCCAGAACACAAGTTTCTAAAAGGCTTCGTCCTACAAGGTGTGAAAGGAGATCATCCTGATGTCCTAAGAATTTCTGAAGCATGAAAGCAAAGTATAAAAGGGAAGAGCAGTCTGAAAAGGCTAAGAGAGGAATCAAGGGTCCCATATTCACAATGGATGGAGGAAAGGATAAGGAAGGTAAAGCTTCCCTTTACTTTAGATGGTCCCGTTGATCCCATGGTTCCTCCACCTACCGCAATCTCCATGGAAGAAAGTGGAAAGCTTAAGGAGACCATTGCCAGATTGACAAGAGAAAAAGATGAATGGGAGGCTAAATTCTACCAAGCTACTGGAGAAAGTAGCCAGCTGAGGTTGAGCCTTAAGGAAGCCATGGAACAATCAAGGTCAATGAAGGGTTAGCTCGAATGGAGGAGGAAAAGAAGGAGCGTGCCCATGCTGATCTTCAAGCTTTGAGCTCACGCCTTCAAACTCAACAAGCGGACCTAGATAGGGCTTGGAGGCAAAGGGACGAATGGAGAAACTTATGGATGTCCTCAACACAAAGGGGAGGTCAGAGAAGGGTATGATAGGCGAATCTTTGACTTAGAATCTGAGGTTCAAAGCTTGGAAGATGCTCTCCTCAGGAGTAAAAGGCAAGCGTTGGATGCAATGAGCGGTTGAGAACAGTTGAAGAACTTCTTGCCCAATGACCTGAAGGGTGGTTACAAGCTCAAGAGGAAAACCAGACACTTAAGAGAGCCTATGAGGAATTGGAAGCATCCTATGAAGAGCTTAGAGAGTGGGGCCTCTATGCTGAAGTCCACAATAGCCAATTATAGCACACCGTTGCAGAAGACTTGGAGATCATGGATAATCTACAAAGGGAAAAAGCATACTTTGAAGACAGATATGATAAGTTGGTCTTTCTGACCAATGACCTTATACATGAGATCCCTCGGAAATTAAGGGAAGCTGAGGAAATAGCCATTATTTTCAAGCCAGCAAAGGAGATTTCTGATTTCCTTACACTTTGTCGTGAGATGGTGGAAGACTTCAGAGCCAGAATTAGGAGAAGGATTTAGGCTTTTTATGTTTGGTTTCTTACTTTTGGGATTTTGTTATGAATATTTTAAGGGTTATCCCTAATTTGGTTTTGCTTATGTAATAAATAGGGCTTCGACCCTAAGTACTCTCTTTCATTAATAAAAATGTTTGAATTTCCATTATCTTTGGTTTGACTCTTAATTGGTTGAAAATTTAAGATTCCTGAAAAAAAACATTTTGCATACTCATACATTCATTCATGCATAACATATAAAAGAAAGGGCATTAAACGGAAATCATTTTGTTTCTCAGAATCTTCGCAACAATCTGACTTCTCGACCCAACACCCGTGCTTACCAGAGGAAATCTATGGAACAAATGGAACAGAATCACGCTGCTCTAAAGGGAGATGTGGATATTGTCAAGGGAAATGTGGAGGAGATGAAGGGCAAAATCGACCAGCTGACTCGAGCTATCCAGAATATGATAGCAAGAGACACCGAGGCTAGTAACCGTAGGAATGCTCCTACCCCTCCTCCCCAATATGAAGATGGCAATCCTCTTTTGGGATTTGTGGCTGACTTGGAACGTGAGGCTTTAGAGGCTAGTAAAGGGAAGGCTAACACTCAACATCCTGTAGGGGTCTGTTCCTCCACCCGAGCACAATGGAGAATCACAACCCATACAGATACCTGTCACTCGTGAGGTCTCTAATGACTGGCACCTCCAATATGGAGAAGAAGACTCAAGGCAAGTAGTTCGTGAAACCAAACTAGCTGTCGTGGAAGGAAGAAAGGAGGATGAAAAGTATAAGATAATTGAGGAACAGTTAAGGGCTGTGGAAGGATCCAAGATCTTTGGGATTGATGCCTTGGAAATGTGCTTGGTACCCGACGTGGTCGTGCCTCCTAAGTTTAAGGCGCCTACCTTCGAGATGTACAAAGGGGGTTAGTTGTCCCAAAAGCCACATTCGGATGTTTTCCCGAAAGATGGGGGCACACGCTAAGGACGAAAAGTTGATGATGCATGTTTTCCAAGACAGCCTTAGTGGGGCATCCTTGGACTGGTACATGCAGCTGGAAAGAACCTACATCAAGAACTGGGATGATTTGGAAAGTGCCTTCATAAGGCAATACCAATACAATGTAGACATGGCCCCTAATCGCATGCAGTTGCAAAACATGTCTCAGAAAGGGAATGAATCTTTTAAGGAGTATGCCCAAAGATGGAGGGAGCTAGCATCTCGTGTGCAACCTCCATTAAGGGAAAGCGAGCTAGTAGACACATTTATGGGAACGCTGCAAGGGATATATTACAAGAAGATGATTGGATCTGTCTCAACTGGATTTGCAGATTTAGTTATCATTGGAGAAAGAATTGAGAATGGTTTTGAAAAGTGGGAAGATTGGAAAGTCATCCTCCAGTCAATCAAGCAACCGAAGGTATTCTGGTAATGGTTCAAAGAGGGAGGCCAACGCCATTTCAGCTGCACCTTATGTGGCTGCCATGGCTCCCAATCAAGCAACTCCTAAACTACAAGTGCAACAACCAAGGGCCCCACCCCCGCAAAATCAACAACAACAAAGGTATCCCCGAAGGGAACAGAAGAGACCATGGAAGGACTTTGACCCTATACCTTCCACATATACTCATGTTTTTCCTATGTTAATTCAAAAGGGATTGGTGGAGATCAAACCGTTAGGACCTCCTCCTACGCCTCTCCCTAAAGGATATGATGCTAACGCCGATGTGAGTATCATGCTGGATCACCAGGACATACAACTGAAAAAATGCTTGGCTCTCAAGTTTAGGGTGCAGGATTTGTTGGATCAAAAGGTCATCAGCTTCACATACGATACTCCAAACGTAGGTGATAATCCTTTCCCTGGACATGCTAAGGCAAATGTCAATTCCATTGAAGGGCTGGAGGAAAATATTTTGATCAAGAGTGTGGGACAAGTGAAGACCTCTTTGACTAAGGTAAGGGAGATGTTGATTGGGTATGAAGAGTTTGAGGAACTACATGGTAGTTGCAAGGTCTGCTCCTCTGATCCTGATAATTGTGAAAAGATGAAGAGGACTCTCCAACAGTTGATGGATCAAGGGATGGTGCAAATTAGGCATTCAAGGGGAGTAAATGAGGTGGATGCCTTAGAATCTCAGGGGCATGTACCTTCTGAGACTCACTACCAAGGAAGGGAGAACATGACTCCTATTCAGATACCAGTTCCAAGGCAGGCACCCATTCCAAATTCAATTCCGAGGCAGGCGCCTATTCCGATACCAGTTCCAAGACATGCGATCATTCAAATTCAGGTCCCAAGACCTACACATGCACCCGTCCAGCTACCAGTTTCAGGATCTGCACGAACTCCAATTCAGATACCTGTTCCTGCACCTGTCAAGATCCCAGTACCTACAAGATCTGAAGGCCCAATTGTCTTCCATGTTCCAGCACCATTTCCTTACGAAAGTACTAAGACTGTACCATGGAAATATGACCTCACTGCATCGGTGGGAGGAAAAAATATAGCACCAACGTCAGCCGTTACTAATATAGCTGGTATTGGAGGGATGACCCGTAGTGAGAGAGTATACTCATCTGAACTACCTAAGAAGGATACTTCTGAAAGCTTAAAAGGGAAAGAGACCACCAACATAGAAGAAGGATCTTCCAAAAAGAACATATCTCCAGAAGACGCTGAGGAGTTTTTAAGGATTATAAAGAGAAGCGATTATAGGGTGGTGGACCAACTAAATCAAACACCGTCCAAGATCTCTATTCTGTCCTTGTTATTAAGCTCAGAAGCACACAGGGAATCCTTGCTGAGGGTCTTAAATGAGGCCCATGTGACTAAAGATATCTCAGTGATACAGTTTGATGAAGTGGTCTCCAATATCTCCGCCAGTACTTGCCTGGGTTTCAGTAGTGAGGAATTACCTCCTGAGGGCAAAAGCATAATAAGGCCTTACACATATCAATTAAATGCCACGACACTGTCCTTTCAAGAGTGTTGGTGGATACAGGGGTCTGCTCTGAATGTCATGCCTAAGGATACCCTAATGAAGTTAACATCGGTGAGAACTTTTATGAAGACTAGTTCTTTGGTTGTCAGGGCTTTCGACGGTTCAAAGAGAATGGTAATTGGAGAGGGTGGATATACCTACAGTGATAGGATCTCATACCTTCATGATCACTTTCCAAGTCATGGACATCAATCCTTCTTATACTTGTCTTTCAGAACGACCTTGGATTCATGCTGTGGGCGCAGTTACTTCAACACTTCATCAAAAGTTGAAGTTCATATCAGGAGATAGCTTAATAATTGTTGATGGAGAGTAGGACATGTTCTTCAGTCATCTCGCATCTTTCAGGTACATAGAAGTGGATGGAGAAACATTTGAAATACCGTTCCAAGCTTTGGAGGTTGCGACGGTCAGTCGTTAGCAAGTCGTTAAACAGGAGGAAAGGCCGAAAAGGATCACAGACTTGATTCAGAATGGGGATACCAGGGGCTGGGGCAAGGTGATAGAGATACATAAAAAGAAAGATCAATTCGGGTTGGGTTACAAACCGGCTAAAAATGAAGAGCACAAGACTGGTCCAATGATATTTCGTCCACTTAAAGAAACTTTCCATAGTGTTGGGTTCAAAGACAAAGACCAAGTGACCGCCATTGAAGAGGAAGACAAGGGGATAGCAGATTGGATATGCCAGTGCTCTCCAGATACAGTTCTCAACAACTGGAGAGCCATTGAGATTCCCAAGATGATTTCTGTTTCAAAGTAATTTACTTTTTCTTAAAAAAATAATAATAAGTCCTTTTCTATGCCCAAGGCAAATGGACAAGCTTTGTAGGGCCACCTTTTGTTTCTTTGAATTATTTAATAATAAAGTTGCATTTTGTTTTCAATTAAGATCCTTTTGTTTCTTTCTTAGTTATTCCTTTTTGGCGATACACTTTTTTTTTCTTTTTCAGTACTTTCATTCAAAAAATAATAAGCATAAAAATATTCCTCATGCAGATTTAAAAATGAAACTATTGAAAATGACACTGCTATAATCCCTTACAACCTCGAGTTCCCGATTTACCAAGCAGAAGAGGATGATGAGAATGATTGTGAACTTCCCGAAGAGCTAGCCAGAATGTTAAAGCAAGAGGATAAAGTGATACAACCTCATCAGGAACCAGTGGATGTGATCAATCTGGGGACTGACGAGGATAAAAAGGAAGTCAAAGTGGGAGCTTCTTTGGACGAGGATGTAAAGGAGAGGTTGATCAAGTTGCTACGTGAATATGTGGATGTGTTTGCTTGGTCCTACCAAGATATGCCCAGTTTGGACACAGATATTGCTGAACATAAGGTACCACTTAAACCCGAATGTCCTCCGGCCAAACAAAAATTAAGGCGCACTAGACCAGATATGGCTCTCAAGATCAAGGAAGAGGTTAAAAAGCAGTTCGACGTGGGGTTCTTAGCCGCAATAAAGTATCCAGAGTGGGTAGCCAAATATCGTGCCCGTACCGAAGAAAGATGGGAAGGTCAGGATGTGCGTAGATTATCGAGATCTCAATAGAGCAAGTCCTAAAGACGATTTCCCGTTACCTCACATTGACGTATTGGTGGATAACACGGCTCAATTTTAGGTATTCTCATTTATGGATGGGTTTTTCGGATATAATCAGATCAAGATGGCTCCCTCCGACATGGAAATGACTACCTTTATTACTCCTTGGGGCACCTTCTGTTACAAGGTGATGCCTTTCGGATTAAAGAACACAGGGGCAACTTACCAAAGGGCAATGGTCACCCTCTTTCATGACATGATGCACAAGGAAATAGAGGTTTATGTGGATGATATGATCGCTAAGTCACAAACTAAGGAAGAGCACATAGTCAATCTGCAAAAGCTGTTTGAACGGTTGAGAAAGTTTAAGCTACAGTTAAATCCTGCGAAGTGTACCTTCGGAGTCAGATCTGGGAAATTGTTGGGGTTCATCGTTAGTCAAAGAGGTATAGAGGTTAATCCTGATAAAGTGAAGGCCATTCAAGAAATGCCAGCGCCGAGGACTGAAAAAGAGGTACGAGGGTTCTTAGGGAGGCTGAATTACATTGCTAGGTTCATCTCACATCTTACTGTTACTTGTGAGCCGATCTTCAAGTTTTTGAGGAAAGGCCAAAGCCTTGAATGGGATGAACATTGTCAAAAGGCCTTCGATTGAATCAAAGGGTATTTACAAGAGCCACCCATATTGGTACCACCTGTACCTGGAAGGCCGCTTATAATGTATCTGACGGTGCTTAATAATTCGATGGGTTGTGAACTCGGACAACAAGACGAAACAGGGAGAAAGGAGCAGGCAATATATTACTTGAGTAAAAAATTTACAGATTGTGAATCCAGATACTCGCTCTTAGAGAATACCTGTTGTGCTCTTGTATGGGCTACCCGGCGATTAAGACAATATATGGTGTGCCATACTACTTTACTAATATCAAGGATGGACCCTATCAAGTATATATTTGAGAAGCCTGGAGTGACTGGGAGAGTGGCTCGGTGGCAGATGTTACTTACTGAATATGACATCCAGTATGTTACCCAGAAGGCCATAAAAGGAAGTGTGTTAGCCGATCATCTCGCTCATCAACCGTTGGATGATTATCAGCCTATGCAATTTAACTTTCCAGATGAGGACGTAATGGCTGTAAGAGATGATGATATCCCAAGTTCTTACGAAGGACCTGAACCCGGATCTCGGTGGAAGCTTATATTTGATGGAGCCTCAAATTGCAGAAGGGCATGGTGTAGGGGGCTGTCATAACTTCTCCCACAGGATTTCACATACCTTTTACCGCCAAGATATGCTTCTCATGTACTAACAATATGGCGGAATATGAGGCGTGTATCTTGGGAATTAATGAAGCCATCAAGCTGGGAATCAAGATCTTAGAGGTATATGGAGATTCAGCTCTCGTCATCAACCAAGTCAAAGGGGAATGTAGGACACTTAATACCAAATTAACTCGGTATCGAGATTGTGTCTGGAGAAGGATAGTGTACTTTGATGAGATCACC